>VWZL01001586.1:82328-239715 GCA_013396915.1 Stercorarius parasiticus
AATATATAAAAAAATATTAGCGATAATGATATAATATAAAAAAATTGTAAAAATCATACAAAATATACTGGACATTAACATCATGCAAATTTCAGTTTCTAATATAAGAAACCAAGGTGCCCCGTTCTCCATACGAACTCAATTAAAAGAAGTGACTGCCTACAAAAAGCAATTTTCTTAATGGTTAACAGCTTCTGGAGCTGATTTTGATCTCCAGAATAGAGGATGTGTAAATTCTAGTGCAATGGGTCTGACACTTTTTTTTTTTTTGCCTTTATTCTTCTGATTTGGTTTAGACGTTGATTATAGAACAGTTGATTTCTATGGAATATATATTTTTTTCAGAACATACATTAAAGAGTATTAATCTTCAAGAAATTATAAAAGAGTCTAAATAGATAGATAAATTATAGTTACAACTACAACAGCTATATCTACTTATGTCCCTGTAGAGAAGCCAGGAAATGAGTAGATAGGTTATTTTTCCAACTTCCTTTGAACATTATTGTTCTGATCAATATTGAAGCAGATGGTAGCAGGAAGAAGACATATTTTGAACAAAGACATAAACTGATATGTAAATATAAATTAAATTTAATACATCTAGAAATTGGTAAAACCAGACACATTATTAGAATGTTGTGCTGCTAGTACAGTACCACTTTTACTTGTAGCTCCATAATCTGTAGCAATTGCACAGTTTTTGCCAGCAAGAAAAGGCTTGCATCTTATGTTAGCTCTGTTAGCTGAAATTTTTCTCATTATTACAGTATCATTTACAGGTATTCCTAATGCCAATTCCTAAAAATGTATACAGAATGAACTCAAATTTAGTGCAAACCATTTTATAATTTGATATATAAACCCCCTCCAATTTTCAGAAGAGTGTCAAAATGGGAAATTTAACAACAATAGCAGACCAAATTTTTTTCACCATCTGAAGAGACTAAGGGGTCAGGATTCCATCTAAGCCCTCTCCCTTGCTAATTCATTCATTGTGTTATTCATGTTACCTGTGTTCTACAATTAGATCTAGTCTCACCCTTAAGTAATAGGTATTTACAATTCTGTTGGCTATTGATAATAAACGCTACAATTAATTATTGTGAAATGTGGCTTTTCTATATAAAGATTTATGAACAGCTGTCATTTATCTAAAACTTACGGTAGGTATGAAAGAATACTGTGCAAGAAACACAGGAATAACATTTCTTAAAAAACAGCTTGCAAGATGTGATATTTGACTATAGAAGAAATATCTGATGAAGTAAAAATTCTGGAATAAGTATATTAACTAAAATGCTGATCATTTTAGAATGCACTGAGTCATTAATAGTTATTCATGTAAAGCAGTGCAGAAGTTCAATGGAGAAGAGAAACTCACCAGCCAGTTTTATGAGCCTCACTTGTAGCTTCATTCATAAGATATTAATTACTTCTTATCTTAAAAGTCCATTCCTTTTGAAATCAAGGCTGCACAAACTTTTATCTGGAAGGGTGGGCTCTGACTGTCTGATGTTGATATGTTTTTGTATTTCTCTTCAAACTTCAAAGATCCCATGGACAACAACAGAGCACAATATCAGACTGGGCAGCATGGGAAGAATTTCTACCAAGGAAAATGAGGCACAGCTATCCAAAAAAGTACTGATCTCTATGCCTGTTTATCCATCTGTAATGGATAAATTATTCTTCTGAACTTTTAAATCTTTCTGTGTCATTCACTAACAGACCCTCAGATATTCAGGCCAAGAGAGATCATTAGGTAATTTAATTTGCCTCTTGCATAGCATAAACTATATTATGTGACCTATTTAGTTTATCTATTTAGTAAATCTTCTAATATATGTTTGGATAAAACATTTCTTTCAGAAAGGAACCAAACCAACTTGAAGGCATTGAAAATCCTCTGTTTTCTCTCATACTTCGCTGAAATGACCAGTCACCCTCCCTGCTAAAAATAAATGCTTTCAATCTCATAAAAAGTTTTGAGTCCCATAAGAAAGCTAGCATACCCTCTCACCTTCTTTGGAAAAAGCTTAATTAATATTGCAAAAATGTGAAGGTCAAACTTTTATTTATAAATGATATTTTAAAAGTCAGGGCCGTTGGCAAAATATTGCAGAATGCCAGGTGGACCTCCTTTTTCATTATCTAGAGAAAACCTTTCATCATGCATACTTCTATCACTGATACGAGGGCTTTTCTGTATTATTTTCAGCTGATATTTCTCTAGCCTGCCTTACATCTTCTAAGCTGTAAAATATGACACTATGCAAAGAATAGATTGTTTCCACCTATTTCTGATTTACTTACTAATCTTTCGGTACATCCCCATCCCTACCTGTAAGGGATACAATTCTGACTGAAAGATGAAACACTCACCTAAATTGCAATGGCAATATGAAAATGATTACCGTTTGAGGTTTTTGGCACTACATAATGCAGTTTCATAGTGAAAGGGAGCTTCCCCTTCCTGTTTGATAGACATGTCCCCTCTGGTAAAACTGCATCACTTCAGATCTGCTAAGCAGCCAGGGACAGAGTCCTGGCAGGCATTTTCTTCTGTAGCTGCAGAGAAGTCAGCCAGTGGAATGGCTAGGACAAGATGAATTTCAGTTTGCATTAGCTGCAGTTTACTTTGCTTTATAGGCAGTTCTTTTCCCACTCATTGGTATGTGTTTGCTTTTAAATTTTCTTTGGAAGGCAAAGTTTAGTTCATATAAATATCACAGGTCTGATTTTGTTGAGTTCATCCATTAAGAAATGGCATTACATTAGGGCTGTATCTGTAACACTTTATGTAACATAGAAAAGCAAGTGCATATTAACACCCATACATTTTTATTGTCTTCGTCTGCAATATTAATAAACTCCTACTTCCTAATAATGTTTTTTTTTTGTCTCTTATTCCTAGCAGCATCATTCCCTTGTCTCACGTGTTCCAAAATAAATGTCACTTCTTGCTGAAACACCTGCTACTGAGAGGAGATGGTCAAGCTGTTATCTTGCTATTAGCCTGGATAGATGCTTATTGCAACTGACACTGATTTTTCTCCTTGTTTAGGAATTATAACTTTTCTTCTTCCCAGAACTTTTTACTGATATTCTTTTAAAATAAATTCACATTGTTTTTAGAAGGCTGAAACTAAGTCTAGATAGCTAGATTTACTAGACCACGTGAGCAATGGATTTAATTGTTCAAATTAAATGCCAAAGCTAGAGACAGACAACCTAGTTTCTCCTTTATACTGTAATTTTTCACATTGTTTCAAATAAAATAAAAGTAATAGTTCCTGCTTCATAAATGCTACAGCATAAACTGTCTGGATCAGCTTGGATCAAATGGTATGTTTGGCTCCTGAGATGGACAACATTAACAAATTGTTTTCTTGTTATTGGCTTTGAAAAGAAAATCACTGTAACAAAAGCAAAACAAAATGAAACCTGAACAAAGGCATAGATTACAAGTGCAAATGGACACACAGGGAGTTCTACACCCACCCGCAGGTATTCTGTCATGAAAATACCTGGAACTTCACAAGTGTGTTACCCTCTGCAAATTTTTCACTCAACTTCATGAAAAACTGCACCATTAGTAACATTTGTTCAGCTCTCTCCTTTAGTAGTAAATGTCACCAGTAAAACAATAGGCAAATTACAGCTAGTTGACAGCTCTTTACAAATCAGCACAATGATTTGGATATGAGGTTACAAAACCAAAAACATGCCTCTGCATGTGATCTATTTCTTTCCCCCCTCCTTTCTTCCTTCTGTCCCTTCTTTCTGCTTTCTTTCACTCCTTCACACTTTCTTCTCCATTTAAGTGAAAGGTTTCTGAGTTTTAAGGAATACTAATGTGCTTAATGACTTCAGTAAATCAGTCTTTGCAAACTTATATATTCCTAACAGAAATGCTAACACGCTTAATGTCAGCATTTCACAGATGTAGAGAGAGAGATCATGTGATAGCAGGTGTGCTCTGAGAAGAGGCTGGGATGGCAAGCCATTTTGAAGTTACAGAGATTTTGAATTATTATTGTCATACTCCTACTCCTCCCCACCAAAAAAAACAACAAACAAAAAGCTCATTAGAACGGTGTACATGAGCTGAGTACCTAAGGGGCAGAAACCTACCAAAAACATTTGCTTTATTATTTACCAAATTTTTAGGCTTTTTTTTTTATCTAATTTCCATCTAGATTGCATGAGGAAATTATGAAAATGCAGAGAATTTTACTAATGCCCCAAAAATATTTCCGTTTTTGGAACAGGATTTTGCTTTGTCTTATGCAGCTACACTTAGCACCCGCTCAATATTTTTAAGACTCTGGGCATATTCATCTTCTCCCGAAACTAACTCATTTGTTAACTCACTGACTTCAGTTCCAGATGCTGAAGCTAGATGGATTTAGAGTATCTACTCAGTTCTGTTCCACAATCGATCTTTTCAACCTTATAGTAGTTGGAATTGGTTGAGGTTTGGAAGGTGAATAAGTACTTTGCTTACATGATTAATTTGTATATAGCTCTGCCTAATACATAACATGTAGCTAATTTGTATACAGTTCTGCCGTTTATCACATCTATTGAGCAAAATACACAAATATTCATCCATCCCTTAGAGATTTACTCACTTTCAATAACTTGCTTCCAAAAGCTGTTACAATGACCACAAAAAGCTAACACATTTTTTTTAGAAAATATTAGAATAGTATTTCATACGCTTTATGAGTGATATATACAGTTGTGTATGTGAGTGTATGGGTGCACAGCAAGTCGCAAGAATACTATATTTGAAAATTAGTTTGGTTTCCCACACTGAACTGAGGTTTGCTGACTTACTATGCTTTCTGTATTTAGTATTATCTGATTTGGTTTAGTGAGAAGTTTTGAGAAGGGAAAATGCCTTGAATTCCAATGAAAAACTACATTGCTTTGCTTCAGAGATGGCCTGGTTCATCTTCATGCATTTATATAGGGGATTCTACTGATAATATTTCTGTCTTTGGGCTTTGGTGATTAATTCTTTTTATTCTTTGATGCATAAATAAAAAACGTAACAGAATAGCTGAACGCTTGTACTATTTTTGCAGAGTGTAGGTCAAAGTGACTTATTTGAAAAGTATGTTGTTATATCAGAGAAGACACTTTGAAAAGAATCCGTCCTTTCTCTGGCTACTCATTCACAACCAGAATTGTCCTGAATTTTCTTTCTTTCAAATATCTTCTCTCTTTTAAACACAAATTAACTAGCATATTCCAAAAAACTAAACATGGTATTAAATCCTATGAAAAGTGGGTAACTTTCCCCAAAAAATCAAAATGCCCTATACAGAGTTACATCAGTTAGAAAGAGTCACCTCAAAATACTTCTTTAATTATTTTTTGTTTCAAAAATATTCTATGATTTTTCTTATTCATCCAGATGTTGTGCAGTGCAGTGTGCAAAGCGTGTGACAATAGCAAGAATTTGTGCTAAGTGCTACCTTTCTCAATATTTTTAGCAGTCTCAAACAAAATTCTCCAAGCAGTGTATGTGTACCCAAAAAGGAAAAAAAAAAAAAAAAGAACACTCAATAAATTTAAAGCTATTAAATCAGGCAAATACATTTACGAAGAACTGGAGCCAGTGGGTTGGCTCTTTTTATATGAGATGTCTGAATTATGTTGACAATCTAATAATGCGCCTGAGTAGCTAAAGGCTGATACAGGCCTGCAGGAGCCGGTAATGTTGCTGTAACATCTTATAACATTAAGGACATCATGGAGATAAATGAGACTAATGTAGTCTGAAAATGAACATCACCCTTGGTTTAAAAAATAAGTTAACGATAAAAATAAATATTGTGCGTTTACTCTTTATATCTAGAATCTTGCATGTGATTTATACATATTGCTCTATACAAGTTATTGAGCTAAATATTATAGTAAAATATTCCTGTCTCTCTTCAAAGCAAAAAATAAAATTAGCAGAGGTGGAGAACACCATTTTCTCTTGTTATCCGACCATAGCTATTACTTTAAGCAAAATCATAAAAGTGACATTATATGACAGAAGTAATGAAGTGTGGGTGGAAAATCAGCTGAGTTGACATGCAAAATGAGACACTTCAGGACTGTCTGTGCTTGTAAATGAAATGTAGTCAAAATATTGCTCTATGCGGAATCTCAGAAAGCAACTGAAAAACTTATTTTATCCAATTTTGGGCTGTAACATTTATTAAACTAGAACAGTTATTATTATTATGTATTATAATTTCTTCTATTTTTTTTTTTATTTTTCCAAGCTGTAGTTTATTTCCAGGAAAATATTTGTTAAAAATAACTCAGACTTATTTATGACAGCAATTTGTATTTTTTTTTTATTTCCAAGCAACAAATCATAAGTTACAGTTTGTCAGGATTCTGGATAAATGTTGTTAAGAACTAGCTAATAAGATAGAGATTATTTACATTGTGTCAGTTATCCATTTAAATACAATTATAAATACAATACCACATGCCACATGATTTATATTTGTTTTCAGAATCTCATGCCAATTATTATACTTCAGTGGCAGGAGTAACAGGAAGGAAAAAATAATTAGAGAAGCGTAAAGCACAGAAGCAGAACTTGACAATTTTCACCTGTTCAGGCAAAATGATCCTGAACGCAGCATCACAGGATCACAGAAGTGCTGAGGCTGGAAAGTACATCCAGAGATTTTCTGTTCCAATCCTCCTACTCAGAACAGGGTCAGCTACAGCAGGCTGTTCAGGGCTATGTTCAGTTGGGTTTTCACTATCTCTTAGGTTGGAGACTCCACAGCCTCTCCAGGTAACCGTCTCCAGCGTTTGACCACTCTCACAGTGAAAAAGATTGGGTTTGGTGCATTTTTTTTCCTTATGTTTAGTCAGAATTTCCTGTAGTTAAGTTTGTGTCTGTTGTCTCTTGTCCTGTAACTGGATACCAATGAGAAGAGTCTGGTCCCATCATCTTTACTCCCTGTAAAATCTAATTATACTATACCTGTTTTCATATTTACATTCCTCATATTTCAGTAGGAACCAGGCTAGGACACAAAGATGGATCAGAAAAACAGGGGAAAAAATAGCATCTTAATTATTCAGACTAAAAATAAAGAATAGCGAGGGTCATATGCTGCCTGAAGATAATCAACCTCTCCTTTCCTCATTAGCTTTTTTTCCCCTCAACATCTTTGGAAACGGAAGGGAGTAAGGAATAGAAAACTCCTGTGGTTGCTCTTCCATTAATTACTGTTGCACATTGAATTGTTTTATAGCTGTCCCAGTGAAGGCAAGACACCTAAGGTACTGGGACTTGATCAAGCACTGCAACAAGTCAGCTTCCTACTACCTGATGTGGTACCATAAATAATTTCCACTGGGTGCACTAATACACAAATTACATTGGAATTGCTTGTGTGTGTGTGTGTATGTAATTACTTATATGTACAGGAGCAGAGTCAGTATGGCACTCAAGAGGTGCTTATATTTGCTGTTCTTGCAAAAAGATATAAAACCATTGGGCTGAAATGAAGGCTAAGAAAAGGAATAATGAAATAGGTAGCACTGCGAAGGTGGTTATTCCTGATGAAGCTTGTAGTTGACTTACACATCATTTTTGTTGATATAGAAGGAAGTTGAAAACAGAAAAAAATGGCATAACCCATATATAAAGAGTCATCAATTGAGACCAAAAATGGCAAAACTGTATGAGTGCTATCAGTATGATGGGGAAGTATTAGTAGGATGTAATCTTGACTATTCAGCTAGGGAGAAAGGAATTGCATACTAGTTTACTGACATGTGCCTAAAATCATCTGTTTTCCAGCGGCCTGAAGAAAAGAGATAAATGAAGAACATTTCACTGTATTTAAAAGAAAGCAGCAATGCAGTTTTCTTGCCTGAATAGAAAGGATAAACAAGATTATCACATCCTCCTTACCACACTTGAGCCAGATTGTATATCTTGTTCCAGTACTGAACTGTACAATGTAAAGGCACTCATTCTGTGATGAAGTAATATACCCAGACTATAGCCTGTTCAAAGATATAAACTCATAGTAGAGGTTTTTGTTACTGGTTTCAAATACATGACCTTGATTTTTATGCTACTGAACTTTCACCCTGTATTTTTTATGGTTTAAATCATTTTGTTTTAGCAATTATCCCAAAATATGTATCACCAGCTAAATTCATTGGTACACACATATTTTATGCATCCATCTCCCTGGCTAAAATATTAAAAAAGCTGTAGTTTAACACAGATTGCTGGGAAACTCTGTTTGTAATCTTTCTACCTCTTGGTTATTTCCTTTTCCAGTACATCCCAGAAACACCGAGGTTTCTTCTTTAATCAGGTCCCCATACTTTCTCTAATATCTTTACTAAATCACAGCTTGTCCAACTTCACTTTCCTTGTGACACCCTCTTCTTTGAATCTATGCAAATTTGGAGATTAAATTTGCCTGCTATTGCATTCAACACTATTTTTATTAGTAGCATTTCTTCTTGAATATGTATCTTTAGAAGCTAAAGTCTACCACAATAAGGAGGGCTCTGAGGACTGTTAGCGTTTCTCGTAATATTTCAGTTTTCTGTGACAAATAGGAGTTTATAGAATATTTCTACAACTATACTTCTTCACTATCCTTCCCTAAAGAGATTTAAAACTGCCTTCTGTTTTACTCATGCTATGTGTTTGTGTTTTATTAATGCTTAATATGTCATAGGATTCTACTACTTTTACCTTCATTTCTGTCTTCCCTGAACAGGAGATATATATTGCTACTCTATTTCATTCCTGGTTTGTTTGGTTTTTTTTTTCTTCCATTCATTTGTTATCCCCAAAAATGTCTGAGTGTGATATTTACAGCCTGTAATTCAGATTTCAACATTTAGTAGTCTTGGGGCACAGACAGAAGAGAGAATTTAGCTGCAGTTCCCTTTCCCCAGGTGACTAAGATCTTAAATCACTGAAGTCTTAAATGCCCTGCCCACACTTTCCTCTTTACCTACGCTCTAGTTAAAGTCTGACCAATTGATAGCTTTGAACAGATCTTACAAGTCTTCTGTAAAGTATTGCTTTATAGGATTACTGGGCAGGTCCCTGAAAGGTGAGGGGTATATTTGTAGAATTTTCCCCAAGTTTAACTCAATGAGCAAGCATATGATATAAAGATGACATGTCTTTCAATTCCCTTCATTGCTTTTTTCATAGACTTCAAATTTCGTAGAGGCACAAGGGACTTGCACGCCTTGAGAAAAATCACACTATGAGCCCTTATCAAAACCTATATCCTAAAGAAACTTGAGCTGTTATGCAATACCTCTAAGCAGTACAGTTTTCAAACACACAGCTTAAGGAGGATGCCAATTTTAGTCCCACCCACTATTACATTAGTTTGAAATGTACATAATGCCAGCTTGCATTTTACCTTTCTACAATCAGTTAAGTTCCTTCCATGTACACAAAATAAAATTAAAGTTGCTGTGGCAGAAGGCTATTATGATACAGAAAAAACTATTATTTCCATGATTACATTGTTAAAATGATTTTGATGTCATTAGTAGTGACGTAGTATGCCAGAAGGTACATCATAGTGTACTTCAGAAAAGAGACCAGGCCTACATTTTTTTTCTTGATTATTAGGGGTTTTTATTTCACATACATATACCATGATAGAAATCAATGCCTAAGTAGATGGTCTTTCCCATCCATGAAACGAAAAGTTATTGAAGAAGTTATGTTCACTTTACGTGAACAATCCTAGGATATCATCTCTCCAGAATAAGTTAATTATGGGTGTCAATGATAAGAACGAAGCAAAACTTTGAAGAAAAAGTATTTCATACAAATGCATACAAATGAATGCATAATTTTAAACAAATACTAAGCTATTTCTAAGGCTTTCTTCTTTGGCTGGTATTGGAAGTCTCAGGAGGACAGCTATGGCTCACCCACTTGGTTCCAGTTTGTTGCTTACATCAGTCTGTGGAACTTTGCCCATGGTGTTGTTTAATGGACAACTGAAATAGTTCTCCACTCCTCCACAGCTCAAACTCGCCTCTCTCATCTTCCCTAACTCTGAAACAAGAGGTACAGAAGCAGAAATCAATATCTTGTATCAGCAAAGGGATTCCATGAGCACTTGGTGACTCACAAGAGTTTTTTGTTGACTCTTTCACTGTAAGATACAACAAAATGTAATCCTTAGGGCTGGAGGGTTGCTTGGTTTGCGTTTGGTTGGGTGGGTTTGGTTTGGGTCATTTGCGGTTTTATTTGAGGGGGTGTACTTTTGTTTTTTTGAAGTTTTGGGGTTTTTTTGTAAGACTATCAACCAACGACCTAATTAAAAAGACACACCCTATATTCAGGCCTTCTTGTATATTCTCTTGTACATTGATAACACTTATGTTATAGATTTCTTAACTGATAATTACGATATGGTCAGGTGCAGATACAGAGAGCTTAAAATCTTCCTATTTCAAAGTTCCTTTCCTACCCCCATCCCAGGTTGGCGCTAAGCCTTCAGAAGCATCCAGACATGAGGTGCAGGGATTTACACAGACTTCAGGACCACAAAAACAGAAACATTTTAGACTTTCAGTTATTCTGTGTAAACTAGATAAAACTGGCTGCAAACAAGAAAATGCTTTGATGAAACAACAGCTCAGATAGGAAGATTTTATCCTGTTGCTGTTCTGCATGCTGAAACCAAGTCCCAAGGTGTAAAATTGTCAGAGTATTGATGAATGCTGAAGATGCAGGATTTCTGCCAATTCATACTGCTTAGGATCTGGCCTAAAATGCAGTTATACCTGCTTGTCCATTTAATGCCACATGCAGATCATGTTATCCTTCAAATAAAGGCTGGGTTTTTTTTTAAATCAGCATTTATTTTTTTCCTACAAAGTATTTGGCAAACAAAACTGAGATAAAATTTCTGAAGTCAGATAGACTCACGAAAATTTGCATGTTGTTGATATATGTCCCCAAACTATACCTACCTGCAAACACTAGAAAATTGTAGGTGAAAAGACAACTTGTTCCCTTTTTTAAAGCCTAAATCATGTGCAGATGTTGTGTTTCATGGGGCAGCATGTGTGCTGGTGTTGGAATTGTGGTCTGTTGGTCTTATTCTGATTCTGCCTGCCTACAAAATCAACACTTTTGTTAAAGGGGGCACTCTAAGGATGCATAGGATGCTACAGACTTCTCAGTTTTTCTGATTTCCATAGCAGTAACAGTGTGAAACCCCACACAAGCCAGAACCATTGCGCTGCTAGAAGCTGCAGAGACAAACTTCCAAGTAAGGCTGATCCTTTTTCCATGCAGCTTGAAGGGAAGTCAAATGGTGACAGACAGAATGGCAGCATTCATCTGTAAATGGCAAAAGAAAGGTGAAGCATGATTAAAGGAAATATGTTTAGCAGACTCATTCTGTCACCTTCCTACCCCTGCAAGACAGCAATGTTTTGCAGGCACTGTGGAAGACAAAGCAAACTGGTTAATCCGTATTGTTTGCATCTGGTGTCTGAGCAGAGAGGTTTTCCTTGAGAAGAGTTTTTCAGTTTCTTCACTGATCACTTAGCTGAGATCCAGGCTGAACTGACAGCTCTCTTGTTAGCACAGTCATCCCTGGAGGGACAAGCATAGCTGTTCTTGAGTTTTTGGTGATGATGTTCTGGTTGGAGTTAATGGCAGATATTCAGACTACGGCATGTACGGCAGAGCTAGGGTGTCCTTGCATAGGAGAGGCCATCTGAGTGCCAGCATACCCACTTCTGAGTATTTCTAACAATATTAAAGCTTTATCTAAAACAAAACAAAACAATCAAATTATTACCTTTATCATTCTCCAATGCACTGTTCTGGTTGATATGGGGTGGGATCCTTCTGGAGACAGAGAGGGAAATAGTTAATAACTGATGGTTTATAACAAAAAATGTTAAGTAATCTCAGGGGGGAGGAGGTGAAAAGGGCAAGGCAGAGTGATAAATCTCCAAGACTTTGTAGCAGAGCTCCTCTGTGCTATTGCTATAATTTGCTACTCCTACTGAGGTGCAACTGCAGGTAAAAGTTGCTTTTTGATCAGGTAATGGGGTTCAGAGAACACCCAGTCATGAAAATACAATTATTTCTTGTGTTTTTGTCTCCCTACATCCCTTGAGAAAAGGTATCTGGCTTAAATGTGCTGTTATATATGAACTGTGCATTTTGAATGCCCCCCCTTGGTGCTGCTGCTGCAGCTGCTGAATCTTCCTGACCACAGGCAAACAAGCAACATTTCTTCTGGGAGGGCGCAGAGCACCAGTGGGAGGTCTTTACAACTATGTAGATTAAAAAGAGGATGTAGATTAAACACAGTGAGGATTCAAGCTGAGAAGTGACTCGTTCCACTCACCCTGTGCTGAAGCAGCAAAGATTGCTCCTCGGCCCACACTGATTACTCTCTGGCTCTTAGACCCCAGGAGATGCAGCTTTTACAAGGACCTGCAATTATATTTTGGGGACTGATGTGACTATCCAAATATAGTCATGTGAAAGAGCTGAGTTCATGTGTAGTCCTTCCATTATCAAGTCTTGCTCTGTCATTAAGGTTCTTCTTGATAAAAATATGTAAGACCTTTTCTTTCCTAGAAACACGGTGTTAAGCCATAAAAAACAGTAATGGTTTTACTAATTTTAACTGGTTTTAAAACAAAACTGAACAGTCCCACATCAATATTTTGAATGGTCAAAGTACGTTAGCCCAAACCAGTTTTGCTTATTGTTTTGCACTCTAATAAATTACATGGGTTTATGAGTATTTAAGTGACATGATTTAAAAACTTTTCTAAAGCACAGATCTTTACTGTTCATGTAAGATGATTTTTAAAAAAAAATTTTGTGGCTTTAAGAAGTTATTAGAACAGTCAAAACCTGGTGTACAGGCAGCGGAGATTACTCACAAAATAAGATTATCTGCACAAAATATCTGTCTTTGACTGAAATGTGTACTGATTAAATAATACCTTTGGGCTAAATCCTTTTCATCATGCTGTGAAAATATCTCCCAGGAAGAAACAACTGTAAAAGTAAGTAGGAAGAGAATAACTCTGTACATGCTGGATCACTTTTCCAACATTTTTCTGTTGAGCATGGAGTCCATCCTTAGGGACTTGTGCAGCTTCTGCTGCTAAAGGTCTATACGATGCGATGTCACAGGTTAAACTAACTTTGGTCCTCAGCCCACATCAAATCAAATGAAGGTTTACGAGATTAACGATGGCTCTCATATCCCTCCCTGTGAAAGAGAGGCTGCCGCCAAAGTAGAGTTGCTGCTTCTTGCAAGGAAAATAGGAAGGGCTGTACGCCCCTTTTTTCCAAGAAGGAATAAGATTGTTATTGCAAACTAAACAACAAAGAACACAGAGTCCAAAATTCTTTACAAACTCTACATTTCTTACTTCTCAATCTGCTCTGAAAGTATCTCCTCTGAAGACTGCATACTACCGGCAATATCACTTGTAATGATGGATTTCATGAAATCAAAAGAATATGGGGAACAAAATATTCACATTCTCTCCACACACTTCTAGGCTGATGCCCTAAAAATAGTGCAAGATATAGCAAAGAATTAATTATTTCCTCACCAGTGTGCTTTAGCTTCCCCAGGTACAAATGGATGTCATTGGGTAGTTAACACTCTTCATTTCTTCAGGATGGGACCTACGGTACAATGATCAGGCTGATCATTGATTTTCCCTTTTGCTCCACTTCCCTCACCATTCCTTTTCACCCCTACATCTCTATGTTGAAGAAGCCTTCTGTCTTTATTTAATTTATGAAAAAAGCAAATCCCCTTGTGTTTACTTTTTACTAAAAACTTTGGTTTTCTCTTGAGAAAATAATGGATGGAGAAATGTGTACCATCTCTATGCAGTAGCTGCTATTTACTTGTCCAGTTCAAAAAATTTAATGAACAGAATTTACATTTAGAAATCACTCATTTCTAAAGTGTTTGCATAGTGAAACAGATATCTCCTAATCTATTATCAGGCAGTCTTAGAGCAGCTACTTACTTAGTCATTACTTATTCTTTCTATTGTGTGTCAAGGATGTTCTGATTTTATTTTATAATTAATCACTTCAGATGGACCTAGAGGTTAATAGTTCTTAAGAACTTGACTGAAAATGTGAGCAAAAGCAATGCAGAACAGCAATGTTACCACATTTTGAAGGGATCTCAGGGTTAAGTTAAAAAAAACAAAAACAAAAACAAAACAGAAAAACCCCAACCATATGATATGAGTTTTCCAGACCAATGAAATTATTAATGCAACATGTTGTGCATGAAAAAAAAAAAATGACAGATAATTCAGTAACAAAATATGTGTTAATATATACCACTGTATTCATAAATTTTAATAGAACTATTTATCACAGCAAGAACTGTTAAGGAATTCTGTAGGCTTTCTGCCACTGTGGTAAGATGAATGATGAATCTGATGCAACACAGGGTTTTTTAATAATTTATTGGGTCATGAGTTATGGTTTTATTCAATTGAAAATTATTAGATGGGTTTGCCCCAGGCAGTGAGCATGGTATATGAAAAAGGAAAATAGATTAAGCAAACACTCGATGAGTTTAATCATTTCAAACAGGGCAGTGGATAAAGGCACTGACAGATTTGTCATTAATTCAGCAGTCGTTTTTACCTCCACACAACATAATCACAAGATGGGAGTTGTCAGTGAAGCCCTGAAAGTGTGATGTTCATAATGAATAGTCTGCATAATCTATTATTTTCACACAAATGATTTATTTTCTCCATGAAAGAGGACAGGAGGTGAACAGAGGGTAGAAGGACTCTTTCAAGAATGGTGTCATAAAAATATTTTTCATCATCCCAAATTCTGATATCTATTTCTGATTAAATAGTGCCATTCAACATAATGGCAACTGGTGGTGATCTTCCCTGATAGAAAATGGAAGGAATCACCACTGCTGCACTTTGTCTACATTGTAATGATGCCTTCACCACAAAGACTATTCACCAAATTTTTATCAAGAACCACTATGACTGGCCTCCCACTCAAAGCCCTACCTATAAGGTGAAGCCAAATCCATTTTGCTCTAACAAATATTAAGCTTCTTTGAGAACAGAGAGAGGATGTGAACTTTAGTAGAATAAGCTGTATTCCTTCTGTGCTGTTCACATAAAATCATGATGTTTCAGACAAAATAAGTGTAGGCAGAGGTGGTAAATCTTTTATGTTAAAAAATTGATCTCGACATCTGCAAACCATTTAGAAACTCCCTATAAATCACTACTAAATCATGAAGTTAGCTGGCAAATTCTCCACTTACCAAGAGAGTACTTAAAATATGGAAACTTGCTATTTTCTTTTAGTCTTACTGTCACATAATATATATAAATATTATTTTATTTAACTAATGATTATGGAGGACTACAGCCTAAAGTCATCAAGCAATCCAGTTCTGCACTGAAATTAAAACCATTTCTATTATAATTGCTGTTATTAGAAAAATACCAGTCAGAAAACTAGTCAGATCAGGAATCTTTAGAGTGTGAGATGATAGTCTAGTCATAATTCACACTCACTTCAACAATACACTCCCAATTCCATAAGAAAATGGCATTGCCAAGATTGCAAAGTCAATCACAGACAAGTATGGATGTGCCAAAACTAAGGCTGTCCTCTTTCACATGTTCAATTTCAATTACACATTCTGGGGAGCTAGAAATCGTGTAACTTCATCAGAGGTACATAAGAGCCATAATGCTTTATAACACTTGAACAGCTGGTCAAAAGTCTTTGTTTGTTCTTAGAAACCATTTCTATAGGGTCCCCATTGTATTCAAGATGAATATTAAAACTTTTAATATGTCCCATGGCTACAGAGTACACATCTTTTCAGACGTATATGAATCTACCAGACATCATATTTTCTATTCTAAAGGTATAAATTTCCAGGTGAACATTTTGATGTCAATATCAGCATGTGTGAACTTATAAATTTGGTTACATGGATTTATTTTGATCATTTGCTTTATTCATTTATGTGTATGCCACTTATCATAGAACTGCTTTTTCAACAGTGGATGAAACAGTCATGGGTGTCTCCAGTATAGCGTTTTCTGTTTCTCTTAATCATTCCCCCTGTCATAGAAATGCTGAGCATCATCACCAATTTCTTTTATAGCCATAACTGTTCAACATTTTATAAATAATATTTTTTAAAAGTATGCATCTGAAACTGTTTTTCTAGAAAGAAGCAAACATACAGTTCATGAATCAGCAGTTTGCTTTTCACAACTTCTCTGGTGTTACATAGGACGTGTTTGATGGAGCCAAAGTTAATATTGAATTCTCCTAGGCACTGCTTAGCTACCAAAACCTGCAAATTACTGTATCTTTTTTCTCAATTTCCTGTGGGAACTTCCAACAGCTTTGCTAATACATCATTTTATGCACAACTCTGACATTTCCTGGACAGTGGTTCATTCCATAGGTTTCGACACAGCATCCAGACTGCCTGAGTGGGTCACAAAAATAGAAGTTCTATGGACTAGAATGTAGGAACTGGATCACACCTACAACAGGGGAAAAAAGGTGGATCCTTTGTATGACCAGAAAAATATACTTCATTTTCTTTTAAAGAGTGTCACTGATGAACTGACTGAGGAATCCTGACTAATTACTTTGTTCTTAAGCAAAGAGGAACAGGAGGTTGTTATTAGGTCATCCTGGATTAGCCGTTATGTATGTTATATATTCTACAGATGAGCAGCAGTTATGACCATTTCAATACATACTTTTCCTATGAGGAAAATTCATAGCCCATAAGGGTAGCAATATTTTTGCTTTCAAATTTTGCTTTTTTGAATAATTTAATATGGATCTTTTTTCATAATGGTCAAAGAAACATTAAATTATTAAGTAACTTAGACAGATCTATGATGTAGTGTTTGAGCCTCTTTGAGTCTTTAAACTACAGTTTGCCGTTCTTTCTGAAGTACTGTAATAAAAATTGCAAGGAATTTGCGGAGGGGAAAATAAGTGAGTCACAGGAAAAGACAATGTCACTGCTATCCAACAAGAATGGATGTAAGGTTTCCATACTGTGAACCTTAGAACTGTTAATGAACATTTCAAGAGCATGTTAGCTACTTAGTGACTCTATAAATCACATTTTCCATTCCACATCAGCAGCAGTTGCTGCAAGACTATGAGAGTATTAAGAATGGGAACATACCTGCCATAATGAAAAAAAAAATGAATCAGTATTTGTATAAATTAAAGCAGCTCTGGACAAAGATGTATACTTTTAACCGGCTGGAGAAGAAACCATAGTAACAATGACAATAATAACAACAATAATGTTAATAATAGCAATAATTATATGCAAGTTTTATTCAGAACTTAAAATTCTGCTTTTTGTGTTTCCTTTGCTGCTTTTAGTTGCCTTTAAAAGAGTGTTTCCAGAATAACATTTCCATATCAGTATAAATTCTGCTCATTTTTTGCAATATTTGATGATATTTTAAATTCATATGAAACTGTGTAAAAGTTAGTCTTCATTCTGTCACCTTTTTGTGTGCGCATGTTATTTTAAATTTACTTTTTTGGCTAAAAGAGGAGGGAGGGGAAAAGTACAAAAATGCCTGAAGCTAGTAAGTGGGGGAGTTAGGATAGAATGCAATTTGGCAGCTTAAGTTTGCTGCTGCTGTGCGTATAAAGTAAAATGGTCATTAATGTTATTCAGTAAGAAGACTTGCATAAAATAATTAAATGAACCCTAAGGATGCCTGTCAAACTGTCATATACTCACAAGCAAAGAAGTCACAGAGTAAAGCTGTCAGTCAGGGTCTGACATTCTGAAATCCTTCAGAAAGAGTTAAGCATTCAAAACCCTGCTAGTAATAAACCTGGTGACAGTAAGATAAGCTGGCCTGCCACAGCCTCGGGATTCTTTTGCAAATGACACTGCGATATGACTCAGTACCCTTACATTTGGAAGAATCTAGTTCATTTTCTTATTTGTTCAAGGAAGAATCAAAGACATGCTTTACTCTTCCCTGCAGCAAGCATGCTTATTTTCCAATATGTAAATAAATGAATATTGGCTTTCGGTGAACTGCAGTACATATTGATCGGTCTGTGTAAATCAACTTAAGAGACATGTAGGCTATGGTAATTTACATCAGACAAAGATTTATCTGACACTTTTTTTGTTCTCTTTTCTTTCCTGGACAAATAAATGTAATAATGCTAACAGCTATATGAGATAGTTTTGGCATTGGTGTTGGATTCTTCATTTTAGCAAACCAAGTCCACACTGGAATTAGGGTCACTTGTAGTAATTACCTTAAACAGAGAGCTAATAATGATCAGAAAATGGTCATTGCCTAATCTAGCATATTATCACTGTCATTTTTAAAATGCCTATTAACAATAATATCTGTGCCAACTGTGCAATTTAAAATCATTAAACACATTCAAAAAACTACTGCTCCTGGCTTTCTTAAAGTTATATACATCTACTAAGTTTGTTTGGGCTTTTTCTTTTTCTTCTTCCACCTTTTATTTCTTTTCTTCCTTCTTTCTTTTTCCTTCTTTTTCTCTTTGCTCTCTCTTCCTTTTCCTTTTTCCTTCTTCTTTCCTTCTTTTCCTTTTTTCTTCTCTTCCTTTTCTCTTTCATTTCTTCTTTCATTTTTCCTTCTTTCCTTCTCTCTTTCCTTCTCTCTTTCTCTATTCATCTCTTCTCTTTTTTTCTTTGTTCTTTAGTGTTCTCCATAAGTCTCTCTTATTTTTTTCCCCCCCTTTTTTTTTTTAATTTCCATTTCCTTCTCTTTCCCTGGATCTTCTTTTTTATTTGCTAGGTTTTTTAAGTTGGCAAGGGTCTTAAAAGAAAGGTGTTGCACATTATGCCCTGGGAAAATAAAAAAAATATGTTTCCAATTACATAGTGTTCCTTCCAATAATAAATTTAAAAGGAGGAGCTCGTAGGAGACAAAAGTCCTTTGGATATTTGAAGAAAGCCAAAGGTCAACCCATGCCAAGACATTTTGTCTCAGATGACTTTATAAATCTAAAAGATAAAAGGTCAGCATCTAAGTCAGAACCAGTCATCTGACCTCTTTTTGTAGTCACTGAGAGAAAGTGGCATCTATAGAGCTTCAGTCAACTCATCCTAATCAAGTTGTCTAAAATAGGTCAAAAATAATCTCTGGAAGGTGTCTTTTCCTTTCCACTGCATATGAAAAAGCCTTGGATGAACAGTATAGATTCAGCTGTCTATACATAATGTAGACATCTGAGCTTGGGTGATTTTAAACACGCCTTTTGTGACTCCCTTGTGTTCAATGGGTTAGGACAGTAATTAAATCCTTATTCTTTTCTCATCCTTAGGCAGACATTTCCTTACTCTGTTTGTGTCTAAAACTAATGAACCGATTTTCTTCAGTCTTAGCTTCTCATCATTTGGAATGTCTTTAACTTTGAGGTATTCCTTATTAAAGAAGTTATATAATTTAATCAATCAGTATTTAATTAATGAAAAAGTATAGCACGCTTTATATAAAACCCTTTACAGTCTGATTAGTGGATTTGTTCTTTCCTGCAGGTAAGTGTAGACATAGTAATTCAAGCATAAAGAACAGTTTGAAAATACTTATAGTCACAATTTTTAATAAATATTTTGAGTTAATACTCATAGTCCCAAATTTATTCTGCCCTTCTTTGGAAATTCATGTTTGAGGGACCCAATTATTAAAGGTCATGTTCAAAAATTTGGACCCCCGTTATTGCTCAGGATGGTAGCAGAATTGTGTCAAAACAAAGGTTAGAATCCAGATCTCTCATCTACCAGGAAATAGGAGTATTGATGCACAGGTTGTGTAATGCAAAGTGTATTTGCTTTCAGCTCTTGCTAAGTGAACCCCTTAGAGGTGAGTTGACTCAGTAAACATATTCATATCACTGCATAGTCTGTGCAGTTTTCTATGATATTTACATAAATATTTCATCCCAAACCCACATATATCAGAAGGAAGAGCGAAGAACTTCATAAGGCATTTCTAATAAAGAATCAGTGCAACACCAGGTAAATAGATTGGTGACTGGTGCATTTAATTCTTGTCTATTACTACATAATTCAACAACATTTCTAGCACAGATAGTCAGTGTTTCCATCCATGACGTAGTGTTTACTACTGAATTAGAAAAGCGATCACAATCACTCCTCCTGTCTTACTTTCTGAAAATATCTTGGCCTTCCAACATCAATGTTTAGCACATCACCACTTGAAAAAGGTAGTAAATCCTTTTATGAAACTCTACACCTCATCTCCACAGAAATTTGACTATTTCTATATCAGCAATGTTTCAAGGTAACAATTTTACAATTAAAATGTGGGGGTTTGTTCATAGTGATCACCCTAGGGGGTTTTAATGTCTATCATCATTAAAAATCCATGTTTCCTAGTCAGTAAGCAAGAACTACATTGTTTTCTTGCTGAAATAATCACTTTTGGAGAATGAGATTTCAGTTTGTTGTAATCCTTTTAGCCTGTGGCTATTTTCCCTCAGTCATTACAACTCTAACTTAAGTTTATTTGAGTAGTTATTTATGCACATATATCTTTCTAGTACAATCCATTTCTACACCATTTTTCACCAGCAGACAAGCTTAGCTAGTAGAAAACAATGAAAAAGATGTTGCTTTAAGCACTGGTGAATTTTCTATTACATCCCTCATTAAAATAGAATTAAAAATAGATAACATTATAGGTATGTGTGCTGGTATGTTCAAGCCCTACAAATATACTTTTCAAACACTCGAACTGGCAATTCTTGATTTCCTTGGCTGCCATTAATGGTCTGAATTTTTAGGGTGTGATAGTGCCAGACATCTGCAGTCATCTTTTTTTATAATTAAATTTGAACATTACAGTGGAAGGCCTTGGTAAGCTCAAAGGTATAAACTGGCTCTACAGAATGGTTATGAAGCAGCAAAAATCAACTATCTGAGCAAACGCTCTGCTCTGCTATAATATAATGATCTGCTTGATAAGATGTCTTTATATTTATAACCTGCCTTTTGGTCAGGTTCCAAAAAATTACAACACTGAGATAAAAAGCCGACTCAAATTCCTTTTAAGCTTGGATAACAAATTGACTTGAATTGTTACTTATCCCAAAAATTCTGTTACATATGCTCAGTTTCTTTGTTTAGTTTTTGTGTGGTTGTGATACTAAATAACAGCCTAAAGTCTGATGGCTATGTTGTCCCCAGAGCAGGAGGAAGGGTACCTTGATGGAAGTGGGATTCTACTCCACAAACACCAAAAGGATTTTGCCTCTAAGATCAACAGTTGCAGGACTGGGCTTTAAAATCAAGCTTGAAACCTAGAGTGGTATTACAAACCCAAGAAAATGTGTATGAAACAATAATCTACATAAAACATTAACCTGATTGTGCAAAACGTACATGAAACAATAAGGCTAATGAAACCCGAGAAAAAAGCAAAGGCTCTCAGAGTGGTGTAGCCTCAGCACTGGATTCAGAGCCTGTTTCAGGGATTTTTTTAAATACTAAAGCTGATGTAATATCCCAAGCTTCATAGTTCCAAAAAAAAAATGCTTTTTTTTTTTGCCTGTGGCAATTCAGTATTTTTTCAAACATGTTTATTTTTCCCAGGTAAAGGCGGTATATTAAGTATTAAATCAAAATAGTTATGTGCTTAGTCCTTACTCATTCAAACTAAAGCCAGCAATAATAAAAGACATTAACAGAGGATATGCTTGGGGTTTCTTTCATTGAAATTTCCATTAAAACCTGCTTCTCCCTCTTCTTTTTTTCCTTTTATCACCATTCCTTGTCTAAGTATTTCTTCTCTTTCCCTTACTTTGTATTTTTGTATATGTTTTTTTCATCAGACTCCCTCCATGCTTCCCTACCCTGCTCTGCCTCCTCTCTCTCAATCAGTGTCTCTGTCTTTTTTGCAATCTGTTTCTGCATATAGCAAATGAGTTCATTTTCTCCTAGTCTGAACCCAGCTAACCCGTCCTCTGTATGTCACAGAGTAGAATGCAGCTGACTGCACTGAGAAATGACAAACTAAAACCTTCGAAGGTAGGAGTGCAGAAGAGGCTTTTATGCCATTATTTAGGAAGCTACATAAGTGACTTCATTTCAGAAGATTCTGCATGACTGCAAGAGGCTTTCAGCTCTGTGTCTATATGCTTAGTTTGCTAGAACTAAAAGCTACTCTTTTAGAAGACATTTATTTGTGTATATGTTGGGTTGGGTTATACCATCTAATATTTTAACATCATTCTTCATCTTCACTATTTTTTGTGAATTGAATGGCTGCTTTGATAAAAAAAGTACTTTGAATTTATATGCCACTTTCAGCTTCTAAACTCAAAGTTATTGCAAATTGATTAATTGTTTTACTGACATTCATTCTTGAAGGGTTCAAAATATTTTACAGACTTATATACTTCATCATACTTTCAAGTGAAAAACTCGGGGTTTACTAAGGTCTGGAATTAATGTGATGACAGTTTCAAACCTCTCTTGTAATTATTACTCCTTTGAAATTTATACCATTGTAGACTTTCAGGATTTCTGAGAACTTTTGCTGGGAGGTCATAGAGAAAGCAGAGCTGCTGTTTAGATGCTTCCACAAGAGACCTGTAGGAAGACAGAAAGAGGTGGATGACTTCACCCCCCCAGGTACATACTAGCTAGCTGAAATTATGTCCCTGGCAGGAAAACAAAACTGCACCCTTTCAAAAATAGATCGTCTCCTCTGAGACAACTAAAGAAATGTGGTGTGTTTCAGTGATGACAAACTGATGAGGGACCTGTCACAGAAATGTAGAAATACTGAATCAATCTTTCGAACAAAGGGCAGAATCCCTTTACAGAGCACTGAGTCTGCCATAAAATCCCGGTATTTTCTATAGAAAATGCAATTACCTTATTTCTGTACTTCCACATTTGCATCTATCCTTTATTGCCTCAAAACAGTTTTTGCTAAGGAAGCAGAGTGCAGTCAGTACATAACAGAGCAAGAGAGATCAGAGAGTAAATTTTGATATCCCAGTGAGGAGAACCTTCCCTTGCAGTCAGTCTATCCACCATTCCATACACAAACCCTCCTTTACTTTTACATGCATGATAGTAAATTCTTCCAAGACAAAAATTTAAACAGTTCAAAGGAAAATGAAAAACTAATCATCTAAATAATAGTTCTTTACTTTCACAGAAGCTTCCAAAAATTACCTTCTAGGCTGTCTGTAATGAATGCCTGAGAGAAGCAGGAACAGACA
This sequence comes from Stercorarius parasiticus, assembly GCA_013396915.1. Lineage (NCBI taxonomy): Eukaryota > Metazoa > Chordata > Aves > Charadriiformes > Stercorariidae > Stercorarius > Stercorarius parasiticus. Next base: position 105,688 of record VWZL01001586.1, read on the forward strand.
ATAACCAGGACCTTTAACTTAATCTCTTTATCTGGTATATACAAGGAAATTGTCACACCTATATATGTATGAAATATTTATTCATTTTGGAACCATTTGCACTTTCCATATGGAATGCATAAAAAATAATATAAATCACTTTAAGAAGCAAAAAAAATAATTGCTTAAAAGTAATTTAGTCTTTAGAATTAATGAAGTAACCTAAATAACAAATAGAAGAGAGTGAAGAAGGAAGAGGGAAGAGTAAAGTAAAACAAAAAGGCAGACAAACTGTGATGAAAGACATGGGAAATTTACCTGGAGTTTTTTAGTAGCATTCAAAGTGCCAACAATCTTTCTGCAACAGAAATAAATGGGGAGGGCAAGAGGAGGAGATTTTTTTTTTTTTTTTAAATATTAATCCAGGATCTCTTATGGTCTGCAAAGTCTTACAAAGACATGAAATTTAACTTCCAGTGAAGGGAATAATTTTTGTCTCCGTTTGCTACGAAGCTATAATTGCAGATGGGATGTATCTTAAATGAATGGTAAAGATGGAAGAAGAATATACAATTCTCAAGAAATTTAATTTAAAAACAGTTAAATTGGGTCTTTCAGTTGGAGAAACTGGAACAGATAGGACTGATTTCAGTAGTATTTTAAATAATCAAGACTATGGAAAAAGCCCCAAATCATCGTTTTCCTTGCCAGGAAATCCCCCAGAGAATCTGAACTGTAATTTCTGCAATCTTTAAAAAATGACTTATGTTTACTGGGAAACTGCCATGGGAGACAGTAACCTTTACATCTTTGAGGCTGCCTGTCTAGAAAGACTTTAAAGTTACACAATTTAATTACTATTTCGAGACTTTTGGACAAGAAACAATGACTTTTACCAACTTTGGAGAAGCAAAAATGATCTGCAAAGTCACATAGTGGTCTAAAAAAGTCCTGATTGTGAAATTTGCTGCTACTGAACCATAAAAATTGCAATAAAGCATGTCCTGAAGAAAGGGAGTTCTTGCTTATAACAGAGCAAGTTTGCTTTCCGAAGACATAAAAAGAATAGAAGAGCCAATTTTCAGACTGGTAGTGGATACACAAAGGAAAAAAACTGTGGGACAACATTACTGGTAATATATACTGGGAAATAATCATGGTAGTTAACAATTATTATAATTCATACAAGAAGAATTAAATAAAAATGATAGCAGCTGGGGGTCTTGGGGTTTGCTTTTTTTAAATCTTTTTTAAGGATGTCTCAAATAGACAAGAAATTGGGCAGTTTATTCCTTTGATAAACTGAAGAGGGGAAGTAGGAAGCAATATCAGAAGCAGCTTTGTAGTCAAGGCGATCAATGGATATAAACTAGATAAGTCAAGAAAATTAGGTGGTCATACCTCTTATATAACTGCAATTTAGAAACAAATGGATTTTAAGCACAGAAGACTTCCTCATTAAAATCAGTCAAACAAACAAAAGCCTTTAAAAGGCAAAATGTTCCTATGCTGAAAGGTATCAAACCTAAAGATATTCAAAAGATAAATCTTTTAAAATCAAGGAAAGGAAAGAATAAAAAAAAAAGAAAAAAATGCTTCCCAATAAATCTTAGTTTTGCTTAAATACATTTAGAGTTCCAGTGGATTCTAACACTGTTTAAATGTCAGTCTTGAAAAGATAAGAAGAGAGGTAATAAAAAGAGTTGGACATACTCAGCTACCATTTTACTGTTGTCACCCTTTATACAGTATACGGGGAGAATTAGGCACCTTAATTAAGATCAAATCCTAAAACCAATGGATTCAAAGAAATCAGCGCTTACCTGGTAATGCCTAACACTGACCTTTAAACACACCTATGTCTCCAAGAGACTCTATACTTTCCTCTTGTCGAGATTGCAAGTCTTTCAATTCTTTGCCTATGATTGGATGTCTGCTCTAAAATTTCAAACCAGATTCATCCTGTCTTTTCCAATGGACTGTCTGCACAGATGTTGCTGGTGTTGCTCAAGCTTAGCAGGTAGGTTTTAGCAGTTACTTCACAAACTATGAAAGGTCTGAACTGAACAAATGATTCTGTTTATATTGAAAAGGAATGAATTCTGAAGAGGTAGGAATAAGCTATTTTTGTGGGATGGGTGACATTCCAACTGAAATGGTAAATTTTTGCATACATCACTTAAAACATTTGTTTTAAAGCAGGTGTGAGAAGAAAGTGCAGTTTGAAGTCAAAGCAGAGCTGGGGAACTGCTCCAGGCTCAGCAGAGAAACATTTGCAGGGCTTTCCCAAAGCTACGCAAAACATTTAAGTCCTTCTATAGAATCTAACTTATTAGTTTTTAAAGGTAGAATGTTTTCAGTCCACTAATTAGTCCTGCAGTGAGGAGAAATCATATTCAGCTGTAAAACCTATTGAAGCATTCTGTCCTCTTGTATTCAACTGTGATTTCTACAAAAGTCAGTAGAAAGGTCCATTGTGATCACAAAACTTACACTTGAACTGTTGTAGAGACAGCACAACATCAACTAAACAATGGAAAAAAAACACACCTTGAACATCATAGCACGATACAGAGCAATAAAAGTGCTGCAGTTTTTAAAAACAACTTTCATTGAATATTTGCTCATTTAATCAACATACTGCTGGATAGACTTTCTTTCCCTGGAAGCTGAATCAACATATTTAAGTAACTGACTGTTACTACCTGCCATCTCTTCTATAAAAACAATTGAACATATGTGCACTATTCTAAAATGTTATATCTGCTAGCAGAATGATAAAGACATTTGGCTCAATTTGAAGCTTCCAGCAGGAGAAGAAAAATAATTACTTCTATTTAAACAATAAACACATTTACAAGAATAACATGAAAGTTTCACGAGTTTCTGGTTACAGATGGGCTAGATCACAAATACCTTCTGCTTTTTCATATCCATAGGGAAGAGAAAGACTACACACTTTATCTGATCCTCTATATTCTATTGTAAAACTAACTTAATTACAGAGACAAAAGTGTCAGCTTCTTAGAGACAAGGAACTATCATAAATAGGTCAGTATTAGGGAATACTCCTGAATTCTCAAATCTGGATAAAATTCCTTTTTGAATATTAATTCTTTACCAAAGCAAAAATCTAGTGTGCCGTCACCTTGTCTTCGTTTCCAAGAAACATAAGACCATGGGTAAAATGCAGAAAGCATTCCAAAATCATAGCATGACATAGTGCAATAAAAGTGTTGCATTTTTAAAAGAAGTTTTCACTGAATATTCTCTCACATAATCACCACACTACTAGATAGAAAATTTTCTTTCTCTAGAAGATAAATCTATGTATTATGCAAGGGACATTAGGCAAGCTCTGGCTAAATTCCCAATGTCAATGGCTGAGAAATGGAGTATGGGCTGTGAAATCTAGAACTGGACAGCTGAGTTCAGAAGGAAGTAATGATATGCAAGACAGAAAAGTATTTGAAACCCTTCATCTCTAATCATATATAGTCCTTCTCTCACTGTGATAATTTTTGGGCTCCTATCCTTCTAAAACTAGAAATTCTTTGAGATGCCACTAAGTCAGGCATTATTTTGTACTGAGTTCAAGCATCACCAGGCCCAAATATGCAAACACCATGCTCTTGCAATAATTTTTACCTTCTCACTGTTCTTCATTTCAGAAAAGGAAAATTCTCTAAGAGAATTTTAATGTTTAGCTCCTTTATCTGCAAAAGGTCTTAATGAATGATCAACGTATGTTTTCAAGTTACAAAAAAATATTTTAATTTGGATTATAAATGCGTTTTTCTCTAGCAGTTTCTGCAAGCTTAGTAGGATAGAAAGTAATGGATAAAAAAAAAACACCTCTGCTTAATGATAATCTGTGCAAAAGTGGACACAAGTAAATTATTTAACATGTCCTATGAACTTTGTGAACCTGCTTTTTTTCCTAACACTGAAGTCTTTTTCCTTCACCAGGTACCTAGGTACCTTCATGGCACTATGAGATTTTATGGGACTATTTATGACATACGTCATGATTCAATATCATTACAGGTATTGTAGTTTGGCCCCAATTTAAAGAAGTCATGGTCTGCCATTTTCTCTTACCGTGGATGGGAAACAAACTCATGTGTAAGAAAGATGGGAGGCAAATTATAACTATTTTTGTTAAGTTGTTTTCTCTGACAAAAGATCCTTGGCTTTAAGACAATGTACCTTTGTTCTTTCTTTTCTTGTATGACATGTATGTATTTTAGATCTTAAAATTCTGTTAAGTTTCTTGAGTGCATCTTCTAATGTTTCTTTCTTGATAAGAAAATTTGAAGATTGCAAGTTAGATAATAAATCGCTGGGTGCAAATACATGCACAAAAGATTTTAAAAAAAAAAACAACAAAAAAACACATCCCAAACCACAAATATTTATGCCAGTATTTGGAAGTGTTGGAAGGGGTTATATTGCATACATACATTGCTTCACTTGCTGAAAACAAGTATGACATTTCAAGGAAGAACTGCCTTTGCTGCTTTCTACTATATATATTTTTTAACAGCAATGATAATTTATTTTTAAGTGAATGTAATTACTCTATGCAAAAAGTTTGTAACGTTCCTTTCAAATATAAACATTTTAATATAATGTATTTTTGCATGTCTGTGCATTATATACATGTATAATTGTATACGCGTATATACACAAATGCGAAGAAGATGAAGTTGTCAAATTGGAATGCAGAATAACAAATTGACATAAGTATGATGGATAACACAGATTTATCTACTCCATTTTAATCTTGCACATACCTAGATTGATTTAATATTCCTGTAGTAACCTTAAAATCCTTTATTTTGGTGATGAAGGTAGGGGGTTGAACTATGTATTGTACAGTAAAAGCATCAAGTATGATATGATATTGCAGTTACAAGTTTAATAAAATTCATTAAGATTAAAAATAGAGTTATGAAATCCTAAAAAAACCCTCAGACTGCTGAGAAAACATTTCCAACACAAAAAATTTCCCATGTTTTTCTGTTTTAAAGGCTTAATATCATAATTGATGAATAATTAGAGAAAAAATATTAAAATCTTATGGTTTACACCAGTTCTCATAGATTTCCATCTTAGTGCCTGCTCTCATGTGGAAAACAAGCCACAGATGCAGTAGAAACATTTGGGAATCTCATGTTCACAGATCTGTATTCCAGATTTTTATGCTTTGAGACACAAACCAACTGTACTGATATTAATTCTGACTGATTTTTTAATAGGAATAGCACTGAGATTCTTTCAGTATGACGTGGGAATGGTGGGACAGAAATAAATCTATGAAATGCTCACATCCTTGTCTGCTGAGCATGTCAAAGGTATCACAATTAGCGTGTACTATAATTAAATTAACAGAGTTATAAAGAGGCATATTACCTGATTTGATATGACTTTATTAAGCAAAGAATCAAACATAATGGCAGCTAAAACCTTACCACAGAATCACAGAGTGGTTTAGGTTGGAAGGGACCTTAAAGATTATCGAGCTCCAACCCCCTGCCATGGGCAGGGACACCTCCCGCCAGACCAGGCTACTCAAAGCCCCATCCATCCAGGCCTTGAACACTTCCAGGGATGGGGCATCCACAACTTCCCTGGGCAACCTGTTGCAGTGTCTCACCACACTCCCAGTAAAGAATTTCTTCTGTGTATCTAGTTTAAATCTAGCCTCTTTCAATTTGAAACCATTACCCTTCATATTATCGCTACACTCCCTGATAAAGAGTCCCTCGCCATCTCTCCTGTAGGCCTCCTTTAAGTACTGAAAGGATGCTATAAGGTCTCCTTGGAGCCTTCTCTTCTCCAGGCTGAACAACGCCAGCTCTCTCAGCCTGTCTTCATAGGAGAGGTGCTCCACCCTTCTGATCATCTTCATCGCCCTCCTCTGGACTTGCTCCAACAGGTCCATGTCCTTCTTATACTGAGGGCACCAGAGCTGGACACAGTACTCCAGGTCTCAAAAGAGCAGAGTAGAGGGGGAGAATCACCTCCCTTGATCTGCTGGCCATGCTTCTTTTGATGCAGCCCAGAATACAATTGATTTTCTGGGCTGCAAGCGCGCATTGTCAGCTCTTATCCAACTTTTCATCCACCGGTACCCCCAAGTCCTTCTCAGCAGGGCTGCTCTCCATCTATTCTCCACCTAGCCTGTATTTGTGCTTGGGATTTCCCCAACCCAAGTGCAGGACCTTGCACTTGGCCCGGTTGAACTTCATGATGTTTGCACGAGTCCACCTCTCAAGCCTGTCCAGGTCCCTCTGGATGACATCCCTTCCCTCTGGTGTGTCAACCGCTTCACACAGCTTGGTGTCATCGGCAAACTTGCTGAGGGAGCACTCAGTTCCACTGTCCATGTCTCTGACAAAGATGTTAAACAGCCCTAGTCCCAGTACTGACCCCTGAGGAACGCCACTTGTCACTGGTCACCACTTGGATATTGAGCTGTTGACTGCAACTCTTTGAGTGCACCCATCCAGCCAATTCCTTATCCACCAAGTGGTCCAACCATCAAATCCACATCTCTCCAATTCAGAGACAAGGATGTCGTGTGGGACAGTGTCAAATGCTTTGCACAAGACCATGTAGATGACCTGCATCCAGGTCAGTTGCTCTTCCCTTATTCACCAACACTGTAACTCCATCATAGAAGTCATGATTGCCCTTAGTGAAGCCATGTTGTCTGTCGCCAGTCACCTCCTTATTTTCCATGTGCCTTAGCATAGTTTCCGGGAGGATCTGCTCCATGATCTTGCTGAGCACAGAGGTGATACTGACTGGTCTGTAGTTCCCCAAGCCTTCGTTTTTTTCCTTTTTAAAAAATGAGGGTTATGTTTCCACGTTTCCAGTCAGCAGTTACTTCACCAGACTGCCATGACTTCTCAAATATGATGGATAGTGGCTTGGCAACTTCATCTGTCAGTTCCCTCGGGACCCACAGATTGATCTCATCAGGTCCCATGGACTTGTGTGCCTTCACGTTCCTCAGATAGTCTTGAACCTGGTCTTGTCCTACAGTGTGCCGTTCCTCATTCTTCAGTCCCTGCCTATGCCTTCTGCAGGGGTTGGACTAGATGATGTCTGATGGTCAACCCCTACTATTCTGTGACTCTGTGATTCTGTGACTTGGACAGTATGGCTAGAGCCCTTACTCGTGAAGACCGAAGCAAAAAAGTCATTGAGTACCTCAGCCTTCTCCATATCCCAGGTGACCAGCTGTCCTGTTTCCTTTTGGAGAGGGCCTACATTTTACCTAGTCTTCCTTTTGTCACTGACATACCTATGGAAGGGTTTCTTGCCCTTGATGTGCCTTGCCAGATTTAATTCTATCAGGGCTTTAGCTTTCCTAACCTGATCCCTGGCTGCTCAGACAATTTCTCTGTATGCCTCCCAGGTTACCTGTCCTTATTCCACCTTCTGTAGGCTTCCTTTTTATGTTTGAGATTGTCCAGGAACTCCTTGTTCATCCATGCAGGTCTCCTGGTGTTTTTGCCCAACTTCCTGTTTGTTGGGATTCATTGCTCCTGAGCCTGAAACAGGTGATTCTTGAATATTAACCAGCTTTCTTGGGCCCCTCTTCCCTCCAGAGCTTTATCCCCTTGTCTCAGTAGATTTTAAACTTCATTCAGTAATACAACAATGAGCAAAACACAAGCACTCTTATGGAGTTAAGAGTTAGCAAATTGAGAAGAAGCCTCATTCTTTAATCTCCTGTATATAAACTCTGGTTTATAGATTCTCTCTCAAGCATTTAATGAAAGATACATATGAAGCTTAATTTAAGTAAACATTGTAACTGACAGAAGTTGATATTTATACGGTATTTAAAGCAAATAGCTTTCTTGTCATTGAATATATTCATCTCATTTTCCAGAATATGTTTCTATAAGTCTTAATTAAAAAAATCTAATAAAGAAAAATTAAGCAGCAGAAGCCAGACATCTGGAAATCCAATACTTCTGAAAACAAAAAAAAAAAAAAAAAAAGAAATTAAGACAAAAGGAACAAGAGACAGCTGATTTCTGTGCTTCATATGTATTTAGATTCCTTTCCCTTTAACTCTTTGCTCAGAGATAATTCTTGTAGAAAATAACTGCTTGTTACAAGCATACAATATCTGTGTATGGTACCAGTGTTTGCAGAACCCAAGTCTCAACTTATTTAATGTCTACATTTTTAATTTAAATATCTAAATTATATAATAAATATATACAATATGAAGTCCCTTTATAAAAACTATAATTATAGAAAGGAAATTGGTTGAGTGTATTCAGTCTACCTATATGCTTGAATGTGCCAGACAGATATATTTGTCAATTTCTTTTTAAACCTTTTTTCTTTTTTTTTTATTGCTTCCCTCCCCAAGAAGATTTAGGTACATTTGAGAGAAATATTCTACTGTTTTTACAGTTCAGAGGCAGAGGCTTTGATGCTGGGTTTTACTGGTTTTGTCGGAGGATTTTGATTTGATGCAGTGATTACACTTTTTTGTAGGTACATGTATAGGTAAGATTTATTACAAAATATTATAGATTTTTTAAATTATTTTTTAAAAATGCCAGAAGGGGAGAAGAAAGAAGAAGATCTGGATGGAAAAGCATGCACATATGCATTTGAAAGTCCTAAAACCTTCTATGGTTCAGGCACCATAAACTCAGTCTTCCAAAATAAACACAAAGCTGATATGCTTAAAATTTTCGAATAGACAAGGTTAATTAGTGGGTTTTTTTGTTGTTGTTATGCTTGTTTGGCATTTACCATTTATTACAATGGGAGTATTAAAAGGTCTCTGTAGCTTTGAAAAGATCCTTCTTTTATGAGATATGTTCTATTATGAGATATATGAAACTGAGTTACATATTCTGCATGATATATTCAGATAAGTGTTCCAGGCATTTTTTGGGAACATGTAGAATTAATATAGATAAGTCACTTTGTATCTTTTTATTAATTACACAACAACTGTACCCTCTGTTTGAGTTTTCTTTTTTAATAAATAACAGATTAACATGAAGGTTGGTAGGCAAGAATTGCAACTTCTGCAAATCTCACTTCTGAAACATGCCTTGAACTAGGAATTTAAACAAAGTGTTATCATAGTCAACACTGATAAAAGCCTGTAGTTCAGTGCAGAAAACCCTGAAAAAACAGTTCAAAGCAGTGAAACAAACAGCTTGAAGGACTCCTAATTTTACTTTTCCTCTTCAGTATCCAATGTATAAAGATAGCAAAGTGTGAAAAAGGCTTGGAGTTTTAGAAGATAAACTATATTGGAATTATTCAACTTTTCAACATTTACTCCCTGGATCCTGCTTAAGAGGTCTAAATTTTTTTCCTTACCCATCTGGGATATTCTGACATTATCTCACTGATTGCCCAACGAGATCAATAGACCTAATTAGAAAATAAATAGATTGCTAATTGACAAACTGATTTGGAGTTCTAACAAAAAAGACAAGACTGCAGTAAAATAATATCCTTCAAAAAGTAAAAGTCATAAAGCTTTAATCTTTTCAGTGTTGATAAAAACTTTAATTCCTTCTCAAATTAAGAAATTTTTTTTTGTCAATGAGTCAGTACCAAAAAGGACACAATAAAAATGCAAATACAACCAAAATCACACTTTATGCAGATGATATATTTTAAAATTAAAAACTGAGCACATATGGTAGCTGCAAACTCCACATATTTTAGTTAGCTATCATGTTTTGCAGTACTTTTGATTAAAAAAACTCAGCTAGATAGTAAGAAAATCAGTCTTTAAGCTATGAGGTTACAAGGTCCAATCAAAGTCCAAAATAGACTGAAAGTTTCTTAATTCCTTTTTTTTTAGGGAAACAAAAGGTCTAATTCGTGTATTTTTGCCTTCAAAGTCCTCCTATTGAATATATAGCTGTGAAGGGTTGCACATAGTACTAGAAATTGTACAATAAAGAATGTCCAAGCAATTTCAATTGAATGACCTGCACTGAGACAAGTGGAAGTGAAATTACCCAAAAACACAACACCTGGAAAACACAATTAATTGACTGTAACTTGCTGATTAACTCTTCTGAGCTCTTAGTTGCAGAGACACAGCAGCGGAGTTTGAATTTACCACTTAAAGTCCAGGATTTCACTGTGGGATTTTTTGCCATGACTGCTGAAAATCATTTAAATTTACCTACCTACTATGGAATACCACTTTTTTTATAGTGCTCCTTTAAAAACTAAAATACGAAAGTGATACGATGGCAGAGGGAGATAACAGGTGGGAGACGTACTCAAGGAATGCATTTCCAGGAAGAAAATGAACGGGGTCAAAAAGGGACTTCAGATGTCTAACAAAGTTGCTGAAGTGCTGAGCCTGTATATTCTTTATAGACATTGGAGAGAGGTAGCAATTAGGAGCCCAAGCTAGAAACATTGATTCTTCATACAATTACTTAATCTGGATGCAAAACCAGTTTTGCTATATTTTCCCTTTCTTCCGAATCATGAACACAATGTCATGAAAACAGATTTTTGTCTTACTGCTCCGATGTGAGGGGGTTTGCGGTTTTTTGTGTTTGGTTTTTTTTTTTCCTCCCATGTGCAATTATGGAAAAAGCAGGTGTAAATCACTGTGGAGACTTAGAAAATTAAAGTTCTTGTTTCATAGAATAGGGCAATGAGACTGTAGTTCAATAGGTAACATTGTCTTTTATGTGTTGCTTTCCTCTCTTTCCAATCTTCATTGAGGCTTGGTTAACTAGGAGTTGTAAGGCTAGCATAAAGTATGACTTTGTAAAAGTACATTTTTATATATGAGATAGTCAAGCGCTAGCTGACTAATTTGTCTGTTAGGGAAGGATACTTCCAGTCTTGGGCAAAAAGGAAAAAGGCATTTCTATAAAAAGCTAAAGAATTTACAGTATGCATATAGATAAAGATCATATTTTCTGGAAATCGTCATAAATGTGATGGATCTCAAGCAGATGGAGGAAATTTTACTTGCATTGTGTGTGATATCCTAATATAGGACCTAAATAAAATACGGCATTACGTTTAATAAATTAAAGTAATAAAGTCTGCTTAAAATTATTGTAGAGGACCACTTTCTTCTGTCCCTACATCAATCACCCTCAGGGATACTCTCAGTAGGAATCACTTTATCCATTATTAATAATGCAAAGGATTTACCTGCCCATTTCTCATAAAACCTTCTTGTATGAAACAGCATTACAAGAAACAACAGGAATCTGGGACAAACTACAGCTGATCCTCTGATGGTGTTTGATCTGCTGTTTCTGTAATTCAGTGTGTTGTCACCTGTGAATCAATACCTGAGAGTGGCTGAACCTCTCAGTGTGTTTTATGCAGCACCTTGCTGAGTGCTGACATCAGAAAGATTTGTGGTGATGCTGCATTAAAATAAGTATTTTCATTACTTGAAGCGGAAAGGAGAAAAAAAAGTTAATTAAAACTTCATTGAGTACCTTCTGCAAATGAATTAAAAACCAAACAAGTAAACCAACCCCTCACATGGTGAGCTGACCCTGACCAGCAGCTAAACCCCTACCCAGCTGCTAGCTCACTCACTGCTCCTTAGTGGGGTGAGAGGGAGAGTCAGAAGACCAAAAGCTGAAAACTCATGGGTTGAGACAATGACGGTTTAAATGGTAAAGAAAAGTTGCTCACACAAGCAAAACAAAGTAAGGAGTTTCTTCACTGCTTCCCACTGACAGGCAGATATTTCACCACTTCCTGGAAAGCTGGGCTCCATCACGCATAATGGTTACTTGGGAAGACAAACACCATAACCATGAAGAACCCTCCTTTCTTCTCCTTTCCCACAGTTTTCATTGCTGAACACAATGTCATATGGTAAGACATATGCCTTTGGTCATCTCACATCAGCTGTCCTGGCTCTGTCCCCTCCAGTTTCTTGTGACAGAGGAAGTCGGATATGGGACAGCTATAACAAAGTGGAGGGGAAAGCAGATTGCTTATAAAGTAAGAAACCTCAAACTTCAGCTCAACGGAGGTGTTGAAATAATTGTTATATCCCCTTTGTGATTTTCATCACAACGAATATAAACAAGTGCCGCTGCCACTAGCCATAGTGCCACTAGTGCTTCATGATACTGTGATGTTCTTCTGACAGATTCTTCTACAGAAAGCATCCCAAAGAGTTCTCTTTAAATCATCTGTACTTGATACACTCTGAAATAATCAACTTCTCCCTTCTGGGAGTTGTTTGAAGATTGTCTTTCCAAGTGCAAAACTACTATATACAATGAAAATATCTGTTAAAAATATTCTGTGTGGAATTGGATAACAGACTTAAACCAGAAGAGATTTTTTTTTTTTTTNAAATAGTATCTTCCCTTTCCACTTGTCATGAAGTGGAAAGTGGGGAGGGGTATAATTTACTGCACATTTCAAAAAGTACCTCTGACACAATCCTTCCAGAGTAAAGAGAGAACTTGTGTTGTTTTGAATCATCAATCACTGTAGGTAGAATCAGCAGAAGGAACAATACATTAATGAGTAACAGCTCAAATTCTAGAGTCAGGTCCTTAACTTTGTGCTTGGTGGTGCTCCAGACAGCAGCAACTGTTATATTTGGCTTTCTAAAACTAAGTCCATGCTCAGTTCTAAGATTTTCTGTAAATCCCATCTACTATTTACAGTATTACAGAACAGAGCCATAAATTAACACAGCCCCTTGTCTTAGAGCTTTATGATTTACAGACAAGAGAAATACATTTTAGGTGTACTTCCTAAATCCTTTCTGAAGAAGGAAAGTCTTTCATGGACCAGACCCCAACAGCACCTTCATTAAAGGCTTAGTTCATTAGTGGTTATAAATCATCAGCAACTTCTATGGGTCTGACTAGTGCAGTAATGTAACAGAGCTTTGCTAGTTTACCTGGAGTATCTGACCTCTATCTATTTCAGAGCTCACTACTTAAGAGACTATCCAATCAAACAAAACTGCTGTAACAAGTGCTGTGTCTTTTAGTCCAAGGAAATTAATGGGATCACTTGGAGCTGAAATATCTGAAAGGTAATGAAACTATATTTTTCAAGTCCTTATCTCAACTGATAGGTTTATGATTTCACTATCCTGTAGAAGTGTCAGAGGCAGCAAAGACAGCTTGCCTGACTGAACAAGTGAGCTCCTGAGTCAAGTTTCTGATGACTGATTGTGGTCACAGACAAAGCAGTAATGACAGAAAGACAATCTGCTAACAATCCGTTTGTAGCTGCAGAGCATTGTGCAAATATTTAGGGAAAAAAAATGACAATATCGTATTAAGGATAATGTATATGCCTTCATTCCACTTCACAGTTGATAAATTATGAACAGCTTAACTTTTCCAGATGATGTGCCCGCGCAGGGAAGCTTCACTAGTTTTCAAGACTCTGTAGACTCACTTCCTGGCAGAGGCCTCCAGTTGCCATCCCCCGGTACTCGAGAACCATAACTCAACAGGATAACTGCCATGGCAGAGGACTAAAGGACACTTTAAAATATGTCATTAATTAATGAGTCCATGTGTGGCACAGTAAAAGCACTTTGTGCAGTGACTGGAGGAAGAATTTATCTTTTTTTCAATGGAGACTTTTCCTCAATCAAGTTACAAGGGAATTAAATATTCAGGCCAACAAGACTCGTGTGTGGACCCTGAAGGCTATTGTCTGTGTCAAATATATAACTTATAAGGTCAGAGCAAAGGTTTTACTCAAGTGAGTGGAAGATTATCTTCCACTAATCTCCACAATAGCTGTCTATTTGAAACAGCTAATGTTTCTATTAGCGAGCAAAATGTTAATCATAGTAGAAGATGTCCATAAAATGTAAATATGCTGGAGGTTACATATTAAAAATTTCTACTTCACTTTCTTTGGATTTAAAAGTCTTAATTTATATTATTAGAAATCACTGCTGATCATGAATACAGTGATGAAAGGAGTAACAAGACAAAATTTAATGCTTCTGGAAATTGTTTGACACAGATCAGATAGCAGCTTTCTCTTCAATGTGCAGCACTATAAAGTTCATCAAATGATAACCATATTTCTCTTTGACATCCATGCTGACATCAGTTACTAAAAAAACAATGTAAAATAATTTGCAGAATCATAGTGTAATGGATCTTACACCATTAAAGCATTAAATAAATTTGAAAGAGATTTTTGGTTCAGCATCAATTAAGCCCTTATTGGGTTTTGTGCGTTGCTGGTTTTGTTTTTTTTTCCCCCTGTTTGCAATTATACTTCTTGTGTAATTTCTTAAGATTAACAGTATAATTATAATATTTTTATGAAAGAAATCTTCTTGTGATAATCTTACATGTGCACCATTTCAATTTTTTATTTTTTACAGACAGGCCTTTGGAAGAAATAGCGAATAATTTTCATTGACATGATTTCACATTCAAAATCAAACTGGTAGGTCGGATTATGTGGAGACAGAAAGCTGGGTGTCAACAAAGTGCTAAGTACTCTACCATCAAGTCTCCTAACTGATCATGTCCAGCATCCCACCTTTTAAATAAGCCAATAGGCTAGATAGAGCCATAAAGAATATTGCTAGATAATATCTTTTGGGAGAAAGGTTAACGGCTTGCAATTTATTCTTTGCAACCACTAGAGAATAAAGCTAACCAAAATCAAGTTCAGTAACACACTAACTGTGAAGAAAATACCAAACTTAGTGATAGATGAGTGAGATAAACATGATTTCTAGTCTTCGTAGACAATATCCTTCAAGAACAGCGTTTGCCAACGCAATCAGTGCAGGCAGCATGTCATGTCTATCAATATTTAGGCAACTAAGGTTACAAAAACATGAAATTAAGATGAATGTTTTTGAGAGATATCAATGCAACTACAGGTAGTGTAACATTAACCAAAAAGGGTTATACGTATCACAGAGACAGACTTTCTTTTTGATGTGTTTGACATCTGTAAGCAGCGCTTCACCACTTCTGTCTTGCCCTATCATTTCTGCCTGCAAAGACAAAACAATCTCAGGTTCTATAAGAGCATTTATTGATCCACTTTATTGATTTATTGAAATCTGAATATGGAGATGTTAGAAAGAAAAATGTGGTAAAGAGATAAAAAATGTAATCACTACTCATCAGATTCTTTTCGGTTTTAAATTACAACAAAATGTATGAAAATCATTAAACACTAAGTATTTCTCACAAATATCATTAATTAGATAAATGATATTCTTTCTTCAGCTTCTTCAAAATCTATAACTTGCCAAACACTATTGGTTAATTATATTATCTGAAAAGTGTCAGAGAAAATTAAAAATCTTAAATCAAGAAAATAAGGTCCTGCACCTGTGTTGTGGCAATACCAAGCAGAAATACAGGCTGGGTGGAGAATGGATTGAAAAAAGCCCTGAGGAGAAGGACTGGCGGGTGTTGGTTGATGAGAAGCTCAGCATGAGCCAACAATGTGTGCTTGCAGCCCAAAAAGCCAATTGTATCCTGGGCTGCATCAGAAGGAACTTGGCCAGCAGGTTGAGGGAGGTGATTCTGCCCCTCTGCTCTGCTCTCATAAGACGCCACCTGGAGTACTGCGTCCAGCTTTGGAGTTCTCAGAATAGAAGGACATGGACCTTTTGGAGTGGGTCCAGAGGAGGGCCATGAAGATGATTAGAGGGGTGGACCACCTCTCCTATGAAGGCAGACTGAGACAGTTGGGGTTTTTCAGGCTGGAGAAGAGAATGCCCCAAGGAGACCTTATAGCAGCCTTTTAGTACCTGAAAGGGGCCTATAAGAAAGCTGGAGTGAGACTTTTTATAACAGTACGTAGTGATAGGACAAGGGGTAATGGCTTCAAACTGGAAGAGGGGAGATTTAAATTAGATATCAGGAAAAAATTTTTCACTATGAAGGTGGTGAGGCACTGGAACAGGTTGCCCAGAGAAGTTGTGGATGCCTCTTCACTGGAAGTGTTCAAGGCCAGGCTGGATGGGGCTTTTAGCAACCTGGTCTAGTCGGAGGTGTCCCTGCCCATGGCGGGGGGGTTGGAGCTGGGTGATCTTTAAGGCAGCTTCCAACCTGAACCATTCTATGGCTCCATGATTCTATGATTAATGTGACCATAGGGAAAAAGAAACTGGAAAGAAAAAGCCAGACAATTGAGAATCAACACGTCAACAAATATTTGGTATGTCTAGTATAGAATAAAACCTGTACACAGAAAATTAGTAGTCCGAAGGAGATGTTGCAATTTTAAAGAGATGGAGGAGGACTGAATGAGGAACCAGATTAGCACACGGAGACCTGCTGGTGGTTTCTAGTGAAGTTACATCTTCACGGGTTACAGTCAGGGATGGTAGGTCTGGGGATAAGTTTACAGTATACACATGGCCATTATCTACTTTCTCTAATTGCTTTAATTCTACCAGTAAAATAAACATTGCTTGGGTCTGTTCAGTCATTGTATCCATAACTATTCACCAGCTTCTGGAGGGAAGTAACATAGGTATTTGATCTAGTCAATATCTGTTAAAAAGCTCTGGTTACAGAACGAGGTGACCCAAAACTCAACCTAAGAACTGGAAAATTATAAATTCTATTTATTGATAAGCAAATGAGAAGAAGTGACATGAAAGACACAAGGAATAATCCAGAAATATCAGTATCTTCTTTGTGTACAGGTAAGAACCTCAATTTCTATAGTACTGGGCCTGGAGTTGATGATAGTCCAAAGTTTTCTACATTTTACAGAATTTCTTTAATTAAATTACAGAATAATTTAAGCATATTCTGAGGTATGTCTCAGGTATTGGTATGTAAGCTTTGTTCAAGAATTTGCTGGATCAGAGTTTTGTTTACTAACTAGTTCATCTGCTGTCAGCAGCAGAACTCCTATGAGGTTCAATGAATGCAGGCTGCAGGCTAGAGGGAATATCAATGGACTTACAGTAGTTATGGCAGTGGGTAAGCAGAGTAAAAATGAAAATCCAAACAAAACCCAATATTCCACCACAAGCAAATGAAATAAAATAGGAAACAAAAGCACCATGCTTCATAAAGCTGCACAGTTGACTAGTTGCAATTTTAGTGTTCATTTGTCTGATACCATCAGACGGAAAATGTAAGAAAACTTTGACATAAGTTCAAGGAGCCTGAAGATTATATTTGTAAAGGTTCTGCAAGTTTTGTTGAACACTGAAAACAGTGAATACACATAATTCAAAATCATAACTGAAGGGATAACAGCATCTCCTCACCTACAGGATGTTCTTCAGTTGTACCCAGGCTGCATGCATTTTCCAGTGTAGTGAATTATTTTAATTGCTTTTGACAAATTAAGATGCACTCTTTCATTGAGCAAGTGAGCTACAGCAGATTTGCTGAAAGTGGCAGAAGACAAGACAATGATAAGTAAGAAATTAGGCATATGAGAAAAGTTCTTTAAAAATTCCCCTGTAACCACTTTGTGTCTCATCAGCCTTTCTTGTCAATGTGAGCTTTATTAATCAACACAGACAGAGAAACATCCTTAATAAATTAAGAGTGTGGAAGCTACCTGTTCCTCCAGAGCCCTACAGGTTTGATAGAAGATAAAGAAAGAATCAAGACTATACTTTTCATTTTAAATTAGAACAGATATACTGTATTTCAACACTTAAGCACGGATAGGAGTAATTTTACTGAAATCTCAACAGTCTGTCTGCTTACTGCTTCTTCCTTGTTCTACCTAAAAACTGTCTAGAAATTTTAACTGAAATGAAGAGGAATTCTGAAGTTCTTGCATGTCAAAGCATTCTCTGTTCTAGATAAGAGCTAACAAGAAGAATTTTGGGCGCTTTGATCAATGCGGTTCTTTCAGACAAGATGGAGTAAGGTCGTAGAAGGAGAAGAAAGGGCATGGATCCTGTGCAAGCTACTTAACATGACTAATCACAGTGTAGAATGGAAAGAAATAGAATAGAACTATCTACTTGACCTTCCATGGCTTATTGTCTCCCCATCTCTGGTAATATATGCTTAAATATTTTATACACATATTATATATATATACACACTTTCTCTCTATCATCAGGAAGTTGTTAGAGGAAGAATATTTATCATAGTAAGACATTTAAGGAGCTCAAGTGAATTAGTTTTTTGAAGAGAATGTCAAAAGAATCAAACGTTCTCTAATCGTGTATGTAGAAAAAAATATGAGTTTAATCTAACAGACAAAGTAATTTCTATGGTTGATAGGTGAAAACTGATACTGGAACAATAATCTCACTTTTTGTTAATAAGAAACTTAACCACAGGAACAGCACACCAAGGATTGTGAATTTCCCTTCACAAGACGACTTTAAGCCATGTCTGGGTATCTCTCTTTAAAGCATCCACACCTAATTTATCCACGGCATCAAGTTCAGCTCAGTTCACTGCAAGAATTCTGATTGGTTAAATCAGCTCCTAAAATGTAGGAATCCATCAGACAACCCAAGTACATGAAAAAGTGCCATCCCAGGAAAAAACCCTTTCAAGACCCAAGTCTGTCTTGACTGTCTATACAGTCACAGAGTACATTATCTAACACAGGCACACTTTGGAACAGCTTAGCAAATGAAATGTCGTAGACACCTATATTGACACTCCACCGTTACTTTTTTTCACACAAAGTTTGCTTCATGTACCTACTCATATGGTAGAGTAAGAGCCAAACAGATAAACATCTTCTTTATCCCTTGTTATATGTCTTTGAGGAGACAATATTTACTCTGAAATGTCTCTGACTGGCTGGCATTAGGGTGCTCCAGGAGTCGTCGTGGGAGTGATACCATATGAGTGAATTGAGAGTTTAGGAGTGAGGTGAATCTGCATTGCGATCCACATGCTGAGTCTACTGCTGGTGGGGCGCCGGCAGGTCTCCCAGCTAACAGCTGGAATGAATGATCAGTTCTCTGAATGTTATTTGATTTAAAAACAGCTAATTGTTCACCGATCTTAGGATAAACTATCAATTTTTTTTTATAATAACGTTGATTAAAACTTTTATCTTTACTAAAGAAGGCTGAGATATTGCCTTTCTCTGGGCAGCTTCTAATCACCAGGGTTTGATGCCTAATATAATAGGCATCTATCTAATACTTACTCTTATCCTAACATCGCCTGCTCTCTCGCTGTTAGAGGAGAATATGGTCCCTGTCAAATTGCAATAGAAATCTTCCTGAGCCTTTGTGCTCTGAGAAACTCTTTGGTGACAGCTTTGAACAACTTGAGTGAGGAGAACAAACATCCACTAATAGAGACTGTGTTTAGATGAAGGCTGCTCAGACCTGTCATTTGACTTGGGTGCTGCTAACACCTGATAGTATTTAATGGTTATTCCAGGTTTTTTCACTGTCCGTGATGCAAAGAATAGAAAGTCGATACTTAATGCCTCATCATCTTCATGAAAGATATTTGCAACACCCTGTACGAGCAACCAATAAAAGGTTGTTTCATTATTTTTGAAACTCTTGAAGTGTTATAACAAAAGAGAAAAAAGTAGTGATGAATAACCCCTGACTGTAGTAGTGTCACTACCCTTTATATGCACATACAGTCTCCCATGAGCTCAGATTGGCAACCCTGCTTTTCAGATGTAAATGCTACTGCCATCTCACTGTTATAGCCACAGGAGCCAGGCATTTGAATCAAGTCTGGTCAGAGCCTGAAGAGAAGACTGGGTGAGCAGAGGTAAAATGCTCAATCTGACTGCTTGCTTGTCTGCAGCAAAACCAGAAGGCTGAACATAACCATTTAGCAGGTCAAATTACAAGCAGGCCTGCTTGGCTACGGACCAGAGGAGCCTTGTTTCAATCATTTGGGGGCAGTGAGGTAGGTGACACAGCACTCATGGAGCTGCTTAGCCACAAGAAAGCCTCCTAGTGTTAACATTAAATCACTTGTGTTGTGTTTCACAGGGAGGCTGAGAATTGCCTTGCTGCTCAGTGACTTGGAATCCTAATGGTATCTTGGGATCCGATTTCCAGTGCAGACCTGCTACCAGCCAGTTAAAAAGTTGCTCTAAAATGTGTTTTCTGTACGGCTATAGGAGGGTGAATATACTGGGCTACACGTGTAATATTTATCACATAACAAGCTAGTTACTGAGTCACAGGGGCCTGTTACAAATCACGTTTATCAGGCACCTTTGTCCTACCCGTTTTGCTCTGTAATTCCTTTACACCGAATCTGTTCTAACATCCTAAATCTCAAAGGAGTAGAGACAAAAGTACAAGGGACTTTCATCTTGCCAGTGGAACAGGAGTACGCAGATAACTCTTCCATGTTCAGCAAATTCCTTATGAACCATGGAAAACTGTCTCAATCCTGTCTAGTGGTATTTCAAATATATACAATTAAAACTTTCTGCTAGGATTTCCATGAAGAGAACTCTCAAGTTAACCTCTTCAAAGGTGCCTAAGTCACACAAGTCCATGTCTAGATTTTTGTCTATTATAACTATTGATATCTGAGTTAGGACTGATGCACCTAGTGCTTCTAATTTAGCTAAACATTAATGATATTAGGTAAAAGGATTCTAATGATACTTTGATGCAGTGCAAGATCTAAAATGTGAAGAGCACTCTGAAGAGCACTCTGAGAGTTGTTGTGGGGTAGGATTTTTTAATGCAGTATGAAAATGTGTCAGTTAGGAACAAAGATATGTCTCTGTTCAACACTGTCCCCTGCCTTGTAGAAGTGCCAGAACTCTCCCGAGTACCTCTGTCACTGAGTTACCTTGTGCTATAGAAACGGGTTTAAGTGACTTAAGCTCTTTTATAAATGTCAAGCATTAAATCTTATGTATAAAAGGGTTATAAAGAAACAGAATTATTTCCTGCAAATGTTGTGGGATGTAGTGAACTATGGAGGTTTTGATGCAGACTTGAATGACTTGAAAACAATTATTTATGGTTTGGAAATTATCCAGCCATCCTTATTTATGCTAAAAAAAGCTGAGAGCTAGTTTTGTTAGCACCTTTACTCAAAATCACCACATTGTCACTTTATGTTGCTGCCTTACATTTCAAGCTAAGTAACAGACCCCTGTTAGTCTCAGACATTGACTACAAGAAGAGGACATGGGTCATGACTTTCCCAGCACAAGGACAGGAACACATTGTGAGGAACAAAGTATGCAGGCTAGGAATAAACCCAGAACCTTTCTGCCTTGCCAAGTGCCCCCGGCTTCCACCCAAGAGCAATGAGGGGATCAGGGGGGATCAAGTTTTCCAGCAGTCTAAACTGAGTTGTGGGAGAGGTAAAAACTTTTGTTCCTTTGGTTGCTGGACAAAACCTGGTATCAATCCCCTTCTTTCATCCTGCTGTCAATTAACACTCTTAGTCTCATTGCTGCTACAACTTCAAGTCTTCCCCTTTCTAGCACTATGCTCCTTTCCTTAGGCCAATAGATACTTTTTTCCCACTCTGTTTTAGTCTTATTTCTTTCAGTCCCATCCCCTCAACCCCTGGCCCTACCTCCTCCTTGACTGGTGGCAGAACTATAGCACTCTGCTAACTCAATTCCTCTCTCCTACTATCTCTTTGAGAAGCAGCATCACTTCTGTAGTCTCTCAGAAGCATGAGGTAAGGGTGCTTTCCTCCATAAGAATCTGAAAGGTATATTTGTGTGTATGTGTCATCTACTTTCTTCAACTTAAAAATTTTCCATCTCACTACTGTACAAACAACTTTGCTGCTGTAACAGGCAAAATTATTAGAGATGAATTTAGAAGAAGACTTTATAATAAAGATAATTGCCTTCTGTAAAGAGAAAATAACATACAAAGATTATTTTTTTTTTCTACTCTGGATCATTTTATTAAGCCTTTATTAAAGTCTAATCAAGTGTTACTTAGAAGACTATAGAACCTAGATTGCAATTCTGGTGTGCTAGGTATTTTTATTAATACTAGTGATAGACAATTCACAATACAAAGTTTTTAATCATCAAAAAGAAAACAAACATAATATAAAAGAAAAACTTCTCAGAGAGAAGCAACTCACACAAGACCATTCAGATAGTCAGTTCACTGTTGCACCAAATGATAAACACAGTAATAATATAAGAAAACCACTAGGAGCAGAAGGAACCTTCCTGAATTTCTAGCCAATGTGCTAGGTTAAGCTTTCTCTCAGCATCAAAGTTTCTTATAACAAGCAAGACAGTGTTTCTCAAGTAAAATTTTATCTTGTTTCTTTTAAGTCAACAGCAAAATTTTCATTCACTTAAGCAATGCAAATATATCAGGCTTGATTGTCCTAATTAAATTAGTTATAAGCACGAGAGTAGCACAATCTGACCTTCATGTGTAAAGTGAATGCATATGGACTTTCCACAGATAAATTAATTGGAAAAATTATTAAGAGGAAAAATGGATTTACCATACTTACATCACCCCTGCATTATGCTAATACTTAATATTACAGCAGCAATAGAAAGCTTACCTATTGTACTTACATCACCTCTGCATTATGCTAATACTTCTTGCTACAGCAACATCAATCTGATGATGCATTAACATACTCTGTCTCTGAAGTGATGTACAGTAGCCCTGATGATATGTTAGTTTAAATCATTGTCAAAGTGATACTGCTGTAATGCTACTACGCTGATGATTTGATATAATATATTGCTGGAGAAACACCATGCTGATTACATGCCAGTGTAATATATCATTATTTTCCTGTCACCATGAGGATATTGTAGAATAATCTATAGAAAAGGAAGGAAGAAAATCTGACAGAATCTCTTAGAGGAAAAGAACTTCTCTAAGTATTCATTAAAGTAATACCTGCTTATTTAGCCACAGAGGGTTTAAGGAAAACAAGAACATAATTTTGCCATAATCAAGGATAGAGAGATCTCTAGGCTTCCCAAATTAATTCTGAAAATAAAGCAATAAGAAATTAGATAAGTGATGTGCAGAAGTAAATGGCTCTGAGATAGCCATAACTGCCTTTGCTGGTTTACATGTTTATTGGTCTACAAAGCAGCCTGAAAGGAGAATTGAAAGCACATAAGCTAGATTAATAGAAACTGAGGCAGTTAAAGAGTGACCCCCAAAGACATCTAAACACATTGTCTTTTTGGAAAATACAGAGCTCATGTCTTTTAGATGTCTTTGATATGCAGATGGATAGCTAAGGACTGGCAAGAGACAGTTCTCCTTGCCCCATAACCCAGTAAAACTCTAATCAATTGTCTCTTCCTTTCCCTCTCTTTCTCCTTCTCCCTCTCCCTCTCCTCCTCCCTCTCTCAGTTCTCAATAAAACAAAACAGCAATATGTTGTGATTCTTCAGATGCGTTTTAAGTGTGTGGGAAAAAGATTATCAAAGGTCTCTGGCTCTATTTGGAGTGAGGGAATTGGAAACACTTTGAATTCACCCAGGGAATTCTGACACAAGAAAACCCTGAAGCTTTGGGCTTCCCATTTCCTGCCAGCAGTACAAGAGCTTCATATTCTTTGACAAGGAAAGTCTAGAGACCTTGAATGCCCTTTATTGCGATGATATCCATGGAAGTTTCCAATTCAGGAAAGTAAAACTCCCTGGCGCATGAAACCTTGGGAGTTCTAAAATTCCTGACTTCCCATGTCTGTATTTTTACAAGCAATTATCTGTCATGAACTGCTTTTGTAATATATTTTTGTAATACTTCTACCATCATTGTCTGTCAAAAAAGGTAGGAAAAATTGGAAAAATTAAAATCCTGTTTTCAGATGTTACTTCCCCAGGTGAGCTCTATGTTCATGTTCATGTTCATGTTCTATGCATGTTCAATGTGCAAAAATCATTAAAAAGTGTATGACATACTGCTGACATAGTCACCTCTAGCGGGGTGTCCCTTAAAATTCAGTGTGTTCGCTTCTCTCCTGTTGTAAGAGACAGTGTCAAAATAAGAAGGAGAAAGTGGAGAAACAGAGCTATGATTGCATTTGTTGGGTATAGCTCATCAGGAACTAGTCATAACCTCAAGAGACGCTCAAGCTCTGGGAGGCCACTAGGTCGGACTTCATGATGAGCTGAACTATTCAAAGAAAGGGACTTACATTCCCCATTTTTTGTGCTCCTTTTTCAAATTAAACCCAAATGTGAGTCAGTCTGTAGAACAAAGTGTTTGAAAGAGAAGAGAGCCTTTTTTCCTATTTCCAGGCCTTTTCCTGGTATAGTGTGTTTGGATTCCTGCTCCTTGCAACAGTTTTCAATATAGTGCTATGCCTTTACTAAAGCCTTTCTCTTATAGCAATATGCCACTACAGAGAATTTCATTTTAAATTATCAGGAGAGTCTTTCTAAAGCTTCCATTCCTACTGCTACGGTCACTGCTATAGTGACCCATGACCCCAGTTAAAGCTATTTTAGACTTTCTTGTTCCCTTGATAGCCAGAATGGAACTTAAGAGAGAAGAGCATTGTTTGTGACACCTTTTAACTTTCTTAAATCTCTGACTTTCAGTTAGCCCAAGAAGTACCTTTCTCTTCCATCAGGAAGTTTAGGTGGTTGTCTCTGAGAGTAATTGTGGAACCTATGGGAAGCGACACTGGAGATTCAGCATGTGGGGATATTTCTATTTAGCAAGTACTCATCAATCACCTTGTGCTGTGCTGCTGGAAGTGACATATTCTGTATGCGATTGGAAATTAATGTCTTCATCATTTTGGTATTAAACATCTCCAGGCACTTTCACAAAATTAGCAATGTTAGTACCTAGTTACTGGCCAGATTTGGGGTAGATAATTATGCCTTTCCGATATAAAATTCATTCTTATCTATATACTTTTACTTCCTGATCTGCATAGTGCTGCTGTAGTCAACTGAGCAGTTATTGTGTTCCCCTGCTGAAATGACCACCTGACAGCAGCAGCAAATTGATACTTAATGTAATTCCATGGTGGTTTTACTTAAAATCTTTCTCTTTCTGAGACTTACCTAAGATAATCTCAAATACAGAGTTCAACCTAAACATCATTTTAAAGCCTGAGAGTATTTTGCTTCAAAGATTCTTGACTCTTACATTTCTCCAGTACAGCTCCAGTACATTTCCCATTTTATCTAATAGAACATTAAAATCAGTCAAAAATATCCATTAGAAGAAGCATAAATAATTGGCACAAGCAAATAGGAAAAATTTCCATGTGCTAGGTCCTTCAGGAATGGTAATGGAAAATAGTCTGAAAAATACAGTATTGTATAAATCTCAATATATTCCTAAAATATTGCTTCTGCTGTTTGAGAAAAAGAATAAGGAAGAAGCAGCTTTTTACTCATAGTCTCTCCTGCCTAATATGCTGTTGCTGTCACATATTTGACTGCTTGAGTTAGTGATACACACATGTCAGTGGGGATCCTAACCAAAAGTCATGGGTTTATTTGATCTTTCCACAATTCCTGCTGCTGACACAGGATGCAGTGACTAGAATAAAGCCTCATAAAAGCAGTGTGATGTGGATTAGTTTTAAATATAGCACTGTTGATACTTGTGTATAACTTTCTTTAGAACAAAACTGAGCAGGCAGCTTGGCAGTCTATCAACAGTGCACTAGGTTCCACGTGTAATGTGTTCCTTACTAGAACAAAACTATTCATTTCTTCTAAAACTGAGCAAGAAATTATATTAATGGAAAATAATTTCCTTAATTTTTTTCTCTCTATGGACAATCTCTCTCTCATGCATTCACTGCAGAGTTTTTCCTTGGAACAATGAAAACCTTGATGTGTTTTCTCACTGCAATTCTAAGGAACAGTAGATGTATCTTCATACTTACTTCAAATCTGAGCCTAATACTAAGGTCCTGTGTGCACAGTCTGTAAAAGTTCAGTGTACAACAAGAACTCAAACACGAAAATCATGATAGTTACTTCTAACCACAAGTCTTTCAGACAGATCAGATCTGTGGGAAATGCATGCTCTGAACTAAAAAAAGTGAAATGTCTTGCATTTTATACAAAGAACTGTTCAAGGTCTCTCTGGCTGTATACTCACTATTCACCAACTGCTGATAGTGATTGTCTAGGGAAGAATTTAAGAAGGGAACAAGCATATAGTGATGTTTCACCAGTATGTTCTCCATAATTTCAGAGTCTGTGGGTTAGTTGTACATTTTCATGATTCAAACTCAAAAAGTCTTTGGTGAAATCGTCCTAGTGACTTCCTAGCCCTGAAGGGAAAACGGGGAGTGTTTACAATGAATATTTATCAGAGAAAAAAAAAAGAAGAAAAAACCCCCAAACATCCCCAAACTTCCCCCCAAAAAAACCTCTACACTCAACAAGCAAACACCCAAGAGTACATAATAGAAAGGAAAGGTGGCAAGGTTAGAGTAAGTCTAAATATCGTAAGTCCTGTTTAAAATAAAAAAGGGCTGGAGGAAGGGTTATTCTGCATCCAGATGCTTCTGAATCCTTCACAAATTCCATTTTCAGCAAAGAGTGTTTGCTATCTACAGCACCATTTTTCACAGTAGGGGAAACAGGAAACAGTGTTTGATCATTTGCCGCTTCCCTAATCAAACAGGCTGAAATAAGGAGCTGCAACAACTGACTGAACTGAAACAGTGTACCACACGAAAACCAAGAAGCAGTACTGATTTATTTCTATAAAAGACACATTTTTTTCAGTTGTTATGAACTTAATGATGGTTATTTTACTCTTCAGTTATTTTCTCCATGAATGGAATATGATTCGAACTTAGCAGTCTTAACAGCTAGTCTTAACCAGAGCTGATGAGAATACTTTTTTTTTTCTTTAATATAGGATTAATACACAAATGATCCCCAGGGTATTTCCAGATAAACAAAACTATTGGGAAAAGAAATGTACAAATTTTGTAGCATTTTACTCCATTGTTTCAGTACAAAGAATTGCAAGATATTTAAAATACTGACGTGCACCTTAATTCATAGATAAAATTATAGAAAAACGGCAACAGTTTGATTAGACATCTTCACAGCTTTAAGTAAATGCATTCAGCTCATGTGATGAGCTTCCTGGCCCTACCACGCTCCTAAGAAATCTCTTAAGTGTTCTGAACTAAGTTTGTCCATAAAATTTGACTATGTCTTAGTAAATCAAACATGTCTGTGCTGCTTCCCTGGCACAAAGGTCAGTTGGACAGAATGGCCTATCAGGTCCCAAAACTGCTTATTAAGAGTGGTTGCTTTCATGCAAACATCCATAGAGCTAGAAACTCTTGCTAAACCACTGGTTTTGGTAGTGTTAATTGTCCCTCACCAAATTCATGCCCAGAACATACAAATAACTGTAGAGACAGTCAAGTGTCTGGGAACATTTTTTGTTCATTGTTTCTATTACTATTATATATGCACATTGACATATATTTATTCCATCACTTAGTGTTTTGATGGCCTTTGGTCTCCTGAATCTTTACAGGTTGGTTTTTCATGATTTCATGATGTACACAAAGGTAAACACTTTCAAAGTCAAAGAGATCTCCATGGATATTTCTGTTTCTATATTTATCAACTCCTGTAAAGCTAGTTGACCTTAACACCACTGAAAATGACTGCATGAAGAAATAATCTATATGATTATTTAAGTAATTCTTTTTACACTCAAAAAAAATAAAGAAAGAAATAAGTCATACACAGCAAATGACTATTTGCAAATTACCTCTGCTAGATAACTCCAGTCAATACAAGTTTTCTGGTATGTGCTTTGTGGAAGATGCCTTGGAAATCACCAAAATTACTTTATGTGGTGTTTCTAGTACCTAATGAAGAGCTACTGACGGGAGATGAATAAATCTCTTGGGAAAAAAAAAAAAGAAAAAAGGAGGAAAAGAAAAAAAAGAAAATAAAAACCCCCAATGATACAGCAAACAAGCACAGTCAGATCTAAGAACTTATATGAAAATCTTGATCTAATATATGTTGTCTTCCAAATAAAATTAGCTCTGATTTCTAGTGAAAGAAGCAATATTTTTAAATTGCCTATGGATGTGACCTGCCTTTTTTTCCTGAAGCTGGATTTCTGAAGCAGGAATCCACAGGAAACATGTTGTTCAAAGCAATATTCTAGTGTTTATGAAAGGAAAGAGCCAAACCTAAATACTGTCTTCAAGAAAACAAACAAAATTCTACCCACAACAAGCAGACATCTAATATGTTTGGGTTTATGTAACGATTTTCTTGCCAAGTTTAGTTCCTCCAGGAGACGACAAAATAATTGCTGCACATCAGCTTTCTAGTGCTGCTCAAACACGAGTATCCCTGCAGCACACTACTGTCCAAATTATTTTGCAAACATTTGACATATTTCTAATCCTTAAAAAATCCTAATTTATCAAAGGAGAATGTTTTTTGGCTCTAAGTGAGTGTAATTTAGAAATGGTGCTTTTCAGTATAAATGTACTGTTCCAATTCTTTAAAGAGAATTATTTTCTTGTATTCAAATCAGTATATGCAAATGTTTGCTTTAATTAAAGTAGTACCGTGGCAATTTTCTTAAATAGCTGTGACTGTTGTTGCTTTAAATCCGTCTTTCCTTACAGAGCACCAAGGGCGTTTCAAGTTTATTGGATGAACAAGTAGGATAGCCAGGCATTACAGGCTGATTTCGGTGCATCGTTTTTACCCTTGTGGGGGAAGACATTACATAGCAATTAAATCATGCTGACTGTCAATAACATGCCACAGACCGTACGTTTGTGTCAATGAATAATAATGTTTGGTGCAGGGTGGATAATCTTCAGCATTGTTTCTAGTTACTGCGGTTATTACCTAAAAAAAAAAAATGGCCAAGTTCCGCTCAATCCAATTTTATTACTGTCTTCGGGTGCCCTGTCGCTGCTCTTCTGCCTCTCCAAGTTTCGTGGCACTCCACGGCAAACTTTCTAAAAGTTTGTTATACAGGGACATCTAGCGGCACAAAGATTGTAAAACTAATGGCAGGCTTGATTTTTTCAGAGCCTGTGGTTCTTTCAGGAGACCCAGGGAGGGGTGACCCAGCAAAGGGATGCGAGTTCTTCCTGCTTTCAGGGACTGTAAGGGAGAACAGGGATCAGTTTTCCTGTTAGCCGCAGACTCCCTTTCACCAAACTACATGTGTCAAGAAGGTAACAGGGAAGAATGCTGTTAACTTTTAAACTTCTAACCTGTCCTGTCACTCTAGTTTCTTTTCTCAGCAAGCAACACATGGCACTGATGAGGTTGCAGTCCACAAGTGGTACTATTTATTCAAGTAACAAGTTTCTCCTTTTCTTTTTATTATGCTATATCCTCATCTGCACAGATTCTTACTGCCAAAATACCTGAAAAAGTTCCCTGATTTAAAAAATACAACTAACATTTGTCATGAATTGTTTGTTCGTTTCTTGTTTTGGAGAGAAACATTGACTGTGAAATGTCTTCCAAGTAGGCAAAGTTTGTTCATTAAGCTTCTGGACATATTGGGGGGAAAAAAAAAGTATGTTCAGCAACCAAATATTTATTATAAGCACATATACAGAGAGAGAGAGAGAGAGAACACATAACTGTGTTATGACCAGCTCCTTTATGTGTACAGAATAATTAAGACTACATCAAAAATTCTTCATATACAAAGGTAAGCAGTTACTGCTAAAGATACGAATATGAAAGCCTATTTATATCATTAACACACTTTCCTTCTGTCATGCAAAATTTTCTAAAATCATAAAAGTTTTGCAATGTTAGAATGTAAAATTCTATGAAATAAAAGGAATGAAAATGTGTATAAACAAGCTCCACAACCATTAGAAAAGTATGGAAATTATTTTACTGAATTATTATTAAATTTGGAAAAAATCAGGGAAGGAAAAAAGTATATTTTCAAATTTGGTAAGCTTTCCTTTTTCCTTTTTGAAAAAGAAAAATAAATAGAGAATAAATCATAAATCAATGCATTTTATCCTTTTTTTTTTTTCATTTTGGAATTTCCCGTTGCATAAATATAATCACTATTACCCTAAAAAGGTTCATTTTCATATCACATAGTAAAAGATTTCAAATCAAATTATTTCTGCCACCTCTGATTGTCATATTTTCAAAATACTGATGTTATTAGGTAAGGTGCATCAGAGATCATTTTCAAAAATGTAAATGCGAAAAGCAGTCAATGATAAATCTACAATTCATAAAAATCTATAGTCGGCTTTGACTTCCAATATTGCATTGCTGCTGTAACACTCCCATTATATCTTTCTTGGCTCTAGCTGTGAAAAAAGTTTAATCCTCTAATTTTAATACGATGTTGTATGTCCCAGAGCTCCATCTTTTGTATTAAACAGCCATCTTTCTCCTTGACAATTCATGATATAGCTGGCATCAACAGGCAAATGATTTATTTAGATGCGGAAGAAATATCTGACAGCTGATTATGCTGTCATATTTCCCCCAGTAACTCAACTTATCAAAACATTAGCCAGCACCCTAGTGAATCACCAAGGCAATATCCACCAGATGCAGTATCTGCAATGAGCTAATTTTGGATAATAAAGTAGAAAATACTTCTGGGGAATTGGGGAGGATTGTGAAGGACTGCCATTTCACACATATGGTGAGTAGTCCTTATTACCCACGGTCCCGTGAAATATCTGAAAAAAATGGATAATGGCCAAGAAGTGTAAATTAATATGATCAAGAACTGTACCTCAGGTAGTTTAACAAATTACCTAACTACATCCGTTAAGTCATCTACACATATGCAAATGAGCAGAGACCTCAAATCAGTAACGTTTGAAAAAGATTCTCTTATGATGCTTGGGGCTGAGAATCACCACTAACAAACATCACTGGCGAGTCAGGAGAATACAGAACACTGAGAACTTAATTTTTTTGCTTAAATAATATTTGTGCTTGTGTGGTGATGCAAAAGTTTAACAATCATTTGTAAAAATATGTGATTGAGTAACAGATAATACGTAGTGCTCAGATAATGGACAGATGTTTGGTGAAACTTAGCACTGTTGCAGGAAACCTGACAAGTTGTAAGAAAGAGTTCTTCCTCCATATTTGAGAGAGGAAAAGTAGTGGAAAAGAAGTGATGTATTCTAGCTCTTCTACTAAGCGCAAATATTTTTAATGAGACCGTCAGGGCCCTAAGAGCAACAAGTTCTGCAGCCTCCCCCCATCCCACCCCTCTCCCTCTCCTGAGGCTACAGTGTGGGACGTCAGGGCCACCTCTGCTGCAGGGTGGCAGTGAGTTGGGATAAGGTCTGGGCTAAGACTACATGGGTCTCTCCTCCTCCCATGGGGACTGCACTGGAGCTCAGATCCTTTGTCTTGGTCCTCTCCTGGTCTGTGCCATAGAGATGTCTGTGACATGACACCTCCTTGCTGACCCTTGCCTTGCTGCCTTGACCTCCATCGTGCCTTGGGTGGCCATCCTGGGGTAACTCTGAGTGGACCTGCTCTGCTCTACTTGCTCAGGGCTGCAGGACCACATCTCACATCAGGACCCTGCAGCATCCCCATGCACTGGTGTGTAAACATGCATGTCCCTGCAAGAGAGAGAAGGAAGTTGACAGAGGGATTCTGCTTATAGCACTGCTCTCTGCCTGTCTCCTCTGAGCTGCACTGAGCAGATCTGAGCTGCTGTGAGGAACTGTGGCAATTTCAATCAGTAGCTTCTTGGGAAAGTGAGAAATCTCTTGTTTCTCCTGTCTCCATAGAAGCCTGCAGGCAAATTGATAAAAAGCCATAAATGGAAAAACTGAGAATGGAAATTGTCAGTATGTCCAAAATTCAGGTTTTGAATTTTGTCACAAGCTTTTTCCCAAATAAGGAACAGTAGTTTAAAATTATTTCCCTTCCCATGGAGCAAATTTCTGCATAGCTTTACTCTTTATCTAATCTTTCCTGAAAAAAAAAATGAAAACCCAACAGGTAAGAAATTGAGTCCCTTCCCTATTTCTGTCAACAAGAGTTATCTGACTTTTATCTGGGGGTCTTAAAAGTATTGTCACTGCCTAATGAAGTCCATATAGCTGTTGTATGAGTCATGCAACAGACAAGTATATGATAATATGATACTACTCTGAAATTCAAGTCCAGACCTCTAACAAGGTCACCATAGCTCTTTCTGTGCTGCTTGATGAAATGCATCATGGCTCTATGCTTCAGTGTGAAGTATGAATAACGAGTATTTGCTTTCTAAAACCATCAGTTATGCAAAATAACTTAAGGGTGTGGAAAGTGTGGGGGAAGCATGTCCCAAGACACTCAGCATCTATGAAAATCTCATCTGACCGAGGTTAGAGAGAATTTTCCAGAGTTTAACAAGAGCATCAGTAAGCTAATATTAGTTCCTTTTAAAAATCTCGTCCTTAATGCTTCTAAGCAGCTTTGAAAGCCTGAAGTGAAAAGCCTCTTTAGAAGTGCAAAATCACTGTATTATCATTATATTGAGGCTGGTTTACTTTTCTTAAAAACTGTTTAAAGGAAAAACTGTTTTCAATTAATTGAAAGAGATAGGGCTTCCTGAGAAGAAGAGCATAAATAAAGTTTAATTTAAAAGTCATAGGTTAATATTTCTGGTTTTAGAGAAAACAAGCTTATATACATCATTCTTTATTTTGCATGCAGAAAAGAAATCTAATCTGATATAATCTTCTGAACATAAATAGTTCTCTTTTTTTTTCTTAAAAAAGTAATTCATTTACGTAAGCAATATTTTTTTTTCTATGAAAATCTCACCAATGGCACAAAAAAGAATTAGAATAAGTGTCATGCTGTAATTTCAGAGGTGATCAAAAAGTTAATATTAATACATAATATTGAAAACACCAATTGGATTTTTCAACATTGTCTGAAGAAAGCACAAGGAAATATTTCTTTCATCTGTAATGAGCCTTAGAGAAAGAATTTAAAGAAATCTAGGAAGATGGTTGAAGTTCAAAAGGAATTAAACGCAGAGCTTTGAGATACTGCAGGTTAATATGATTGGATAATAAAACTCTTAAATATAAGAAAAATGCTAATCTGAGGTGTATTTTCTCGGCTTTTTTTCAAGTCCTGGCTGATGTCCTTAACACTATTTCCAGGCTAAATTAAAATCCACTGTTAAATTTGTGTTTGCTAATATGATAGCCCCCAACCTTAGGGCTGGATGGGAAGGAGAGAAATTGCATCGTTACAGGGCTGCTTCCTTTCATGTGAATGGGAACAATTTTACAGTAAGTGTTGTTAGAGTGCTGGGGGGTGTAATCCTCTCTTAAACCACTTTTATTTGGGCACCTTCAGCTGCACTCAAAGACCGTAAGCAGAATTGTAGACAATTTATGTGAACACACAATTTAGTCACTAGCTACCAGACATAATAGATTGCTTAGACTAGCATGCCATGAAGTTAAACGTGAGTATGGTCACCACTTTCAGTGCAGGTACACAGTGAGAGTCTCTGTAGGCCAAACAGGTCATGAAGATATAGGTGTCTGTAGTTCCATGGTATAGACAGATCCTTAGCCTTGCTGAGTTGCTGTCTTCCAGCTCTGCTTTTTACTCAGTATTTTATATGTGTCAAAATTAACATTTTTTTTTTCTCTAAAATTGTTGAGTTACTATTACCAAGTCAGCAATTCCACTTGTGTTTTTTTTTCTCTTATCTTGAACGTCTTTAACTTATGTATTGTCAATACAATATCTCATTATTTATTCTAGAATTCCAATCATCTACAATTAAGTACCCTACATCTCTACAGATTCCCACAGAAGTTGGGAGAGTGTCAGGAGATGGACACAAGAGTTTTGAAAACAAAAGTCACTTATTTGGTAGGATAACTTTAATAACGATCCTAACAAGACTGACCATACAAAAGAGAGAGACACCACTAGGAAGTAGAATAAGCATCTATCCATACTTCCTCATGAAATCTAACAGTTCCTTCTCAAGCTGGAATGACCATCACTATCTACAGAACATGGGAAGATGCAAAAGCAGATAATGGGAGAGGGTTATATCCTTGTTACAACAGTCACCATTGCACCTTAAGTTTTTAATTAGCAACAGCAGAAACCTCTCTGAGGTTCTCTCAACTCCTACCCCTCCTTTTCTGCCTTAGAAGCAGGACCCACGGTTGCCTTCTTGCCTCCATATCAATCTCAGAAGGCGCTACAGCTTATTTAAAACATGGCTGTCCTCTCCCAGCCTGCTTCTGTTACCCATGGCTTTCCCAGCTTGTAGTTTTTACTTCCCATTGTCCCCTCTTAATAATCTTACCACACTGGAAAACATCTGATCTTCACCCCGCCCACAGACTTTTCTTGTGAATTGCATTTTCCTACGTGGCTGATCAGCTTTTGTGAGGCCGAAACACATAACATAAAAAGGAGCAATAAGGCTTTGTGAATATATTTGCAATTTACAGTAACAGATCAGAAGCAGGTAAAGGAGAAAATTTCATTGTTTTGCAAAGTGAGTGGCTTCCTTTTTGTTTATTTTTTTAGTTCTCAATCACAGAGAAAGTTAGGTGTGGTGGAACCAAGCCACTCAGTGGCATAAAATCTAAGATTTATTTACTAAGTGGGATGGGTATATGAGGTGGATAGCAATTTTGTATTCTGTCTCATATACATACACATATACTCTCTGCATAGGATGCCCACTTCAGACAAGGCCTCTGGTCCAGTTGTGATCAGCACCATGGTCTCAAGGGAACAGGACACTTGCTTCACTTGGTTGAGGTGTCCAGGCCCTGGATGGCAAAGTGAGCATTTGGCATTTGGCAGTGATGAATGCATCCATATATATGCTTCCCCCAAGAGAAGCTGCTGTCTTCGCTATTTATTGCTTTCCAACCTAAAAATTCTGCTTAAGTCACCAGAGGCCTTGGTTATGTCACCTGAGGCCAATCTCTTGACTTTCTCCATGTCCTAAGTCAATTACCTGTTGTTAAGTAAACCACTATCATCTCTGGGCTCCTGCCCTAGACGTATTACATGGATGAAAAACTGTTAAGAGTTCATCTGCATCTTTTTTTCTTTCCCGTGCATACCTAAACTATTAGAGAAGGGCAGATATAGTCCAGACTTTTAGGGTAAGCCTTCTCCATAATAATTAGCTGTGCTTTGTTAGTGTTCTCAGCCCAATAATTTAATGAGATAGAGCTGGGCAGATGTAGTCAAGGTCTTATTTAAAGTGTGCTGTCTTACAGGCTTCACCCCATGGCATTTCCCCTGTAATTAATGTCATTTCCATTTAATATTTCTGTAATTTACCACCTTCTTCTTCACACAATGACATGCAGCTGGCAGCAGGATAACTGTCGTAGTTTTGCTTTGGAGAATAAATTCAAACAATATAGAGAACGCTTCAAGTTTTCTTCAGATTTAAGAGTGTAATACGTACACATGACTGAAAATAGGTGTCAGTTCTTAAACAAATAGTAGCACTGAATATTCCCAGGGCGAAGGCAACCACAGTACTCACTCTGCAAAGAGAGGAGTTAAAAAGTTTTTCCTCAGTTTGTCACAGATGGTGCAATTATTTGTCCTTCTTTGAGCTCACGGGCATAAAGAAAGTGTCAAAAAATTATGGATGTGCAGCTATCCCAGTCTATTCAATATATAAAATGATAGTCTTCATCAAATACAGAAAAACAAATGATTGAAATATCACACCATAAAAGCAGATGAAGAACCATTTCCTTGTAACTGATACAATGTCTTTGTATAGGGATACTCACTGTAAAAATGAGAGAAAGGACCAGGCCCCTGTAATCTAGTGGATAGCAAAAGAGTACACGAAGGATAGTATGGGTGCTAGCTAGTCCTTATGTCTATTAATTTAGAAATATTTATTTCTGTGACCAGCAGTCTTCTTAACCACCACTTAGTCCTTGCCCATATTCACTTACTCAGTGTTATTATTTGCCTCATCTTTAATGCTTCTCATCTATCTTGCACTCACGGTTATCAACTAAATTTTTGTTTCTATTTTTTCCCTCATTCCTCTTATATTTAATCAGTAGATCTGTTTAGTATAAAGAAGAAAAGGTGGAAAAAATAACCCTGTTAAACCTAAGAAAGAGCATAGCAGGTCAAGATGAAATTCAGTGTTCTGTTTGTGAAACTGTCTACAAGCAGACGTTGAGGAAAGCATATGAACAGGATAATAATGCTACGCCCCAGTATACTTTCATTGTCCAAATACTTTCAGTTTGAGGAATTTTTTGATTCAGATAGAGTTCCTATAGGCGTTTAATAAACCTCAGTAGATTTTCCTTTTATGTACTGCAGAAGTACCGTGTATTCCTTAACCAGAGTTAAATTTTTACTGTCTGCAGTAAGTTCTAAGGCTGTGTGTGAAAAAATGCCCTTTTTTTTTGTTTTGGTTGGTTGGTTGGTTGGTTCGTTGGTTTGGTTTGATTTGAGCCTGGCATTATAAATTATTGATATACAGAAACAGCAATTCATGTTGTCCAAGGAAGCTAGAACAAATAATGAGACAAGGTTGCAGCAGGTAAGATTTAGGGTTTAGGAAAGAATTTAGGAAAAAGCATGTAACTGTGGCCCCTAGACTGAGAATATTGGAAAGTTATAAAAATCAGTGAGGAAACTGATATAGTTTATTCAACATTTGAATGGGTTGGGTTCAATTCATGATGTATCTTTTCAACTATTTTCTATGACGTTATGAAGCATACCAGCCATTTCCTTCACTTCTTGTCTGTTAGAAGAAATATAAATATTACAGTAATTACAGTTAACCCTCTAAGCTGTCTCATTTTTATTTTTCTTGTTTATTATTATTGGCTTTTGCTATCAGTCACTGTATTGTGTCTAATACAAATGATATAGTGCTGAAGCTGGGACAATGGTGGTTTCATGAATTTTAATGAGGACTCAAAAATTATTGGTAATTTTTGTGGTGGTGGTGGTGGCTTTTTCCCTATTCCTAAGCTAAGGTTTAGCTGGCAAAATAGTTGAGGAAGTTTGTTTTTGATAGTTATATCCATACACATTATCTTTTGCATCTCTTCTGAAATTCCTTGTCATTTCAGAAGGCAGTGGTTTTTTATAGGTATACAAAAGATGGCAAAAAATAATCAGTCAGAATCTAATTTGAAATTGTAGTTCAGAAACAGCCTTCATGTTAATTGCTGTTCTGTTAGCAGTTTTTAGGTGAAACCTGAAACAAGAACACCAACCATCTGGGCACACCAAGATCTTCCTAAATAGCCTCACTTATATCCCATTACATTTGGCTTAAGGAATATGACATGTAGGAGAGGTCTAGTCAAATTTGGCCCCCAAAACACAACTGAAATGAATAAAGTTTCACACCACCACCAGAATGCATCAGTAATCTTTAACTTACAGCAATTAGCACATTGTGTTATTCATACCTGCCATTAGTCCCCCACGTTTCACTGCAGAAAAGCAGATATTCGTATGCCACGTGGGTAATCCCTTCTGAAATTAACTCTTGAAATTCACCATAGCATGAAATTACCATGTATAACAGGTAACTCATGATTAGAGTTTTATAAACTTCTGTTTGTATTGCAATTTTAATCTAACATGTCTTGCTGCTTTTTTCATGGCAACAAGCATGCTGGTTTGCTTCATGTACACTACAGCTACTCAACTATATACACACAGGAAAAAGAGATTCTCTATTCGCACTCGTAGTAGAAATGTTCCCAATTTGCAAGCGTATCTATTTAAGTGCAAATGAGTCCATGTTTCTCCATATTCTGTGACTACTGGCAGGGATATCTTGAAATTCAACTAGTCTTTGTCTGACTTATCTAAAACGTTTGAGATTTATAGTTTTTTAAAAGTATCCATTTTCAAAACGTATCTGATGAGTATTAGTCACTTCTATCAGTTTTTTGAACATCTTCCCTGAAAAGTGGGAAAGAATCTTTTGTGTTTGTGACACCAGACTTTACATGTGTGGAAACAATTTCTGAAAATTTATATTTTTCTGCAAAACACTCTCACAAAGACAACAGTCATCCTGTAGATCATCACAAATCAAAGTGAAAGAATTTTAAGTGTTGCTCTATTTAGATAGTGACTATTATAGCAGAAATATAGGAAAAAAAACAGTTTCCAGAAGAAAAAAAAATAGTAAAAATAAACACAGATTGCTTTTTTTGTTTGTTTGGGTTTTGTTTGTTTGTTTTGAGAAGTTTCCTTCAAAAAGGAAGAAATGGAAAAATACCACATGGGAACAACATCAGATACCAACAGTAATGAAATAAAAACATGTTCAGAATTTTTATTATGTTTTATTTTTAGTTCATTATAATTTAACTCCTTTTATGTTTATAAGCATCAGACCTTTTCATGTCTATTCTTCATTTTGAAATCTTTTCTAGCAGAGTGATCCCACAGTCCGAAAATATCCAAAGGTCCTATCTCACAATGTTGAGATTTAAGAAACTTCGCTATTGCACTGAACTGATGTGATTATTTTCAGAAAGCTAATACTAACAAATGGAATTCAGTAGTTCAAATTAGAAAATCCCAAAGAAGGCAAGTTGAATTTCAAGGTTATGACTGTAGTTTTGTTGAGATCCAAATCAATCTCTTAAAAACTCCTAAGTACTACTTTCCAATAGTTATAAAAAAAATAAGTATTACAGTCACATTTAATAGTTTTTTCAAGTTTACAAGTATTCAAGTGTAAAAAAATATTTGTGTCGTGCTGGGTTCATACTCCCACAGTGATTTAAAACTGTATTTATTTAAGTTGATTCATCTACCTCCATTCACTTCAGTTCACCTGAGAACTCTGACTCTGTATGCTTTACAGAGGCTATGCAGATAATATATTTAAAAATCTAAGTAGTGAGTACAAACAGTTTATAGGACTTTGAAATTAATGATCTGAAGCTGAAATTCTTACATCCAAGTATTTCAATATTTATTCATACCTTTCATGCCATCATTAATGCAATGTAGCACAATCAAACAGATGCCAAGCTTCTAAGATTCAACTTGTGAAGAAATTCTGAGCAAGTTGGACTTATTCTCATTGGAAATTAAGAAACCTCATGATGTCCCAATTAAAGCACTGCTGTTTCAAAGATGGTGAAAAACACTGATCCAAGAAAGGATTTACAGTTGCAAAGAATGTTATGATCTAAAAAGGAAGTTAAAAAAGCATAAATAATTTTTAGTAATGCATTTCCCTTTTTCATATATAATATTGTAGACAGGAAACAAATGGAATATGTATTTTTTACATTTATATTTAAGAAAACGTTCAAGAAATAAAATGTTCAAAAATGTAGAGAGGGTTTTGTTTGTTTGTTTGTTTGTTTGTTTTCCCACATAATGGTTGGTTTACAAACAAATAGGAAAAGAAAGTTGGTAGGCTTAGTTATGTACTGAAAATAGCATAAGCCAATTCCAGTGCTTCTTTAGGGCTTTACTGAGCAGAGCACTTCAGGACAGGTACACACCAACGAGGCTGGTTAGATGACTGTGAAAAGGCTCACTGTTCAGAAAGTCATCACAAGATTTATGATCTAGTAAAGGTCTTTGTGTAGTGATGGATTTCAGGTACATAAAATATGATTAAAATGTTCTTTTCATTTTTTCCCCCCACAACTCCAAGAAGCAGGTCTTGGGACATCTCTTGGTATTGGAAGGCTTAGTATAGAGCAATAAAGTATGAGAAGATTTCCTCTCTTTTTGCTAATGAGGGATTTTCCAGGACATTTTCTGGGCATCGTTATAAAATGTTTAAATTAAGAAGATAGCTCTTTCTTCTTTCAAGAGTTTCATGACATTGCAAGGTAGTGCTCTTAACTTATTATCAAACATACTTATCCATATTCAGTAACTAATTATCAGTAAAAATGTCCCTACGTTGCCCATAAGTTGTAGGGGAGTCGTTAGTCCCAGTTGTTTCCTACAGCTGACAGAAAAAAATATCAACTAGGATGTACAAGTTCAACATGGTGTCGAACCAGGAAATTATTTCAACATCACACAAACTAACCTAATAGCTGTTCATTTTCTAGGTGAGAAAGTTCAACATTAATTTTAAATTTAAATAGCTTTTTCAGCAATAAGAATACTGCAGATTACTTCACCTGTGCAACGTTGGCAAGTACTTCAATAGCAAAACCTAGCGGATCAATTAAATCTAAGTGCAACACTGAACCTGTCCTTTGAGGGAGCAAAATCCTACTGAAGAGCAATTTCTCCAATACAATGAAAATGGAAAATTGATTTACAGTCTAAATGTGTCAGTTCTTATAAATAGAGTTATAACCACGGTCTATAGAAAGTCAGATAAAGGAACAGAGGACTGAATGGGGGAACAGATAACACTTCAGTATAAATGAAGTATAATTGTTCAATCAATAGTTTGCTTTAAAGATTTAGGTAAGATTTCATTAGACATTGATCAAACAGGTATCACTTTGTACAGAGAGCAATGAACTGCAAGTTTATGGTGGGAAAACACTCGCTCAGAAAAGAGTTAAAAGGATTAAAAGCCACTAGAATGCACTGAAGCAGATCATGCTAATGAATAGCTTTTAACACTAGCTAAATAGTATCCTTTATCTTTCTTTCCGTCTCTCTCTCCCTCCCCACAAAACTGTGTCAGAAAAGATAGCCGCTGAGGTAGTCTGGTTGCTGCAAGGAGTTTTCAATTCCAGGTGTTGATGCAACATGGCAGGTGCCATTCTTCAGGTATGAGGCAGCTGCTGATAAGAGTAAAATCCAAAAAATGAGCAGCATAGCATTCAGTTTCAAAACACTTTGTATAAATTGATATTTGCCTAGAGGATCATTCCCCAAGTATCGATTCGACCATTTTTTAACTGATTTAAGCAGCCCTCCTCCTGCTTTTAAGAGATTCAGCAATCTAATCTGGGAGCAGCAGCAACACCATGTGATTTAAAGCACATTAAAAAATGCAAATACTCAAACAATTAATGGAAACAGACATGATTGCTGTCTATAAATACATCAGGAGTGAGCAGGATAGCAAAATGCCCAGGAGGAGAAAGAGCTATTTAAGCTAAAGGACAATGTTGGCAACAGACGATGAATAAATTTAGACTGGAAATTAGAAGATTTCTAACTATTAGAAGAGTCAGAGTATGGAACAAGTTCCCAAAGGGAGCAGTGAAGGAAAAATATCTACTAGCTTTCAAGACACATTCAAACAACTTTGTGAAAGGGATTACAGAACAGCAGGAGATTGGGCTAGATCATTTCCAGTCTTATGTCATACCTTAATAAGCATGATGAAGAGATGAACAACAATTCGTAGGGTGATACCAATCTCTGTCTCTTTCAGTGGGCTGGAAATGGTATGTTAACTAGGAAAAATTACCATATTCACTGAATAAATGCGTTGCACATAGTTTAAGAATCTGAAGTGAAGATCTCTTGGGCCTATTTCCCAGACACACCAATCATGTATTTCAGAAAAGGATACGTAAATGAACTGAAGCATGTAACTATTCCTCTGGTTAGCTATTATGATTTAGTGAGGGCATGGAACCACATAGTCCCTTAAGAGCATCCCTAAAG
This sequence comes from Stercorarius parasiticus, assembly GCA_013396915.1. Taxonomy (NCBI): domain Eukaryota; kingdom Metazoa; phylum Chordata; class Aves; order Charadriiformes; family Stercorariidae; genus Stercorarius; species Stercorarius parasiticus. Next base: position 147,181 of record VWZL01001586.1, read on the forward strand.
AAAATACAACATTGCCTAACCTTCTTACCGTCCCTATTTTGCCAAAGTTCTGTAAAAAATCAGTTGCAAAGCATGTATTAGAAATTCTGACACCAACTTAAGTCACTGCTGGAATGTAACGGAGTTTCCATTCCATATGGAGCTTCCTAGTGCTGTTATTAAATTTCATATCAAGTTTCTCTGACCTTTGAAGCAAGGATTTGCAAACCTGACTCAACAACTGCATAGTACTGTGCTAGACATACTTGTCTAAAAGTTAAGCCTTCTTTTCTAGCTATCTATGTTACAAAACAGACATCTTAAATAGGAACTACTAATGTGAAACTGTCTACAATAACATGCACCAAAACCAAAAAGAACAAAAAGGAAATCAGGAGTGCTTACCATTTCCCATGTTTGATAGCAATGTAGAAAATGCATTTTGGCTGATGGTGTTAGTCCATCAATAAATGGTGTTACTCTAAAACCAACTTAAATAGAAAAGGTACATCCGAAGTGGTAGATTAAAATCTAACACTAATGAAACTTTTATCATGCGCTTTGCAGAAAAATGCCAGCAACTGATCTCAAAGTAATTTCATTGACAGACAGTGCAATTGAAGAGCATTAGTATTTAATTGCTCATTGCTGTTTAATTTAAAAAGTTTTAAGACATAACAATAAGCCTTATTAGAAGGACAGTTTATCTGAATCTCTGAGATTAGTCCTTGGTGGCAGTAAAACTTTACTTAATTACTATTTTCCCTGAAATAGATAATGTTGTTATTAATTTTTATTAGTGAAATTTATACAGAGCTGAGAAAGGTCTGCATCCCATTGTGCTATATGCAGTACAGACACCTAATTCTGCTCAAACAGTTCTGGACATGGGGGAAAAACTACAGAGAGCACTTAAACCCCAGGAAAGGGCCAAGCCTTTATCTTCCATGCCTCTTGGTGAGAGTTTAATTTCAAAATTACCAGGATGTGTTAGATGTTGTCTGCTCTATCTTTACCATTTTATGGTACCTTGACTAGCAGATGTCACTGAAAATGCCTATCATGCCATAATAAACTGCCAAGTAGCTGGAGAAATCTGTTGATCAGTCAAAGTAAATATTCAAGTATTGCTTCTGCAGAGGAGCTGGAACATCCATTTAAAATGTCTGAGACTTTTCCGTGGCTAGATAAGCTCTGAGAAGTAGCTACCAGAAATTTTCCTTTGCTCAACAATTGCAGCTTTATCCTTATTTGTATTAAAAGGATGCCACAGAATTAATTAAGTGGTATCAGGCAAGACATTTATTAGTCAATCTGGCAGGTGCCTCTTCCAAAAATGTGGATGAATACCCCACCTGTGAAGAATTTTTGAGAACTTGCTAACAAAAATAAAGACCAGTCGCTTCTCTAATTAGGCTATATTGCAGATGCCTAAAAATAAGCTACAACATTTTAGCAACTGAAGAAAAGCATGATTTCGGGTTTGACATTAAAAGTTACTAGGATAAACATCTGTGCATCTAATTCACTATAATGAACAACTAATGGCTAAAACATAAAACATCCAATATTAAAAAAAAAAATAACATGAGGATGAGCCGTATTTGGCTTCCAACTTACATCAGTAATTCTTTAATGTTTTTTCTCCTTCAATTCTGATTATAAAGATGCACTATATTGCTGCTGAGCTATAATCACTTTAACATTTTTATTTTTAATAACAGTTTGTGTATTCATTTCAGCTTGTGATGATGATGCCAGAACATTATAATAATTTGCATCTCACTTCCAAATGAGAAATGTTTTTATTTGCATGGTTAATTTCTCAGCAATCCCCCTTAATTTCAAGATGAATATGTTTTTCAAATTTGTCCAATTATGTAAGAAACAAACAAATAAACAACTCCCTGCAGCATCCCTTAGTGCTCCTAAGTCCTTTATAACAATCTGTTTTCAATTAATTTCCTTAAACTGTAACTCTGTGGGAGAGTAGTTAAGCACTAGCAGGTTGCACAGAGGCTGTGGAGTCTCTGTCCTTGGGGATTTTCAAAACTTGGTTGGACATAGCCCTGGGCAACCTGCTCCAGCTTTGGGGTCAGGCTCGCTTTGAACAAGAGCTTCCACAGGATGACCTTGAGACCTCTCTCCCAAACTGAATCTCTTTGAGTCTGTGAAAACAGCCATTAAGCAGATTATACAATGGAACATTGGATTACACAGGGAAGCAATTTTCACATTTTGGTCTGGAGGCTTTCATAGAATCATAGAATCATAGGATGTATTGCATTGGAAGGGACCTTTAAAGGTCATCTAGTCCAACCCCCCTGCAATAAGCAGGGACATCTTCAACTAGATCAGAGTTGTATATGTCATGTTTGTGCATGTGTGGTTTCGCATATATACATATATGTATGCACTTTTATATCTATACACATGTGTACACATTCTGTAAATGCTAAAACATCTCTTTTTATATGTCAGACACTGGTGATTAATGTGCTGAGGTTTTTGAAGAATTCTTGCTATTTATATTTTATTGCCAGTTCCTTCTAATTATATTGCAATATGATTTAATTAATTTAGACAATGATCAAAAAATTAAATGTAAAACTTGCCACAATAAGGATTGAAACTGAAGTTAGTCCACAAATGTGTAGCTTTGAATAAGGACAATAAATAGTCTATATAAAAAGAATAACATATTATTTCCTTTAGAAAAACACTTAGTGGACTGAATTTCCTTTTTCATGCTTTTGACTTCTTAGTTATCCTAGATAAAATTATCAAGAAATTTCTGCTTCCCGTAATGTGAGTATGAATTGAAAGTAAATCTATGACATATACTGAGTTACAGTTGCCAGGGTATTTATTTCAGAACTGAATATGAGTCATTTATACAGACAATTATACAAAAAAAAATTATGTTTTTTCAGTAAATTTCATCCTATCACCATCTGTTACATATTAAAGGCAGGTTTTTAATCCAGAAGGTGATTTTAGTGGGAGTGATGATAAATCAGTCTATATATTTATTATTGGATGTATTAATTGCATTATGGCCTTAATACATTAGAACATCATATAATGTTCGGTTCTTCATTCCTGCTTACATAAAATTCATACTGACATCAAGTTCTTTGTAATCAGAATGGCTCTGAAAGCCACACCCAGCACATATCATATGACATACCAGAGCCTTGAAAGCACAATCTCTTCCTAAGAAATGTTATATGAAATATCTCCTAAAAGATCATTTTGAACTACGAAAATAGGTGTTACATGAAGGAAGACGCTTAATGAGTGTCTCAATTCTCAAGTCTTTTAAGACCACAAAAGGTTTTGTTTTTTAAAAAAACATATTTCCCATTGTTACCTGGAGTCTGTGGCATTGTTTCAGGTGATTGTTATGTTTATGGATGTAATGATACTTGCCTCTGCCGATACATCAAGTTGTTTATGATTCAGCAACTAATGTTGACTGTAGTCCAGCAGTTGGCCATAGGATAGCACTGTCATTCTTTTCTCTCTTCTTTCTGCCTCTTTCAGAGCACAATATTCAGGAAACCTCAGTGCACAGACATGTTTTTAATCTTAGCACTAAGCACACGTTTTTCAGTTAGTTGGTACTGCTGAAAAGTTTCAGGATTTAAGAAAGAATGTTTATGTTCATAACGTGTTATAAAAACACCATAAAATCTGAAAGATTTTTAGAAGTTTTCTCATATGCAAACTTATAAAAATGTCAAAATCCCGAAGAACTATATTTAGAAATTTGATCAAAAACATAAAACTTGACTTTTTCTTTCTTTACATATAGAACACTTTTATAGCTTTTATTTGGAACTGTGAAGGTTTAAAATTTGTTGTGTCACCGTTTCTAAAAATTAATGTTAACATTTTCATGTAATGATTAAAAAAAGATTTAGAATAATTAAAAAAGAAATAAAAGCCGTTAAGAAAGAATAGGTCACATGGGGCTACCTAGCTGGGAAGAGAAGCACAAGAGTTGTCTAAACTGAAGAGAAGTGAAACTTTTGTGTGCCCTCACAGCAGAGACAAAGAAGTGCCTTACAAAAACTGTGCTTGCTATTTGGAATAGCTGCAGCCAGATTCAGGCTGTATATTCCTCGGTCTCCCATGTAACTTTAATATAACTTTTTATATAGCTTTTCCAGAAGTCTGGGACCAGCTCTGAGGGCTCTCTCAGACAGGAACTTTCCCTGCTTCAAACTGAGGAAGATACTGCACTTCCCAGAAAGGGAATGTGCTGTGCCCTGTCTTGTACTAGGGGTAATTTCCAGCTCAAGGTCTTTTGAGGGGGGATCTATCAGGAATGCAGATTATTTTAGCCGCTAGAGATAATTATATTCTGGTTCACTTGTGAAACCATTTGCTTTAAAAAGTGCTAAGACACTCTTAATTTAAAAGTAGAAGGCATAATCCTACTTGAGACTGATAAACCCCGAAGTCTTTATCAGCTACTTTGCTTTGGGATGGAAAGGATTAACTCACCTGCTTCATTTCAAGTAGACTAAGCCTGCAAAAAATTTCTCTAGAAAATGTGCTCACATAATTGAGGGTCTAGCCTCATTTAAGTGCTGGAGTTATGTCAGCTATGTCACATCTGTTAGGCTCCTGCAGTTTAAGTCCAGGCAGGAGAGCTAGTATGAAATGGATGCTTGTACAGATTATATTTCATCACGTTCAACTCAAAGCATATGCCTAGCATTTCATGTACATTGATTCTTTGTGCTAGAGACATAGTTTTCCTTCTCATTCAAGATAAACTTAATTAAACACCTTGGTTCTTGTACACATATCTGTACAAACAGAGAGGACTCTGTTCCTCTCTCTTTCTCTCTCTCTCACACATCTGAGTACGCATGTGAATATAAGCTGAATAACTAGGTGTAGCACCTAGATGTTAACTTCTCATAAAGCTTCAGAAGAAATTGAACTATGTGTCTCAAGGAGTTATCCAGGATAGCAATAAAGAAAAATATGCCACAAACCTAAGGTCTGCTCCCTCCAGTTTCTTGTTCTTGTCTCTAAACAAGTCATAGATCTTCTCACTGAACAGTTTTAGCCATATCTTTCTAATTTTTTTACCATGTTCTTTACAATTCTTGTAATAAATAATAAATCCCATTGGTCCTGTCCCTGGAGGCTTGTTTCTTTCACCAAGACTCTCTATAGGGACCTCAGTCTATTTCTCATTCTTCCACAAACCTAAAAAAAAAAAAAAAAGAGAAAAAAAATCCATGAGGACACAAAGAAAGTATGAAATGGGATCAAACACTTGCATTATTTGCCCATTATTACTTGCCTTTCAGTGTCAGAATCACACAAGCATTGCTGCTATAGAGGACACATCCTCTTCAGGAGTTTTCAAGTGAAAATATAAGATGTTTATGAGGGATTTTTAGGAAGGGTATTCCCAATATGCTTTAAAAAGTTCCCCTCACTCCTTTCCTGGGTCACCTCATTTCCACCTGTGCATACTTCAGCATGGAGTTAAGTATTACAGTTAGCTGAGGTTTTTTTTGCTGGCCATGCTAGTGAAATAATTTAACGACATGACGCAAAGCAAATATCTAAGCCACATGCGTATAATTAAAGTGGTTTTAATCAGTTTTGATTGAATGTAATCAAATATTTACTTTGTTTTTTTTCTTGTTGCTTATAATTATGTAATTGTTTGTTGTCTAAATAGGAAAAACAAGACACTTAATGAGCACTACGAATGGAAGGCACTATGCAATTCTGTAGGCAGCCATGTAATAATAAATCAAGTAGGGTTCACAAGACCACTTTCTGTATTCCTCTCTGTACTCAATAAACTCTGAAAACACTTCTCAACACCTTATAACAAGCACAAGATCATTATTAAGTTGGAATGCACTGCATGAGAAAAGCAAGAATAGTGCTAAGGATTTAAGCTTATAGAGTATCAAGTAATTCCTTAGTTACAAACAGCTGAATATTCCTAATAAGCAGACCAAACCCTGTGCTAAAGAAGAAGGCAGAATTTCACAGCATTTCCTGTTTCTCTGACTTGAGAAAAAATGCTTTTTTGTAATGACAAATCTTAGAGCTGCCTAAATCACAAACATGAAGGAGACCAATCAGGCACCTCAGAGCTCCTCCAAGGTGTTAGAGACACTGGAATAGCTCCACTGATCATCCCCTACTTGGACTGTGGGTTTTCGGAGAAATGCTTTCCTCTAATTTTCTATGATTTCTACTTCCAAGACTTTACTATCCTGCTATGTAAGCTCTCAAAAAAAAAATCAACAAATGCCCATTGGAAAAAAAAACTTATATTCACAAAAAATTGTCACTTCAGCTACAAAGGGAGATTCTTGAGTACTGGGAATGGGGAGGTTCTCTATCTGTTCACAATCTGAGGAGAAATTATCAGCTGTTTTCCCATTGATAGTGATAAAAAACCCTACAGAAAACAAATAATTCGCTCAGCTACTTCAATAATAAAAAATACCCTAGAAGTCTACACTTTCAGTGGTAAAACTAGATAAATTATATAAATCAATATTCTTTATAATAATAATAGAATTATTATTATATTATATTATTATTATAGTCTTCTTTCTTCTCTGGCGTTCCATTTGATTCAGAAAGCTTTGAGAAAAAAGGCTATCAGCCATGTAGGTATTGCTTTCCATTATTGACCCACAAACATTTTTCTGAAGCTTTAAGCTTTTCTAATCTGCTGATTAGTTCCATATTAAAGTAAATCAATATTATTGTGCTATACCCATTATAAGAAGTAGATAAATAAACGTGAAGCAAAGAAGTATCAAACAACCAGAATTTAACAACCAAACTCCTACTTAATCAGGGGTGTATCCACCCCTATAGAATAGCTATGAGTAGGCCAAGGCAATTTTGTATTTGCCACAGGTGGTATTTAACATTCATTGTTTCTAAAATTTCCAATTATATACATGTAACTTTATGTTCTAAAGGCTCTGTGAGATGTTTTATTCTAAAAGGAGAAGCTGGGATTACAGAAAGATCTATGTTTTCACTTTGAAACCTTAATCAGTTATATGAAGGTGTATGTTATACATGCATACAAGAATGATGGGAAGAATGCATGCACTGATCTTCTCTCAAGGCAGATAGATAAATCAAAAATAAATTTAGACATTGATTAACCGAATAAAGCCTAAAGTATTGTGTTTGTGCTGCACTGAAGAGCCTCAACTGAGAAATTGTATAACTTCATAAAACTACCAAGAATAAAAGCAATCCATAGCAACTCATCTAGAATGACCTTGGTACCTTGGTTTTTAAGGACAATTATTCAAAAAAAAAAAAAAAAAGACAATAAAGTAGAAAAAAATCTAATCTAAGAGATACTATTATTCATGAGGTCTGGGAAAATTTAAATCAAAAATAGAGAAAACATAAAAATAACAATTTTTTGCACAGTTTGATTGTGGCAAAACCTGTCTAATAAAGGAGATAGGAAAAAAAAAGTAAATCTAAACCTGATTATCATTTAGCATATATATTTATTGTTAAACCCCTTGCATTTAGAAAAACCTGTGTTTCATAAACAAACAATGCTCTCCATACCAGATTTTCTACTTACTTCAGCTGGAGAGGAAAGTACCTCTTTCCCCACAGGTTTCATTGACCCCTTAGGCTTCAATCTCTTTGTGATACTTTCCAATTTTAGCAGCACAAAGAGAATATCATGCGGCAATTTGGCAAAAAGTCGTCAGTGGTACTACTTGTATAAGGAAGTGTTATAAAAGTAAATTGTTTCAAAGATGTTGAGAAGAATTTGCATTTACCCAAAAAGAATGAAACATATGATACTTCATATGGGCAAATATCATCCCATCCCCACAGCACTAAAGTCCACAGTCCCAAATGAAATCAGTTGGACCCATCAGCTGTTAGAACACAAACCATGTTCCTGAAGGGAAACTTTCGTGTTGTACAAATTGTCATTGTTTCATTTCATGATTTTTTTTTCTGAGTTTCCCTTTTTTTATTTTGTTAGTCTTTATTCACGTAAGAGTATATGCAAAGCAAATTCATGGACCATATTAATTTCCTTTTGAAATCAATATCATTGCTATCAAAAATTTACAAAACTGAGTCCAGCCTTTACTTAGCTCATGCAGATGAAGGAGACAGAGGAGGAGAAAAGGTTTTACAGGTTGCTTGTTTAGAATTTTATTTTATTTATTTTAGTTATATTTTATTTTATTTTCCTGCATAATGGGGAGTTATGTCTATACCCTTTGTCACAGGTCACATATCAATGTCAGAGGTATCACAGGCTTTAAAGAACAGAAACCAAGAAATCCTTCATGCTTAATGAGCTGAAAAAAGAAACTGACTCTAAATATGTATTTTTCTTTTACACTAAGTACCAAGGTTTCATAAATGCTGAGCCCAAGAGACAGCTATTGAACTGCAAGTCAAACCTTTATTTTAGAAATGTAATGTAAACAATGACAAAGCTGGAACCTAGGTAAGAGTTTTGGGAACATATATATCAATGAACCTCAGAGACAAAAGAATCACTAAAAATCGAAGTTATAATTCTAGGGAGACGGTTTTCAAAAGTTCAATTGCACATAGATTTTAAAGTCAGATTAGGGAAAGTATTTAGGTGGAAAGAGACACAGACAACTTCCAAGAAAATTTTTAAAAGTGCTAGGACTCATACAAGAGTTGCGTACCCGACACTTTTTTAAACCCCCGCTAAGTGCTTGTCTGCAGTTTTCATGCCTACGTATTAAAGGACTGCTTTAAAAAAAAAAAGTAACCCCACACTTTTATCTTGGAATATCTCAATTCAAAAAATTCAATGTCAGATGATCTCATCTTTATAGCTGCAGAAAACCTAAAGTCTATCTTTCCCTGTCTCACATATGTACACATGATTGATTAAATATGTGTGTCAAACTTTGGAAAGTTCATTCAGTTTTTAAAAATCTGCACTTATCATATTGTATTGAATTGCTTTCAGTGGCATACTTCATTTAAACACAAAGAGGAACTTTTTCAGTGTTGACAACATTTTTTATATTTAGCAATATGTACTATAAACACATAATGACTTTATTTTCCCTCTCAGCTATCTTTAATACTATGGTCTTCAACAGAAAATTTTACCTGAGCAGATTATTACAGGTCATGATTGAACTGTCTGCATGTGCATCTGAGAATGCATTCACTTATTTCCATAAAGATTATGCAACACATCATCTACGGTGTAACTGGAAAGTGAAATTAAGAGTACATATGTCTGAGTATTTTTTTTCAAAAAGTGAATTATTAACAAACCTAAAAGACTGAGTGTTGAAAACCAATATTTATGTGAATATTCAAAAGTATGAATAGTCCAGTTTGTAGGAATGCTTTTGTCATCTCCTGCAGTAACAGAAGTGTTCACCAAACTTTTATGTACAGTGTCTCTATCTCCCAATACTTTTAATTCTTCTTCATATCATAATGCATCTCATTAATGTGAGGCGTGTTGTAACAGTCTTTCCCTAGCTGTTCAAAACTTCAAGAAGGAAAACTTTCAACAGGAAAGTAATGAAATTTCAAGATCACTTTTCTGAAGAGGGGGGGAAAAATCTGTTGCTGCAAGCTTCTCCTTATTCCACAAGATGGAGCTCACTCACTATATTACAATTCTGTAGCACCTTCAGAAATGGCTGTTGTCCTTTTGATTTCTCTTGCATGAATAAGCAACAGTAAAGACTAAGTAGTGTGATGTAATAGTCCTGTATGGATGACAGAAATATCTGCAGAAAACACTGTTTGGATCTTACCATGGTGTATCCACAACCAGCATGCAAGTTCTAAACTGAAAATTTGAGGATCAAGTGTTATTTTATAGCATGAACAAGATTTTCTAACTATATGACATATAGCTCCATAATTTATGCAATAGAACAACACAATGATTTGCCATCCAGAGTGAGTTCTGTGCTGGGTAAACATAATTATTACATCTTTCACCTGAAAAGGAACTTGACTTCTTGTGTAAAACTGAAGTCCAGAATCTGAATTACATCCTCAAAACGTGAATCAACTGGAGTTTTTCCCCGAATACCATGTTTCATTAATAGTAAAAGCAAGAGTTACCAGGTTATCCTATAATAATTCTGTGACTGGAAAAGTGTAGGTGTCTGCAAAGTCTCAGTTTTCCCTTTGTGGGTAGCGCACAGTAAGTGTGATCTTTCACAGCAATACCTGAGAATCACAGAATTGCAGCTTGGCTGGAAAGGGCCTCGAGCTCATCTCCAGTCTGGAGTCCACCCCCTACACAGAGTCAGAGCAGGGGCAACTTCATGTAGGTCTGGTTGATGTAAACAACATGTCCAGCTTTCTGAAAGCTGATGACAGTAGGTAATCCTGACTGTTGAGTTGAAAGGATGGGCTATGTACTTCCGGTATTTGAATATAACTTTAAGTGGAAACATCAGTCTTTCAGATACAGAGTAGACTGTTGGCATACATATTCTGTGAAATACTGAGCACAAGTAAAATCTGTGGAAGCAGATCAAAGTGAGATGGAAAGCATTTAAGTTTCATTAAAGGACATATCCAAAAGGCTACTCAATGGTGTATGATGCTTTGGTATGTCTTCCATGGAAGGAATACTGCAGGCAAGAAGGTTTTTAACCTTGACAGAACAGTTATGTCAGTTAGAACAACTTTGAGATCCAGAAACCTCATTCAGCTAAGGCACAATTAAGGCAACTTATTCAGCATTGCAACTAATTTTGAAATGTTTTGATATGCCTTAAGTGAAGTTTCATGCATTTTCAGTTGTTTGATTGACACTTACCTTTATTTCTGTGAGCACAGTCGGTGAGATCTAGCATAATTTGGTTTTAGAAGCACAGGAAAATTCAGCAATTCCCGTTTTTATTTCGATGAAAGCTTACATTGGCTCACAGATTTTGCAGTAATGTCTCAGCTTTCACCCAAATCAATTAAAAAAAAAAGTCACATTTTCATAGCGTTTTCCAATCCTACTTTTTTCACCAGTCCTATTCCACATAAATTTTGTACTTACCATTCAATTCTTATCCACATTCCTGTTCTGAACAAATATATCACGTAAGCTTCTCATGCTGTGCTACTATACCCATTACCTTTATGTCTGTACAAACTCAAGATTCTTCCTTTTTCCGTTTTCCTTTGTTGTTCTCCTCTCTTTCAAACAAGTGCAAATCCAGGTCCCACACCCAAAGTTTTGCAGCCAACTCTCTGACGTAATATTCCTTTACTATTGCTATCCTGCATGTCTGTTATTCCCATCCCACTTATCTGTCCTCCTCAGAACCTCCACCGATTGTGTTCTGTCTTTGTAATTTCTATGGTAATTTCTATTGTTATCCTTTTGCTTTCTCTGGAACATTTCCTCCACCCATAAAGTAAAATAAAATAAAATAAAGTAAGATAAAATAAATATATGTAGTACAATAACAATAAAATAAAAAGGTATAAAAATATATATTATAATAAAATAAAAAAAAATACAGCCATTGACAGTACTTTTGCTGCCATCCAAGCTTCTGATTTGAGAACTGTATCATTTTATCTGATCCTTTCATCTCTGCACCTACCCATTGTAGACCAGATCAGGCTGTTGGTGTTGGCACACTCCCCTCATCATTTCTTGCAAACCCTCTCAGTTGTCCTTTCACTTTCAGCACTTGCAGGAAGTCTCCTCTTCTTTACAACTGCTGCCATATTCTGCCACTGCAAATCATCTCATTACAGTTCAGCGCTCCTCTCTAATTTCAGCTTCAATCTCTCTCTCCTTCTCTCAGCCTCCTGCACTTTTCCTTGGCTTCTTTGTCAATGATCCATTTGATGCCTTTCACTGCTGGCTCTGTCTTCATTTGCCCTGATGCTTTACTTCAGCGCTCTGATTTGCCAAAACGTTCGTCCTTTACATTTCATGCTTTCATTAAGCTTCACTCTTTTCCTGTCTGATTTCTCTCTTGCTGAGTTTCCCTCGTTCCAGCTATCAGCTAGTTTCTCTCATCACTGATCATCAGGCTTCACCATCTTCCCTTGTGACATTGCAGAGCAATTCCTTTTGACAGCACTGATAAATACCTTATGATTACACCCTTTTGGATTTTTTATTTCCTGGAATGGAACTTGATGGGCATTTTTCAAATATGCCTAATAAGTTAGGCTTTACAAGATGGTCTCCCTCTCTTAGTCACTAATTTCAGTTCAAAAATTAGTGTATTCACTTGTGATACATGAAATATTTTTTTTTTCAATTTCTCCTTTGATGTGGATTTTTATGTAGATCACACTTTTCCCATTGCCTTAGCTATCAGATTCTGGAAGCAGTGATATTTTCAGTCTGAATGAGAAGGATTTTACAGGTAAGGGTTTACAGTTTCTAGCCTTGATGTATGCACTATATAATGGTGGAAAGATTGTTAGACCAAAGCAATAAAGTTTCCTTTACATTCAGATGACTATTTTATTTGCTGGATTACACAGGATTTTTTTTCCTCCTTCCCTGGCTTTCTCACATACACAGTGGAGTATTTAATTAATACTAAGTGGAACATGTTTAAAAGGTAGATGTAGACATCTTCTACAAATAAAACCTAGCACATCACAGAGTGCCTTACTATGTGTTACATCATAGAATGCCTAATGAGATAATTAGAACTTTCCCATAGAAAGTGAGAAATCTAGTACACTTTAACTTGAGAGAGAAAGGAAATAAATGAAGGTGGACTCAGTGGTTAGAATCAAAGAATCAGAGAATGGTTTGTGTTCAAAGGGACCTTTAAAGGTCATCTAGTCCAACCCCCTTGCAATGATCAGGGAAAACTTCAACTAGATCAGGTTGCTCAGGGCCCCGTCCAGTCTGATCTTGAATGTTTCCAGGAATGAGGCTTTTGCCACCTCTCTGGGCAACCTGTTCCAGTGTTCCATGACCCTCATTGTACAAAATGTCTTCCTTATAATAATGGGATAATGGGAGGAAAGGGAGGCCTGGACTGCATAATATTGTCCTTAGATTCCTAATTCTCAGTAAACCTTATAAAGCAAGCTAAACTGAATTCAGCTAATTGTACTATGCAGATGCCAAAAAGATAGGAAGTCGAATGCTTTGCATCAACCTGAGGATTCACTTATGAGACCACAAATTTTGTCTGAACAGAGAAATTCCTTGGTAGATATAGTTGAGGGTGGTGTCTGATTGAGTACATATGCACTCATTGAAAGACAAAATTGTATTACGAAAACTTTTTATAGAGACTATTGGAATAGACTCTAATTTAGGTCACCTTGTTAGCAAGGGTTCAAACTGCTACTGCTGTTTCATTTCACATGCCTAAATTTCATTTAACAGTGTTCAGAACATATTAACTGTCACATAACTGGCATATTTTGTTGATATGGGAAGCCATGAATAAAACCCAGGAAGACAGATGTTAGTATTTCAAAAGATTCTAAAAATCCTTATAACAATTTATATCTCCGTTTGAAATTGAAAGGAAAATATACTTATTGAACAGAACAATTCAGAAGAAAATTATCTGAAAAAGTAGTACATTAAGCCCACAGCTGTCCACATAGTATTGTTTAACTTACTGCAGCATTGTTCATAACATATGTTGCATAACTGTACACTGTTATCTGGATTAGTCACTTTTCTTAAAACCATAAGAAAAATAATTTATAATTTCAAATAGCGGCAGAGTGGAAAATTGCTAAGTTTTTTTTAATACTTCTTTCTCTTCAATTTGCTGTCTTTTTGTGCTGCTTTTCTCAAACCCCAGAAGCAACAGAGAATGGAACAAAGGGGTTTGAAATGGCTGTTTTGTAATTCTTTGCATTACTTTCATTATCAAATACAAATTGACTTTGAACATGGCTAGATAGTGACCTTTAGTTCAATTTGAGGATCAGAAATATTCTCGACTCTATGACAAAATTTTTAGTCATGAGCAGGACTAGGCAGCTGTTAAATGGGAGAACTAACCTTTGGTTGGAGGCAGCTCAGTAGCAGATAGATTCACATATTGCGTTCCCAAGAACCTGTGTCAACATTTGACCCGTCTTAATTCCCTTTCATATTCACTAAAACAAAAGAAAACAACAAAAAAAGATGTCTTTGACAGCACATCGTAGCTTTGCTTAATAGCCAGACAGAGCAGTGTAATGCTCCTCTAGTGTTAGATAGGACTGAATAGATGCAACGTCCAGTCTTCTGTCTCACAGTCACGCTTAGATTTTGTTGCCAAAAATATTAATGCAAAAGTCTGACTTCAGTGGAAAGAGGCTCGAAGGGAGAGGAGTGAGGGTGAGGAAGAGGGCACAGTCCTTACTGCAGGGACCTCAGCTTTACTATAGAATCATAGGATCATGGAATGTGTTGGGTTGGAAGGGACCTTTAAAGGTCACCTAGTCCAACCCCCCTGCAGTAGACAGGAACATCTTCAACTAGATCAGATTGCTCAGAGCCTCATCAAGCCTGGCTTTGAATGTCTCCAGGGATGGGGCCTCCACCACTTCTCTGGGCAACCTGTTCCAGCATCTCACCACCCTCGTTGTAAAGAACTTCTTGCTAATGTCTAATCTAACCCTACTCTGCTGTAGTTTAAAACCATTGCCCCTCATCGTATCCCTATATACCCTTGCAAACAGCCCCTCCCCAGCTTTCTTGTAGGCCCCCTTCAGGTACTGGAATGCCACTGTCAGGTCTCCCTGGAGCCTTCTCTTCTCCAGGCTGAACAACCCCAGCTCCCTCAGCCTGTCTTCATAGGAGACATGCATTTGCTCTGACAGAGTGATACTCCATTATTCATGTTTTTTGACAGCCTGACAGTTCCCCAATGTTTTTAGCTCAGTAAGGTGTTCTCTCAGAATTAATTTAATTAGCAAGCACCTACTAAGACCCTGCTAGAGCTGAAACTCTCCAAAATGGTGGTGATTGCCTGCCTTGCTCATTAAATTCATAATGATCATTAGATTCAAGATGTGCCCCTCAATACAGTTGTATACTTCTCAGCAGGTCTGCAATTGCTTTTGTTACAACTGCATGAATAAGAATCATCTGAAACCACAATGAATGACCTTTCTTTTGGTCATTGTTTATAATGACTTCATATGCTTGAAAAATTTCAAAATCATTCACTGCTGAACTTGAATCACACACAGCAAAGGGCAGGGGGAGGAAAAACAAAAAGACGAACTTTTCTCCCCTTTTGATGTGAATCGGACTGTTTGTTCTGAAGACACCAAAGTCACGTCACTCAAGATGATAATTAGAAATTTAATTGAGTGTTCTGGAATAAAAAGAAGGTGAAAAATGCCCAATAAAATGTGCCACTGTCTTCAAGAACACACTAGGGAATTCAAAAGATGTAGAAGTCTTTGGAGAATGTATATACTTATATTCTCAATATGGTAATAACAGACACTACTGGCCATACTTATAATACTGTATTTTTAAACATGTGTTGATCTCATTCTTCCTTGTATGTCTCAGATGCCTGTGTGGTGGCTAAAAATAATTAATTTTCAATTAATAAACAATTTTTTTTTCTTTTTCTGTCAGGCAGAACCAGAAATTCATGAAAATTGAATCCCAGTCCTTTTAAATAAAATAAAAATGGTGATTCCTGTGCTTCCTAATAAATTATGATGGTGCTAGGAATGTAGGACTGACATTTTCTAGTATTTCAAATTTTTCTGGTATTTCAAAATTTTCTATTGCAAAGTTTTTTTAGCACTTTCAACAATTTACCTAAAAATAATTAAAAAAAAAAAGAAAAACAACAAAAAAAGAAATCTTGATACTATCAAGTCAAAGTTGGGCTGTTCAGGAACCCTGGCATCAGATTGCCTCATAGCTGGAGTGAAACCACAGACCTCAGAATAAATTCTTTTCCACACAAGGAAACATTAGGAGGTTTTTCACCCTAGCTCCTTTTTCAGCTCTCCTATAGCCAAACAGCTGAAAACACAGGGCCTCCTCTAGTGTATGTTTATATCAGCAAGATAACTTTCTCCACTGTGAATTCCTTCTTCTTGGACTGGATGTATTCACACCTATGTAAGGCACACACACAGCAGTCTTAACTTCCAGAATAAGTCCTAAAACATCATTCAGTTAGCCTGACTACTGTCACTGACTTACAGAATTATTTACTATTTTCTCTGCTTCTAATTGCCGCCTCTCTGGGGTTTTCCAACAAATTTTGCCAGATGAAACACTTTGAACAGATGCGCCCCTTTCAGTGAGATGGAGAAAGAAAAAGAGAAATATACATACATGAATGAATAAAGAAAACCTTAATAAGATATTTGACTGTTTCCATAAAATTGTAAGGAATCTTGAAGGTCTTGTCTGAGTGAAATAGGAAATTCCTTCTTGTTTTTTATGACCAGTTTGTAGGAACTAGATTATTTGCTACTCAAGAGCTTAATGTATGTAGTGTCCACAAAATAAAGTACATGTCATTTGACAGTGGTGAATCCGTAGACATGTGTTGAGAGAAATCTACTGCCCCTGGCTGGTGACTAGCATCATATTCAATAATAAGAAACTCCTAAACTAGGTGTTGCAAATTTCCCTTGATGAAATACTTGAATTTTTTTATTGACACAGAGGTACCAGCCTAACTCCTGACTTTGTTTACTGATGTTGTGGTTTCATTTTCAACTGGAAAAAAAATCATTGTTGGAATATTATGAAAAAATAGGAGGCTGAAATATGATTTAAATACCTGATAATCTGATCCAAATGAACAGGGTTTTACTACAACTTCGCTGATACAATTTTTCCCAAAATATGGTGGAGAAAAATATATTAATCTATATCATTTTACCAATCTATTTTTCCTTCTGTTTTGTCTTCATTATTGAAGATTTAAATAGGTGTTTTTGTTGGTTTGTTTTTTTAATGTAGACTTTATGTAGCATTTTCAGACTTGTGTAGGACAGGGACAGCAGGTTGTATGCAGAATGAAAGGTAAATTGGAATCCTATAAATAATGAACAAAGAATATTTTTTGGAAAATGTTTTGGTACTTAAATTCTATAGATTTCATTACTTTAATGGAAATCAAATACACAAATACCTTTGGAAATCTGTCCCAGAAATATTATACTGTATAATCAGGTACAGCGGAGAGGAATGAATTAAGACATTTGCTTGATTAAATTCCCAGTTACTGTTGCACTGAGTATTTGTGACAGCAGATGCTTTTAATGAACATGGGGTTTATAATACAAGGAGAAACATAAGGAAAAAAAAGGCTATATGTTATAGAAAAAAAGAAAAAAGAAAGTAATAACATGGAAACTCACTACAGGGCTTGATTTAAAGTATGACCTGTCTCCCAAGATTCCTTTCCACCCACTGGCGTCACAGGCAGGACAGGCATCGGGCAGTCGGGGTGGACAACTCCAGCACAGCAGTCAGCCTCTACAACCAGTGTGGCAAAATACCAGACATGGTCCAGCCAGTGCTGATTTTATTTAGACGTTTGGTTTTTCAGTTCTAACTTAAAGGGAAACTGTTCATTCTGATTAGATGATGCTAACTTTATCTTGATGCATAAAAAGCAGAGCTTTAATTGTTGCAGCAGGTATTATAATTGTTTAAGAGAAACATTGAGCTGCATCATGCCTTTTTTAATTAAATGCCAGTCTATCGTCAGATCATCTTGGGAAAGAATGTATCTTGTCCATAACCACATCCATCTGTCTTAACTAATCCATTTTTTACTGGCACTGAATTCTTTGGTGTCTTATTGTTATGTTACTTATAAAGCGCATATTTTATTCTTACTAGAACTTTGTTGTGTTACTTTTTTTTTCTCTTTCATATCATTTCCTTCATACCTGTTTTTCCTTTCTGTAAGCTACTATATAAGGGTCTTTTCCTCATCCTTTGCCTTCTCTTCCTCTCAAACTCTTTTCACTTTTTCTCTCTTTCCATTTTCATGCATATTCATTGCCATGCTCTTTCTCTTTCTCCAGTTCATTTGTGTATTTTGTGCCTCAGAGCCCGGGGTCTGCCGAATACCTGTTTTCAAAACGTACATACGTTATCCTTTACTGTCTCTACTTCCACATAATTTGAATTCTCTGTTACCCATCTCCTTTTCTGTGTGCTAATTGATTAATTTTGTGGTTAATTGATATTTTAGGCACTGAGGTACTTCTGAGATCCCGTCGCACCAATTTAGGCAGAAAACAAGCGTGGTACTGGGAATGGGATGAAGGGGACTTATATAGCTAATATTATTTCTACTCTAAGTATTACTATAATATAGAGGATACAGGCAATTCAGGATGCAATATAAGAAAATCAGATGTAATCCGGAAAACACTCACTGGAGTCTGAAGGAATTGGAAGTGGAATTTGTCCTCTTTCAGAAACAGATGGACAACCTTTGATCTGACAGCTATGTTAACTTTTGCATCATGTCTTATATTGCTATTATAGAACATCATTTACAGGTTTCTTGCATGGAGTAGTACTCACTCACTGAAGCAATACCAACTGAGAGTTTAATTTCTTCTTGATTTTAAAATGAGGAGTTGTGCATCTCCATGTTTTTCCTCCTCAAGGAAATTTATATATATATATACACACATACTTTTTTTTCTTTATTTGCAATGCAAATAGTTTGCTATGGCACAAATGCAGACATTTACCTATGCATCACATAATTAAGAATTCACAGTGCTGCAAATTAATGCATTAATCAACTTTCTTGTCAATTTACCTCAAGTAATTTAACATTTATGACGCAAGCCATTAGTAATACTGCCTCACCCCTGGGAATCTGTCAATTTAACCATGTCAACATCTGCTCATTTCAATCACTATTAAAAAGAAAAAAATAAGGATAATTTTTCTTACACTTGGTGATTCATAATAGGATTTGATGCCATTCTTTTTAAAAAAATTCAAATAAGTAATTATTCAAATACAGTAATATATTTAAATGTATTCCTAACACTGAGCTATTGTAGGTTAGACAGGAGAGTCTATAAAGATAGTGGCATTAGTGTCAGGAAACAAAAGATGCTATTATAGTTCATAATAATTGTCATTTCACAATAGTTCAAACTAGATTCCAGAGTGATGAAAATCACTCAAAAATTTCAAAAAATAGGCTTATACACAAAAGGTAACAGTAGCCACCTGACAGAAATTACTTTTCTGCATTCCATTGTTTGCAGCAAAAGAGCAGATTCTTGGAAGTTATTTGGAAGCCTTTTGATGCCAAAGGAGTATTAAAAAAGATAAATCTCTTCTACTTCATAATTAGATGAAAAGGTAAAAATTAAAATAATCAAGATGAGAATGTTTTACTAGCATTTTTAGTTCACAAGAGCAAAATGTTGCAAAGCAAAGATGGAGTAATCACATTATACAGTGCTGTACTTTCAATATTTTATCTAGGATTCCTTAAAAAAAACCACCAAACCCTCACTCTTTTACCCATTAAATCTCTTTGGAACTAGAAGAAAAGCTTATGAGAACACTTTTCAAGCAAAAAAAGGTCTTTTGAAACCACAACTAGATGCATATACTTTTAATTGGGATGATCATTGTTAGAAAATTTTGCATTGAGAAAAGCGTTTATGAAAATGTACTGAATCTTTGACTTATGCCTTATCTACTGGTATGGCGATGACCTTTAGATAGGTTTTAAAGTCTATGCATGTATGATCAGTACATAGTCTTTGATCTTGTTACAGGAGTGGCTTTTAAGGATCAAAGAGATGGAAAGCATCATAAGGGGTAACCAAGGCTACACATATGCCTTAAGCCAACACCAAATGTATCTAAACTACTTCAGATGTGCTTATCTGGATGGATAAAAAGGATTCAAAACTAGAGCGGTATTATTGGTTTGATTTCCAAACTTTTCCTGATGGATCAATTACTAGAGGAGGCTCTCAGAAGGCTGAACATCCAGATTAGCTCAGTGACTTATCCAAGCTTTACGGCAAAGATTTAGGTAAACCAGTGCACTAGTTTAGAAATAAGCCACTATTTTTTAATACGTATTTTTTAATTCCATGGTTGGGTTTTATCCAACGACTCTGCTGCAGGAATCTAATCATCAACATATCATGAGAGCATCAGTAATGGAAAGACTGGAATGTGCTACTCACTGGTGTAAGCAAATACTGGAAATTACATAACATTTGCAGGATGCCGAGATCAGGACAGTGCCTCACCTCAGAAAGGCAGGAAATGTGGGGTTTTTTTGGTCTTTCACTGTCTTCTTTAGCTTCCTGTAATACTGTTTATTTAACTTTCATGTGCTTGCTTTATTCTGCTTCACTGACCTTACATCTATTTTCCTTCCTACAATTCAGAGTGAAAATTCAATTTTTCTTACCAAGCTCAGTTAAAAAATGGGTAAACATGTAAGCATAAAACAGGGAAAAATGTACTTAAGTTTTATTTTTAGCTTCATTTATGCCAGTCATAATTTGCTAAGAAATTAGTATTTTATCTGACAACATAACCCAAGTTTTTGACCTCAGAATAATACTGATACAAATATTTAGATATTAGCCACAAAGTTTATCTTACAGCATGGAGATGTTTCCAGATAAACCACTTAAGTGCTTTTTCCTGGGGGACTGGGACAGGAGGTGGTGTGCAAAACAAAACAAAAGTAAATAGCAACAAAAAAACCCCAATCCTTTTTGATATGAAAGCAACAAATGTTTTTTCCCTAGTTCTAAAAGGTATCCCACAGGTATCTGTTCCTCTATGTAAGCAGCTCAATCTTTTAAATAAAAATACAATTTCCTCCTTTGACAATATTTCTCTCCTTTGATCAGTGGTTTATATTGGCTTTTAACTTTTTAATTTCCACTGTACCATGTTGTCATTATTCCTTCTTGGGAAAATGCTTGATCTTTGTGAGAACATGCTGTGGTTTGAAAATAATGACCTTGGATTAAGTAAGGAAAGCAGAGCCATATCCCAAAGTATGCAGAACAATTGTGCTTTTATCTCCAGGCAATGTCACGCTAGTGGCTGTGTGTTCAGCTTGAATTGAAGGCTTATCCAACATATTTGCTTTGAAAATTTCACAGATAACAATGTACAAAAACATTAATTTGAAAAACTGGTAGTAACTATGCAGTAAGGCAATACCAGAATTATAGTAAATGGCATATTCAACTAAGTGAATAAACATATTTTCAAAAATAAACAGTCCTCTTTTTCCGTTTCCACTAATTTACGTGTTTGGATAGTATGCATCTGCTTTGGCCGGTAATTTACACTGACTTCTAACTCTGACATTTTGATCTATTCCTTGGATTAAAAGCTTCTAAATTGTTTTCATCCGAAATCACTGTTCTTTCCTTCAAAATCCATCTTTCCATTGACTCCAATATACATTAAACCCTTCAGGATTCATTTTCCATAAACATCACGGGCATTTATTATATTGACAAAATGTAATGGAAATTAAATGTCAATTGAATTTATGCATTCATCTGAAAAGTATTGCCTCATTTAATGTAATAGTCACAGCTCAGAAGGAAAGATGCCATTTCAGTAATTCATGAACAAACCACAAACAGAAAAAAAATATATCTGAGAAAACTGTAATCTTGTAATGTGTGTTATGGGCTCAGTCTAAGAGAGTAAACTTGGTTGAGTGAAATATGGGTTGGGAATGTTTATCCAACTCCTGTCCAGTGGGAATGAACAGATCCTTTTCAGATACCTGACAACTTTACTATGCCATGAATTATATCATGGTTGTTTATTTGACATTTGACAAGACACATCCCACAAAAGGAAGAGTATTTTTCTGCTTTGTTAAAAGCAGTTTCTGGACCTAGGGATAAAAGAGCTTTTCAATAAGTTAAAAAAAAAAAAAAAACAAGCCCATTTTATTATAGTTTTCAAGAAACAACCGAACTATTATTTTTTCATGTTCCCTTCTCAGGGATGTATCCTTTAATATTTCTGTAACAACAATTGTTGATACTAGCAGTGTATGATGGGTATAAGCCGGAGAAAGGGCCTGGCTCATCGTGTCTTCCAGGATCATATTTCCTATTGCAAATGTTGAAGGATGATTGGTCTGACCCAATAAGACATGTCTTTTGTTCTGATGTTCTCCTGGACAGTTGCTGCTTATATTTCCCTCTGATCTCTAGCCTCTACCTATTGTTCTTTCCATCTTGTCCAAGACCATTACAATAGGTTACAGTAGAAACTTCAGAAAGTCTTTTATTCATCCCATCATACTGTTTCAAAAATGCAGCTTTCTATAATGGGCCAAAATGGGATGATGCTATGTTTGACAAGAACAATAATTCTTGCTAGATTGGCAGGAATACATGAACAGTCATTCAAAAAAGAATTAAAAATGCAGAAAGGTATTTGCTATCTAGCACTACAGGAAAAATCAGCAGGAAACACATTCTTGTAAATTTAAAAATTGCAGCTTTAAGGACAGATTTTTTTGATTTTTTTTCCCTGTAAGTAAATGATCTTACTTCTCAAAGTATGAATCTGTTTTCCCACGTAATTTTAGGCAATTATAACCACACAATTCAACAGTTCTCTGTGTTTATGTGGAAAGCATCTTAACAAATGCACTATAACGGTGATCAGGTAAAGTTAATTCCCAGCACAGGCTCAGTGTTGAAAACTGCCTGTGCAATTCTTAATGAAAGCATTCAGATTAGGAAAAAAATTTAGAAATTAAGGTTACAGATCAGTCACGTAACTGAACAGAATTTACCAGCAAACATAAAAATTATACATTTTTTAAAGGAATTTTCCAATAACATGCAAAGTTTTCATTCCCAAGTTCTACTGACTCTTGTCTTGAAATAAGCACAATTGGGAACACTCAATTCCAACTTCATACATTAATGAGCACCTGTCTTAGATACTGTAAGAAAACAAGCTTCTTAAATAATCAGCTACATTTTTATTTCTCTGTGGAAGAAAGATTGGAAGACTTACAATATTTTGTATTCTAATTTATTTTCTTACAAAGAAAACCTCAATTAAGGGTTTTCTGATAGACGCATTTTCACCTAGCAAATTGCTTAAGATTTTTTGTGTGTGTGTGAGTGACATAGTTCTAAATTTTCTAAGGCTCCTTAAAGTAGAAGACATTGCTTATTTCTATTTTCATACTTGTAGTGGGTTGACCTTGGATGGCTGTCAGGTGCCCAATAAGCTACTCTATCATTCCTCCTCCACCAATGGGAGAGGAGGAGAAAATGCAATTAAAAGCTTTTGGGTCAAGGTAAGGACAGGGAGATGATTTACCAATTACCATCATGGGCAAAACAGACTCAACTTAGGTAAACTAATTTAATTTAATGTTAATTAATTGTAATAGAGTAGGATAGTGAGAAATAAAACAAAAATAGAAACACCTTCCCCCCATCCCTCCCTTCTTTCCAGGCTCAACTTCACTCTTGACTCTTCTACCTCCTCCCTCTGAGCATCACCAGGGGATGGGGAATGGAGGTCGCAGTCAGTTCTTAACAGTTTGTCTCTGCTGCTCCTTCCTCCTCATATGCTTCCTCTCCTCCAGCATGGGATTACACCACTGGGCTGCAGTTCTTCAAGAGCTGCTCCAGAATGTGTCTTTTCCATAGGGTATAATCCTTCAGGAACAGACTGCTTCAGTGTGGGGTCCACCATGGGCCGTAGTGTGGATATCTGCTGCACTGTGGACCTCCATAAGCTGCAGGGGAGCAGCCTGCATCACTGTGGTCTTCTCCCCTGCATGGCTGCAGGGGAGTGTCTGCTCCAGCACCTGGAGCACTTCCTTCCCCTCCTTCTTCGCTGACCTCGGTGTCTACAGAGTTGTTTCTCTCATGTATTCTCACTCCTTTCTCCCAGCTGCTGTTGTGCAGTGTTTTTTTTATCCTTTCTTAAATATATTATCACAGACATGCTACCAATGTTGCTGAGAGACTCAGCTTCGGCCAACAGTGGTTTTGTCTTGGAACCAGCTGGAATTGGCTCTGGCCGACATGGAGGCAGATTCTGGTGTCTTCTCACAGAAGCAAAACCTGCAACCCCCACTGCTACTAAAATCTTACTACATACACCCAATAAAATACTTAAAACAGAGAGTACATTTTTCTTGTTTTGTAAAGCAATTTTTCTAATAGATTTATAATGCAAAAATAATTATTTTTTGCTATTTTCATTTCGTATTGACTCTCGATTGTTAAGAAAATGCTAAAAGTATCTTTGCATTATAAAATTTTTCACTCGTATCTGAATGATAGAGACACGATAATTTGGGAGAAAAGATTAATTTTACATTTAATTTTGAAAAAAGACCGACTGCAAATAACTTTCAAACAGAAAGTGTATGAAGTAAATGTAGAGCTGAATGTCAAATCAATTTAATTACGTATTCAGGGAAACTGAAATGGATACAGTGCCAAGTTCATAATTCCCAATTTTGACTACAAATGCTTAGTACTTAGGGAAAAGGGGAAAATGAGACAGCAATGAAAATTGTGTCTGCAGGCTAGAAGTCAAACGCTGAAAGTATAATGGAACAAGAAAGGGTAACAGAACCACTGGGAAAGCATAAGTGGTAAATAAACAGGGAATAGCAAAAGCAAGCCACAGTGTACTAAGACGAGAGGAGACCCTAGAAATAAGAAAGAGAGTCATATACTTCTCTGTAAAACATTGGCCACACTTGCAGTAATGAAGCTTTTAACTATAACATGCTACAGTATGGCATTCTCTATGTATTACTTTAGGAAACAGAAAGGCAGATTTTAATGTATTGCTCTGTCCCTTGTTTTCTAGTTAAAGGCACATATTTGCTTTCCGATTCCCTATTTCTTAATTCCAAGTGGAAATTCTTTATTACTATTGCTTGACGAAAATATACCTCTGCAACAAAGCCTTACACTAACAGCCATTCATCTTGTAATATTTAATGCTTTGAAAGGATAATAATACTTTGGAGGATCAGAATTAAGAGATGATTTCTCACTTAATTATCTCACTCAAGATAATTCAGAAGGGGAAAACTCCTCTGCTTTTATTCTGATTTAGTGATTTCTTTAACATTCAGCCAACACTTATCCGTGGCTTGCAAGAAGCAATGAAGTTGCAACAAGAAGTCCGAGAGAAAGCAGGAGACTGGTTAAGGGATCAGGAGCACAAGTGTTCCCCTTGTCTTCGCCTCTTCCCTCAGTTGAGAGAAGAATGAGGGAAGAACAGGAAGAGCCAGCAGATCAATGCCTGCCTCTGAGTCTGGTGTCACTGCAGAATTTTGGCAGTTTTGATCATGGGTTATTCTGCATGACACCAGGCCTGCTGGCAACAGAGAAGGTACATCTGTCTCAAAGTGGGGGAAAGGATCTTTGCA
The DNA here is from genome assembly GCA_013396915.1 of Stercorarius parasiticus. Classification (NCBI taxonomy): domain Eukaryota; kingdom Metazoa; phylum Chordata; class Aves; order Charadriiformes; family Stercorariidae; genus Stercorarius; species Stercorarius parasiticus. The sequence goes on from VWZL01001586.1 coordinate 172,581, forward strand.
CAAGAGTTAGAAGGGCTCATTGAAAGAACTTTAAACTAGATTTGAAGGGGGAAAAGGATAAAACCAGGCTTACTAGTCATAAGCCTGGAGGCGCCACGTCAATGTTTGAGGGATGGTGTGCTAGTGAGGTCCTTCAGTCTGCTGTCTCAGTGGAGGTAGGGGATGGAGATCCATGTAGCAGCAAAGACTCAAGGGTTACTGCTGTGTTAGAAACCTCAGAAGTGCCTGAGAATGGTGATGTAGGAATTAGGGCTTCTCCCTACAAAAAGGTGGCAGGATGAATAGCCCAACCGAAGTGCACCTACACCAATGCACGCAGCATGGGCAACAAACAGGAGGAGCTGGAAATCATTGTGCAGCAGGAAACCTATGATATAGTTGCCTTCATGGAAACTTGGTGGGATGACTCGCACAACTGGAGTGCTGCAATGGATGGCTATCAACTCTTCAGAAGGGATAGGCAAGGAAGGAGAGGCCATGGGGTAGCCCTGTATGTTAGAGAGTGTTTTGATTGTCTAGAGCTCAATGATGGTGACAATAGAGTTGAGTGCTTATGGGTAAGAATCGGGGGATGGCCAAAAAAGCGGATATCATGGTGGGATTCTGTTATAGACCACCCAACCAAGATGAAGAGGCAGATAAAATATCCTGTAAGCAGCTGGGAGAAGTCTAACAATCATTAGCAGTTGTCCTTATGGGGGGACTTCAACTTACCAGATGTCTGCTGGAAATACAATACAGCAGAGAGGAAACAGCCTAAGAGGTTCTGGAGTGTGTGGAAGATAACTTCCTAACACAGCTGGTGAATGAGCCAACTAGGGAAGGTGCCCACTGGACCTATTGTTTGTGAACACAGAAGGTAATGTGATGGTTGGAGGCCATCTTGCACGTAACAGTCACGAAATGATAAAATTCTCAGTTCTCAGAGGACTAAGGAGAGGGGCCAGCAAAACTGCTACCTTGGACTTCCAGAGGGCAGACTTTGACTTATTTAGGAGCCTGGTTGATAGAGTCCCTGGGGAGGCAGTCCTAAAGGGCAAAGGAAACCAAGAAAACTGGAGATTCTTCAAGAATGAAATCTTAAAGGCTCAGGAGCAGGCCATCCCCATGTGCCGAAAGACGAGCTGGCATGGAAGAAGACTGGCCTGTCTGAACAGAAAGACTCGGCTGGAAAAAAAAGGAGAGTTTATAACCTTTGGAGGAAGGGGCAGGCTACTCAGGAGGGCTACAAATATGTTGTGGTTATGCAGGGAGAAAATCAGAGGGGCCCAAGCCCAACTATCTGTCTACTGCGGTAAAATACAATAAAAAAAAATTCTATAAATACATGAGCAACAAAAGGAGGGCTAAGGAGAATCTCCATGCTTTATTAGATGTGGCAGGAAACAGTGACAAAGGGTGAAGAAAAGGCGGACGGAGTGATGCATTTCGCTCATAGAGAGAAGCAGCGATTCATTTATTGATATAAAAAAGGGATTTTTACAAAGTTTGATCGTAAATGCAACAGAGTTTTAATAATATTTGATGGCAAGGCACACTTGGTTGTTTACTGCATACAGGACAGGGTCAGACAAACTGTCAGGGAGACCCTCCCATTGAGTCATGAGGTTCAGAAAGGACTCCCTGGCTTTCTAAACTCCTTCTCAGAGAGCAGTCTAGGTGTGGCTGGGTCCAATCCGAGTCCCAGACTTGGTCAGTGGTTTATATCTAAAGGATTACACGCACAATCAATCCTTTATATCACTTAGCTAAAATTTCAAAGTTCAGCATGCTATTAGTCATTTACCGAGGATCTGTTGCAGCAAGGAATCTCTGAATCTCAACAAGTAAGCTTGAGAGGTGTCCCTACTCAAGAGGAGATCCTGGCATGCACCCTGCTGCTGTGCAGGAGAGCTCAAAGGCCTCTTGGGTTGTTCATTATTTATTGGGATACGGTGATTGACCTATTGTCATATTTGCACATCAACCATAGTACCAACATTACTCAAGTTAGCCCTTGGCTATTGTGTTATGTGTTTCCCTGAAACCATGTTGAGACAGATGGAGCCATCACGACTAGATGCACCCTTTGTGACAGCCATGAGTCGTTATAGCTTGGGCAGGGTTATGGGAGATAAAGGTTGGGTTGGCAGTGGAGCACACCATCACAGGTACTTAATGTGTCCTTTGCCTCAGTCTTTAGTCATAAGACCAGTTGTTCTCTGAGTACCCAACCCCCTGAGCTGGAACGCAGGGACGGGGAGCAGAATGAAACCCCTATAATCCAGGGGGGAATGGTTAGCCACCCGCTACACCGCTTACACATGCACAAGTCTATGGGACCAGATGGAATCCACCCAAGGGTGCTGAGGGAGCTGGTGGAAGTGCTCACCAAGACACTTTCCATCACTTATCAACAGTCTTGTCTAACCAGGGAGGCCCCAGTTGACTGGAGGTTAGCAAATGTGACCATCAGAAGGAGGATTCGGGAAACTATAGACCTGTCAGTCTGACCTCAGGGCTGGGGAAGGTTATGGAGTGACCATCTTGAGCAGCATCTTGCAGCACTTACAGGACAATAGGCCCAGTCAGCATGGGTTTATAGAAGGCAGGTCCTCCTTGACCAACATGATCTTCTTCTACAACAAGGTGACCTGCTTAGTGCACGAGGATAAGACTCTATACCTAGGCTTTAATAAGGCCTTTGTCACTGTTTCCCACAGCGTTCTCCTGGAGAAAATGGCTGCTCAAGGCTTGGACAGGCATATTCTTTGCTGGGTAAAAAACTAACTGGATGGCTGGGCCCAAAGAGTTGTGGTGAATGGAGTTAAATCCAATTGGTGGTCAGTCACCAGCGGTGTTCCCCAGAGGTCAGTATTGGGGCCAGTTTTGTTTAATATCTTTATCAGTGATCTGTACGAGGGGATCAAGTGTCCCAAGTAGCAAGTGACAGGACAAGAGGAAATGGCCTCAAGTTGTGCCAGGTGAGGTTTAGATTGGATATTAGGAAAAAAAAGAAATCACCAAAAGGGCTATCAAGCACTGGAACAGGCTGCCCAGGGAAGTGGTTGAGTCACCATCCCTGGAGGTATTTAAAAGTTGTGTAGATGTGGCATTTGCAGACATTGTTTAGTGGTGGACTTGGCAGTGCTAGATTGACAGCTGGACTAGATGATCTTAAAGGTTATTTCCAACCTAAATGTTTCTATGATTCTAATAAAAAGTACAACAGGCCCAACTTTGTCTTCCTTATCTTCCTGCCCTCCTCCACTTCCCGATAACATCTTTGGTTTGGGGTTCTGCATTTCTTGCTGATATAAGGAAAGGCATGTAAAATTTTTTGCTATCTGATATGTGGCTAGAAAGCCTGCAAGGAATATAAAATCTGCTGGGTTTAATGGTAAAGCAATGCCTAAGGAATGAAAAAACAGGCAAAGATTATACCTATCATAAAAATCAGTATACCACAAAGACACATAGCCAAAATTAATCCATTTTGTATTTAGTTCAAGGAGGCCTATGGTAAATTACCCAGTTTTTTGAAAGTTGTTAGTTTTGTTGTTAATTACACCAGAACATCATAATATCAAGCATTAAAACACATAGAATATGTATAAACCCCTTATTTTAAATCTACTGCTTCAATACAAATTTTCTAGAGTAAAGGATACATTTTAGCCTTATTCATTTATTATTTCTTATCACCTTAGCAAGGTTAAAAATATGATTTTTTCAAGAGTGCACAAGAAGGACATGGACCCGTTGGAATGGGTCCAGCGGAGGGCCACGAAGATGATCAGAGGGCTGGAGCATCTGTGCTATAAGGACAGGCTGAGAGAGCTGGGGTTGTTCGGCCTAGAGAAGAGAAGGCTCCAAGGAGACCTTATAAGCAGCCTTCCAGTACCTAAAGGGGGCCTACAGGAAGGATGGGGAGGGACTCTTTATCAGGGAGTGTAATGATAGGACAAAGGGCAACAGTTTCAAACTCCAGGAGGGTATATTTAGATTAGATATTAGGAAGAAATTCTTTACTGGGAGGGTGGTGAGGCACTGGAACAGGTTGTCCAGGGAAGCTGTGGATGCTCCACCCCTGGAAGTGTTCAAGGTCTGGCTGGATGGGGCTTTGAGCAACCTGGTCTAGTGGAAGGTGTCCCTGCCCATGGCAGGGGGGTTGGAACTAGATGATCTTTAAGGTCCCTTCCAACCTAAACCATTCTGTGATTCTGTGAAGAGTGGTTCAAGAGATGAATTTATGCTTCTTAAGTACATCTGAAATTCCATACCAGCAATGCCAAAACCTTTACACAAAAAGCAACAAAGTCCATATTAACCCCTTTTTACACGAAACTGAATAGAAACTACACCTGAAGAAGAAACTAATGAGAGGACCGGTGAAAGAGTCCCTCTCAGTCAGGACTCACATCAGAATCAGGTGATGGAATTTACTTGTACTGGATTTGGCTGGGGTGAAGCTAATTTTCCTCACAGCAGCCTGTATGGTGCTGTGGTTTGGATTTGGGAGGAAAATAAGATAACACACTAATCAATGTTTTAGCTATTGTTGAAGAGTGCTTGCACATCAAGGCCTTCTCTATTTCTCACTATGTCCCCCAAGTGATTAGGCTGTGGGTGGGCAACTGTGAGAGGTTGGATGGATCTGACCAAAGACATATTCTATACCATATAACATCATGCCTTGCAATAACACTTGAGGGCAAGGTCTTTCCAAAGTAGCTGTTACTCAGGGACTGGTTGAGCACTGGTCTGCTGGTGGTGAATTATTCATTTTGCAGGACTGGTTTCTTTTTCATTTTTATTGTTTTCCTTCACTTATTAAACTGTCCTTATCTTGACGCACAACAGTGTTTTTTCCTTGCTTTTGCCCTTCCAGTTCTATCCCCCATCCTTCTGGTGGGGCGTGACCAAGCAACAGGGTGGGGACTGGGTTCCAGCTGGGGTCAACCCACCACATTACCTCCAGACAATCACAGAAAGCAGCTCGCCCTTTCATAGACCTACAAGTCAGGCAGGCTGCAGTCGCAAAGAATTGTCATTCATGTCAGTGCATTTTGGCTTCAATAAAGTATGAAGTAGAAGTTAAGTTTCAGCTCCAATGCAAGTTATAGAAAAAAAAGTCCACCTAGATATTTTTGTTCATCCATACCTGTTTTTTTAACATCCATGTTTCCATCTCCTAGAATGCCTAATATTTTTCAGATATCACCAGAAACAAATAATTTTCATGTGAAGAACCTACTGTCAATGTAATACTGCCTATTATATTAGCTATGAAGATGAGAGAATTTTCACAGATATATGCTGTGCTATAAATACTGGTGTAGATCCCAGATATCAACTGGTATCATGAAACACAATTTATGATGTTTAAAACCATTTCAGTAGTTTCACCCAGGAAATAAGCAGGAGTTGCATGCTAAGTTCTTGCTTAGGAAGGTGATTTTTACAGCATGGTATGTACTATGCTGCCAAAATGACCAACATCAGCAATCTTACTCTTTTCTTGGCCTAAGCTGAAACACTTCCAAAGGCATATAAATTAAACCAGACTGTCTTTAGCAGTATAAGCATTTAGCTTTAAATTCAGTCTCTAATCTACAGTGAAACAACTTCTCCAAGTATGAAAACTTACAGTTCTTTAACTGCAGGTTCAAGAGAAACAGAGACCATGCTGGAGACCAGGCTGAGTAGTCCAGAGGTTTAGTACTTCAGAAGCACAGGAACCACTTTGAGCAGTTCAAGAGATTTTTGTAGTAATTTTATAATCATTATCTCTCAGGCTCTGAATTACATAGAATACCAAATCAAAATACATGTTTCCGTTGTATCTTTAGATAATCAGAAAAGCTTCATTTTATTCCTGTATTGTGAGTTGACTTTACCTGGCGTACCTCACGATAAAACAATTCATCTTTATTTGGCATACAAGCTTCACCCTCAACTAAGAAAACAAAGATCAAGAGCCCTAACATTAGCTGTTAAATATATGAGCTACAAAAATAAGATTTAGCTACAAACAAATAATAGCTGCTATCTCAAAGAAATATTTGTTGCTTTCTCTCATTCATTCATTTCTCTCTCAGTCTTTTTCTTACCTACAATTTAAAGGAGAAACTTTTTTGAAATGGACTAAAAATTAGAGGCTCTTGACAATTAAGTGTCTTTATTTTTCCTCCAACTTCCAAATTAAAATCTTTCCCTTTTTTATTTTAAGATAAGAAATCGCTGACTAGGGTTAAGACAGGTCCCTAAACCCAGCTTTATTTACAGGCTAATAAATATTTGGATCACACTAGAACCATATCTGGGTCTTGCAAATGAGATTCTAGTTCAAGGAAGGTAAGGACAGGAAACTGAACTTGTAAAATGGATCACTCATGCAGAGCAGAAAGATGACACAGATACTGCCAGACGGCATTTTCTCTTTTCTTTCTTTCTTTCTTTGTTTTTTACCTAAGATCAGAGTTTGCCAGTCAAACATTTTTTTTAATCTAAAGATGAATGAGAAGAGCAACAGGGCTTCATAATTCTGTGCAATAATGCAAATCAGTATCTAGTACTATATACACAATATTTAAATTTTTAAACAATAAAATATATATGGTTTCAACAAATTGATATAATTTGCTGTGAAAAAAGATGTGACAGGAGTACAAGCTATAAATCCAAAGGTCCTTACCTTCTGATTTATGGAATGGTATGACAAAATAGTCAGGTTTTTTTCTATGGTTTTAGTTAAGTATATGTTCCTTCTCATGCCAGACAGTATACAGAGCTAGATCTAGACTGATCTTTACACTGGCCCAGTACGGCCATCAAAATATGCTTATGCTTAACCATGATCCTCATCATACACCATATAGCTAAATCATAAAACCAAAGAATAAAAAAAAATCTAGAGTGCCTTCACTAAGCAGCATGTCTTGTCAAAGAATGATGTATGACTAAAGCAAAAACTGCCTCAGGAAAAATATGTGGGATTGGTAACAGGCTTGCTTGCTTGTTTATCAAATAGAGATATTTGAAATAAAGGTTAGACTCTAAGACAGTGAAACCAGACCTGGGTAACAATGACAACATCACTATCACTGCTGTGGATCCGAAAGGGCCTCATGGGATGAGGACCTTGTTACAAAGATATATAAACCCATACTCCCAGTGCCTACCAGTGACGTGATCATCACCCTGGGAGCTTGATATTGGGTTTGTGTATATTGTATATATTTCATTATTTTCTTATTAATATTATTATATTTTCTTTTTATTATTAATATTTCACTAAAGTAGTTTTAGTTTTCTTTTCAACCCATAATTCTCTCTCCCTTATTCTCTCTCCCTTCTCTTTTTGGGATGGGAGAGGGAGGTTAAAAGAGAACATCTGTATTTTGTTCAGCGGCCAGTCCAGCCTAAACCATGACAGGGACCCACTGCAGGACACAGCTGAGCCCCTCAGCCACGGTGGTGCCGCCTCTGGGAAAACATATTTAAGAAAAAAATAAAATGCTGCATGACAGTGAGGAAAAAAAAAAAAGTCAGAAAGAGCAAAGATTCCCCTGCAGCTCCTGGAGACGCCACACTGGAGCAGATATCCTTACTGCATCTTGTAGAGGAACCCATGCTGGAGAAGGTTTATCCTGAAGGTCTGCAGTCTGTGGATAGGAACCACTCTGGAGCAGAGGAGAATTGAGAGGAGGAAGGAGAGGCAGAGAGGATCTGTTATTTTCTGATCACAACCCGCATTCCCCAACCCCTTGTGCCACTCAGGGGGTAAGAGGTAGAACTTGAGTCTGGTAAAGAAAAGAGGCAGGGGTGAGGAGTTGTTTTGATTTTTGTATTTGTTTCTCACCATTCAAATCTCTTTTAACTGGCAAAAAGTAAATTAATTTTCCCCAAGTTGAGTCTGTTTTGCCCACAAAGGTAATTGGTGAGTGATATCCCTTGTTGTTGTTTTGAGCCATGAGCTTTTTCATTCCATCTTCTCCCCTGTTCTGGTGAGAAGGGGGAGGGAGAGAGTGGCTGGGATTTTGATGCTCAGTCGAGTTAACCTACCACGAGCAGGAATTCACAGCAGTTACTTAAGTCATTACCAGAGCAGAGGAGGGCTCACAATGTTAGGCAGATGCCTGCGCTGTAGCTGAGACTAGAGCCACTTTTCCACCTTTTTTTCAGCACTTACGTTGGAAGCATAAAAAGTTATGCAGCATAAAGCAGTTAATGGAAACCATTCAATTTCTGCTATACTACTAGACTTTAACCCTAGAACAACACAGAATATCACTCCATCTGCACAAGACTCTACACCGAAACAATTGCCAGGCAAAAGACAAACCTGATGTCTGGTACCTTATTGCTGAATTGTGACTGTGTTCTTGTAAGTGCATGGACAACATGCCAGCTGGCCAAAATGGGGACTTCAGACTTGGGTCACAAATGTGGTATGTGTGGCACATACAATTCTGTTTGCAAATAGAAAAACCCTTTTGTGCATGAATAAACTGCTTGGCCATGTGATTTCTGCTGAAAATTCTCCAAGTAGTCTTACAAGTATTCTTGTATTCACAACTTCAGAGTAACAAGGACAGCTTTTTCACTGTGTCTGAGTTGAGCGAGCTACTGAAAGTCCTGTTTAACATATACACACTCCTGTCTCTTCACTTGCAAGCTTGAGCCCACAGGATGGGTTGGCTGATTCACTCATCTGATAGAGAATTAACTCCCTCTTCCCTCCCACATGCTGAGAAGTATAGTTTTTGTCATCAGTGAACTGAACCAACTCATCCTTCAGGGATGCTGCATAAAGAGAGATGATACAGGGGAAGGGGAGGAAAAAAGACTGGGTAGCATCTCAAACTTACATTGGGTAAGTATGACAGGAAACTATAGCTTGGCAAACATCTGAACAAGGGTTTGGTGATCTTACAGGTGAATATTTTGTGATTTTTGCCTGCAATACCTTTAAAATTACTGCCTACTTGAGATTGTTATGTTTTTTTCACGTGACTTTGGGACGGAGATATATCTATAGATGAATTGAAAATCAAACATCGGTTGCTGCCTGAGGGAAAGTAGTGAAACCATGTTTGTCTCTTCCTGCAATTACAATTAGAATCACTTTGCTTACTTACAAATCTTTAAGACCTATAGTTACAGTAAATGCACAGACAGAGCTTTACATATCCAAGTGGGTAGATAGGTTACATCAAACTGTAACAGGTTGTAAATGGAAGCAAACACCCTGTGGGGTCCACTTTCACTGTTAAAAATGTGTGTTTACATCAGTGGTTCCAGATTCTCTGCTACTAGTAAATGGTAAATGCTATATGACATGATCAGTTACAGTTCTTTCTGGAAATGTGTTAAACCCCAGAAAATTTTCACCCAAAGCAGTATATTTGTAGTAGGTTTTATCATTTAAGAAAACAAACAGTTTATCTAGTTCATCTCTGACCAGATTTTCTTCAAAAACCCTTTCTGAATCAAATATAAACTTAGTAAAATTTCATTGATCCTTCCAGCAATAAGAGAACTAAGGAATATGAAAAGGTTTGTCAGTTCCAGAAGCTACTGACATAACTCTAATCTGTTAAAAACATCCATATGCACATTGATTTAAAATGAAATGTGAGAAAATTAAATTAAATTTAAAATTGAAGAAGATTGTGCCCTCCAAAAAAAAGGCTAATCCGCATTCTTCTTTAGAGAGTTAAATGTTGGTAAAATTTAGTATAGATATATGATTTGATGACCAAGAACACAGGAAAATTTGCCCATAGAAATAAGAACTATTGTGGGGAAAGCAGGTTTCTTTCCCTGTGAAGCCATCAAAGATTCTGTTTTATCATTGTTCATCAAAATTCAATGGTCTGAAATTGTGACAGGTGTTGAGTTAATAGAGAAATGTGTGTACTGTGTAACAGCACATTCTTGTCATATGTTGTACTGTAATACATGAGATTAAATTTTTCTGTCAATATTTCCGATTTATTAGAAGATTAGGATTGTATTAGTGGTGTGTGCCAAATAGTATAGTTTATGGGATCAGGATTTTCTACTAAAATAAAGACGTAACAGACCCTGCAGTAATACATCAGCTATTAATTTTTCCATACATTTTGATTTAAATACCTTTATTTAGGAAGATTAAGCTAATCAAAGCTACTAAGTCACATTCACTGAATAGATTTCTAGAAGTATTTAGTATTTGTAGAATGCTGCAACATCTATATAAATCATTCCAATCACAAGGAGTGCAGCATCATTTTTTCTTTTCTTCTCCTTTCTTTTTTTTTCTTTTTAATTTTTTGGCTGAACTCTGAATTGCCTTTATCAGAGAATTCTGTAAAAAAACCCACATGCTGATGATATGTCACCTTTTTATTTGCTAACATTTTTTGGAAAAGACTTAGAAACCTCATTTTATTTTGTTTAGTATACTTTTTAACTTGTGCACCGTTCAGTTGGCCTTTGACAGATTTTTTCTTTTCAAAAGAAGTTAAAAAATAATAAAATTCAGATAGGTACAAAGAGACATTTTTAAAGAAGTCCCCTTTTTCCATCTCTCTCCTCTGGCTTTCAATAACATTAGGCATACAGATATCATATAAAACAAAAAGCCATAATTAAAAGTGTTGACATGAATTTAATTTGTGAAATATCCCATTCTCCTTAGGAGGTAGCAAATAACTTAAATAAATAAAAGATCTACCATTCTCATCCTAAATTAATAAGAATAAGTCAGGGAGTACAATTCTCATTTAATTAAGATCCCCAAGACCAGCAGTTGAACTTACATGCAAATTCAGGTCCTTGCAATTTTGATATATTAAAGGAGCCAGCTTTAAATAAGAGCAAAAATCATTCATTAGCAGGAATGAATAAAAAATCTCTAAAGAAAACCTGAACAAGAGAATTTGCAAGTGTTCAAAATGTCAGTATCAATACACACTTCAATTTTTTGTACTTTTTAAGGCAGTTTGTCTGCTTATATTATAATTTTCCACTGAAAATAATGTCCTGAATGTTAAAATTAGGGCCTGGCTTGTTAGCTGAAGCTTTTATTTAAGCTCCTGGAAGGGCAATGCCTGTTAGAATACCAAATCTTCTTGGATTAATAAAGTGATTTAGCTGGAATGGTTGTCACCATGATGCAGTCTTCTAAAATGTCTGTGCACTTCTTAGGATCAGGAAAGTATTCTTTTTCTCAAATGTGGTCAAAATGCATGAATTGGTAAGTCTAGAGGAACAGGCCAAGTTACCTGATGAAAATAACTCTTTTGCCATGCTGCTGAGACCAGATCATCTAACATTATTACATACCTTTTCTTATTCTGTGTGACATACCAGGGAACGGCCTAGGAGGTAGGATATGTAGCTTTAAATTCTGTAAAGGACAAGAATGAGCTGAAAGTTGGAACTCACACATCACACACATATGCTGCACCACATGCTCATTTGTGCAAAAGAGGAGTAGCATGAGCACTAACATTTCTGGGAAATTAGCTTTCCTCGTTGCTTTTTCAATATTCAGCATAAGTAGTAGGACATGCTGTGCCAAAGCAAATATACGCCTTTCTCCCTTTCTTCCCCCCTACTTTTTCATATATAGCTGGAAAATCTGAATATGGATTTGGTTCACTCCAAGGTAAGTTTGGCTTTTGTCATCAGCATCTTGAATATACCAAGAGGCTCTGCAGCCCTCAGCCTTGCCCCCTCTCTGTGCTATGCTCCATTACCTTGTTGATCCTTGCCTTGCTGACGAGACTTAGAGGCTTGGACTTGGGCTTGCTTTGTCACTGCAGAATTGCATGACCATCACGGGGCTGTTGCCCAAACCTGTCTCCTCTCATCGATCCTGCTCTGTCCTACTTCCTCAGGTACTGCCAGACTGCATCCTTGCTGGTGAGGACATAGCTCCTTCCTGCTTCACTGTCACTATTGGCTCTTGCTTGCATTTTACGTCATAGAGCAGCTGAACTTCGCTGTTCTCTTGCTTCTGCTTGTTGTTTTTCTTTTTGTTGGGGTTTCTTTATTTATAATTATTACCCAGCAGATAGCTTCCCAGCTGAAGGTAAAAGATCAATTTAAGGAGAATGGGATCCTGTAATTCTCAATTCAGCAACTTAGTAAAAAACTTTTTAGACACTTATTGGATAAAGTATTGCTCAGTGAGGTGTTCATCTGCATTTAGTCTCTTATTAAAGATCATCATTCTGGAAGAATGGAAGAACTTGTTATTCTTCCACAGAAAAGCAAAACTCAGGAACATTTGCACTGTTCAAAACTTGTGGCAAAATCTCCAAGGTCTGGTAGAAGTATAAAAAGAGAAAAGGTGGACAAAAAAGACCCAACATAGTGTAAATTAGGAATCAATGTGCTTCCTTGTGAAAACTTTTCTATTTTAGGGTGGAAAAGAGTGGTGTCACAATAGCTGTGATGCCACGAAAATAAAAGATGTTTTCATTCTCAAAGGACAAACACTCTGCAGAAAACAAGATAGTTTAAGTTTTCTATACAATAGGCACGAACCACGCCAAGTCTAACATTTTGCCCCAAATATTCTCGGAAAAGGAATAACCACAACAAATCAAAGCATTGGTTGCTCGAGAACAGTTGGTCCTCCTGAAAAATGGTGTTAATGACTTGCAGGAACTTCTCCAAGCATCAGTACACAACAATGCAAAAACAAACTTAACTTTTTAATAATACTCTTTTTCAGTTTTTCTTGTAAATAAATGTATTTACGAGGATTATGATTTCAGGACTGAGCTTCTAGATGAAGCAGAGGGTTATCAGCTCTTGCTACTGTTTTGCACCGTCAGTTTCAGAAGGAAGCAGCTCAAAAAAATTCTTCTGTGAGCCTGGCACTGATCACTGAACGCTGAATGATTATGTTGCCCACCTATACTATAAAGCTCTCTAACATATGAAAAAAACTTTTAATTTAAAAAGTAAGCAATGCTTTAGGGGTTAAACGCTTGTGAGCTGAACAGATTTTGAATACTTTTGAAGGAACAGGATGTCCACATGACATGTTTTCATGACAACACACAGTGCAAGCGAAATAAATGAGACTGGTGGGGTGTTAACAACATACTACTGCTGTTCAGAGAATTCAAGCTAGTTAACATATATTTCAAATCCAAAACATATGCCATGTAGGCATTATAAGACTTAAATTACAGAGATATTCCAGACCCCAAGTAATTTGCTCAGCTTCTTGGCTAATGCACCTTTATAGCTCTGACTGACATTTCACGCTTCGGGATATACATCACAAAGAAATGCATAATCAGGGTTATGCACTAGGTGGTGTGGAAGAGCTAGTTAGTAGGAAAGTGTATTTGCACAGTTCTTGAACTAATTTGCCTTGAATTCACTAATTGCCTTTTGCTGCAGCTGATGTAGCAGGATTTGTTCTTCATAATAATTCATCTGGTTCTCTAGACTTGATCTGGTATTTTAATTTAGCTTTCATATTTGTAAATGCATATCGAGATGGTGTTCTAAGTTGTATTTCTTTCTCCTTTGTCTGGAGTTACAAATATATTCCTGTAAGTGAAAACAGGCTTTTCATGTTTTATCACTGAAGAGCTTCTGTAACCTGACCTTGTAAAATCTGAAATAAACATTTTTCCAAAGCAGTTTATTTAATCTTGGCCTGTGTTTGGCATAGACTATAGAAGGAATATGTTCTTTTGTTTTGTTTTGTTTTTTAAAAATAACAAGTGCAAGTAAGTATGAGAGAAAAATAAATCATGTGTTAGTGCCTTGTCACATCAAAGTGTTTTAAGCATGGAAAACGTACAGCTAGTTTTCCAAATATTAAATAGACACATCAAGTCAAAATTAAATATAAAATAATTTATTCAACTCTATGTTGTTTAAAATCTCTCTGCTTAGAAGACAAGCAGATGTTGTAAATAACAAGTGATCTCCCTAAATTAATGATAATATTCTGCTTAAGAAGGAGGTAGTAATATAAGAATTAAAAAACAGGATTTGTAAATATTATTTACTCACCGTCTTTAATTTTAACTAAATTAGTCTGAAAATTATATGCAGCCACACTTACAATAAAAAATCCATTATATTGCACAATGTGTACACAAAAGAAAGAAAAGTATACTTATCTATTTCTACTAGATTTCCAGTCCAATAACATTTTCTGTATTTGTCTGAGAATAAAATTCTCTTAATTTTAAATTTATTTCTGAGGGTAGGTGTCCTTCAGTGGGTTGATCTCAAAAGTTTTGGAGGTTGATTTCTGCTAAATGTTCAAAGCACTATTTTGAAAATATATCATTATTTCTATGACCTAGAAATCTTTAACAGAAAATATTACAGAATTAACCTCTCCCTAGATATCAAGAAGCCAAATTTACACCTGCAATGAGCTTGTATGACTTCTTTAACAGTCATCTGTATCCTGGTATAACAAGTGGGGTCTAGTTCCCAAACACAAAGAATGTATCTATTTAGTACATAGAATGTATTAAAAAACTATATGATACATTCAAATATTTCACAATTTTAAGGAGTCCATTCTTGTTAAAAGGGAGAATTGAGGTGAATATTATCTGAACTAGATCTGTATCATAATGAAGACAACGTTAAAGTTACTGACTTTTGCACTTGCTTGGTATCACAGGCACTACTGCTAAAAGAGTCACCATCTTCACAAGGAGAACTGAGACTTGGCCCAAGGAAAAGACTTTTAACATAAAATTGGCCATAGATCTGTATGAAGCTGCAGCAGTGGCACTCTATCCATGCATTCGCATCCTGTTTAAAGAAGCCCATGGATGGCATCAGAGTTATCAGAGTACTGCCACAGGCACAGATGCAAAAATGCAAGCTAAGTAAAAAAGCAAACAGAAGAGTCAGAAGGAATGAAACGAAAGCAAAGGTGGCAAACACTGCAATAAGTAAATAAGCAAATAAACATTCTTCTCTCACCAAACCAGAAATATACATGGCAAACCAGAAGAATCTGACTTCCGAAAACTGTGCATAGTTACTCCATTTGATGTATTCACAGTTCTTTAATTCCCTCCATCTTCTAATAACATGCCTGTTACTATGCAGGGTATAAACTTCAGTACTTTGTGGTAATTGGCTAATCAATCAAAGGAATTCTCATTTATACCCACACTCTTGTGGTCTAGGGAGGTCATTTTAATACTCTGCAAATACCTTTACGCGAACCCCAGGGACGAATTTAGTAAAAAGTGCTATATACCACTAGTTTCCTATAGCCATGTGTACTGTTTATACTCTGCTGTTAAATACTGTAGGTTGATTTTATTGAGCCTTTTGAGTATAATGAGCATAAATGTTACATATACCACCATATGGTTTCTACATATGGACAGGCTGCAATTAATGCTAGAAACTATAGTTTGCCTCTTAGTTGTGTTCTTTATCTATGTGATCAAAGTTAAGTCATTTGCATTGAATACCTGACTACATGCATAACTGCTTCTGTGCTTAGCACTGGTTGTGCAGAATGAGGGTTATATATAATATATAATCAGCAGCAGAATGCAGAAGAAATACTTAATGTCAAGAAAATTGTTGTAAAAATACTGTGCTATATACCATTATTTTTTCTTGGTCTTTAATGTGGACAACTGTCAGAAAACATGTTCTTTAATTGTAAAATTATGATTAAATTTAAAAGTAATTTAGGAGATGTAGTATTAGATGGTGCTTGTTGGTACATACCGTCTGTTTCATCACTACTAATGTAACCAAATTTACTTTTGGTCACTCAGCTGCCATTGGTTTTCATCCTTATTGGTTTGTTTCCTGTTACATAACATTGTTTGGATAAGGTAATAAAACCAAAGACCCATATCAATGTAGGTCTATATCAATCATTTGGGCAACAAAAAGAATAATCAGTTTCTTACAGTACATTCACCATTTTTAAAACCAAAAGCGTCTCATTTGAATATAATAGCTTACTTGCATCATCTATTTTGTTTGATGGCTAAACAAATTATGTGTAACCCTAAAATTAAATTCCAGGGCTGATAGATTTCCAACAATTGCTCTGGCAGGGATGTGCAAGTGATTAACACTGGCAGTATTTTTGAACAACCTGTGTTATAGTTTCCCTAGCAAAATTGGAATAACATGTAAGCGGCTAAAAGTCTAGATCTGGACACCCAGCCTTTCATATCACCTAATAACATCAGTTCTTTTAGATCAAAAACCTGACGAAACCTGATGCAATAAGTGATGCATGAACTAGGGTGCAGGAGTGTAGCCTGCAGGGGACACTTGCACCACTCTCATATCAAAAAAACACTCACACAAAGGCCTTCAGTGCTGGACATGGTCTAAATATACCTCCATACTGAATAATTAGTCTATTAAAGTAATTCCACTGGCATCTCTTCTGCGGAATGAAAAAAAGTCCAACAAAACAAAACAGACCTTCACTTGCTGCTCCATGGGAGACCAGGGGGTACTGCTTAGAGATTGTTGTCTGCTACCACCGCTGCAGAGAGGAGCTGGACTACTCTATTATGAGGGACAGAGCTGTCCTAGCAAGAGCTGTAAGGCAAATTGGGCCCATAACTGAATTTGAAATTCTTTGTTCTACATCTCCCAGATGAGAATGGAATTAGGGTTAAAGCAGACTGAAGGCTCGTAGTGGCTGCCACATTAAAAAACTTAATCAGAGCACGAAATATAATGCACAGCATCTATCTGTCACACAAAGCTGATACCATTTAGTAACTGACACGTGTGACAAAATCTCAACAGAAATGCCACTATATGGCACTATTCACTCCATGAGGTAAATAGGATTTTAATAAAAGGAGAGCAAGCCCATGTAGCCATACATGAGCAGTTATGGCAAAACATTGGCCCATAGTGCTTCTTTCAGGTTTACTTTCAATTCATTTTCTACAAATAAACACACTCATTTGCTTTCAGTTGTGTGCTTAACTTACAGCAGAGAATTACCACAAATAGAGAAAGCCCTTGTAGAGTATATCAAGTTGATTTACTGCAAATCAACTCAACAAATAGAAAAGAACTCACTTTCAGCTGTTTCAGGGAGTCAGTTTGTCTAACTTCATAAATGAGGATCATGTATTATTTTTTTTAATTCACGGGTAAGTACAAATAAATATGGCAGATTAGTCTAAAACTCAGAGAGTGATTAGCGCATCAAGCCAAGATAATATTCCCTGCAGCTTTTAGATATGGAAAAACAACTCTGCATGGTAACCATGTCAGCTCTCAGGATTCTCTAGGGAAGCAAGGAAGGTATGACTACTCACAACATGCACTCCCTCATTTATTTTTGCCTTGAACAATCCTGGCCCAGGGAAGATGCTAAATCAACAGTCTGTTATTTGTTTTTTCCTCACTGGACTCCTCCTCAGAATAATGAGAAAATGAGAAGAAATTTGAAAAGGAAAAACACTTGTCTGTAATACCAGTATTCTTGGGGGCTGGGGATTGTTAGGATATTGGAAACTCTGTGGATCTTCAGATGCAAACATCACCATAATATTAATCAGACAGTTGAAAACTTGCTAAATATCCCACTTGGACAAATAACCATAGAGTAAGTTAACTTTAGAGGTTTTGTCTGACTGTTTTTGAGCATGAATATTAAGTTTACCTTAGCAAGATCTCTGTTTTTGTAATCTGTTTTTAGTCAGGAACAGGCATCTTTAAAACGTGCATGTGAGAGAACAGGGAATGCATAACAAGCATTGCCCTGTCCTCTTAATACATCATCTCCTGGGAGCAGCTCATTTCAGACTTTGATGCCTTCTTGTCCCCAAGGGAGAAAGTCCATTTCTAGTCCATTTCTAACAAGTCCCTTGCACTTGATGATTTTGTCTTGAGCAACTGTAACGGTGTCACATGCTTCAGAGATGTGTCTGGCACCTACTGCCACCTTTGTATTACGTGCCTCTCTCTCATCCGGTTTCAGGCATTGCTACATCCCAAAGCTGAATATAGCAGTGGTGTGACTTTTTGTTTCTGATGCCAATTAATCTGACATATCTTTCTTTTTTTTTTTTTCTTTCTTCAGGTCTCTTTGTTCCCTATGAGCATGTAGTAACTATCTTTGTCACACAGATTACTGTGAGATTACTTTGCAGATTACTGGTCATTACCCATAGAAATTCAGAGCCTACTCTCTTTTCAGGTCTTTTTCAAAATTAATTTATTTGTCTCAGAATTATAAGGATCTTGTTCACTGAAACTGTTTCCTGTCGTTTTAATTGAATATTTTGAGATGTCTACAGTAAGCAGGGGTTACTTCATTTATTCTTCTAAAGAAGGACACAAAAGTACAATGACATACCAACTGTATAGAAGGGGTCAATATTCATACACCTTGCACTGCACTTTGCACAGTAGGGAAGGACAGAGTGTACCAATTAAGAAGGTACAGAATTTGAAAAAATAAAGCAGTCACTTTATTGTTCGTTCTTTATAATTGCCAGGGTCAGTCTATGCTATGAGTGACGTCCTACTGTGCAAGAGAACATAAGTTTCTTCCAAGGAAAACCAAAGGCAAACTTTTCAAAAGACAGTTCATTCAAATTTGCAAGTCACTGAGGGAAGAAAAAAAAAGGAAAAAGAAAAAAAAAGAAAAAGAAAGAAAGGAACTTTAGATGTGACACCTTTGTGTGCAAAAGATGGGGAGACAACCAAGTCAAATCATGATTTTTTCCTACACTACAGAAGATATTAAGTCCAAAAATGTTGACACCTTTTCCACTTCTCTGTTTCTCTCAATACTAAACCTCAGATCACTAACAAATAAGCTCATTAACCCAAGATGATAGAATGTTTCACAGGAGGAAACTTGAGCGACTACAAAGTTAAATTTCTCTTCAGTTTCTAAAATGTAGCAATTTTTTATATAAAAGTGTAATACGATGTATATATTTTTATATTGGAAAGCACAAGGAAGAAGATAGAGGAATAATGAGTGTTTATGATGCTGTTTGATCAAATCAACCTTTTTAATGCAAGCTTCACATATACAGACAGAGGGAGCCCATGCTTTAAACACAGAATCCCTACAAAACAGTGCATCAGTGTGTAGATTTAAACTATATAATAAATTAAAAAAAAAAACAACAAAACAAACACAACAAAACACAAAAAAAAACCCCAAAGAAACCAAAAAACCACACAGACATGATAATGGCTTTTCTAATCAGTCAACAGTTGCAAAGAATGTAGCTCATGTAAGAAATACAATTTCTGAGGGTCATCTCATGCCCATTCAAAACTATCCTAATAGTTTTATGTCTGCCTGGACAGTATGTCCTATTTATAGTCTGACGTCTAAATTACTGATTTCTTACCCTGACTTCTTCAGTGTCATCCTGGCTAACTAGCAGTATTTTATGCATTTCTTAAACTAACATCTTTCACAGTTTGGAAGGGGTTTACTATGTCGCACTTTATCTGCTTCCACTTGGAATTATCATTCTGAAGTAAAACCCTTCATGTACTCCTTTTTTTTTCTGATGGTCTGTACATTCATTGACTCACTAATTCAGTTTTTATTCTGAGCTATCATTTTAATCACAGTCTAAGAAGATACATTCTTTTGGTGCTTAGTTTTTCTCTTGAATCTCCATGTAGAAAACATTTTTACTGCTTGTTCATTTATTTATTATTGCATAGGAAACATTACAAAAACTGTATGGACAGAACCCCATTCCTCCACTGCACACATCCTCTCCCCCTACAGAGGCACTTATGCCCTTCTGTCTCTCAAGAGGCACACTTGCTTTCTTTTTTTTTTTCTTTTTTTTTTTTTTTTAATGTAGAACCATTCAAGTTTCAGTTACAGTAAACAACCATTTCTTTGCCCTTATTATTGGGAGCCCCAATGTGATTTCATTACTGCTCTACACAAATGGTTCTTATTACCAGTTATCAGCAGGAGGAAAATTGATTCCAGACTGTAAACAAGACAGTACTTTAGCTTCATTTTTAATACAAAATAATGAAGGTCTTAAAAATATTATTATTTAATTTGCATTATACATAAAATGAGATGTTGTCTTGCTTTTATGTCAGATATTCAGACACCATTTTGAAGTGTCTTGACAAAATTTATTTTAATGTTAATTCATAGCTGGCTGGATTGAACACCAGTTCTAATATTATTAGGGCTGCGTATTGGTTTTTTGAATGCAATTTATGTAAACATACATATTTTCTGACCTTATGAATACAGCATTTATTTTAATAAAAATTGCTGAAGACCATTAATGAAATGTTTTATACCCATAAACAGATACATTCTCAAACTCTGAAGGCTATACTACATAGATTATTTGGTGATGCTAAACCTTAGTTTCTACATTCAAAATATGAGCAAAGGACAGAGATGTTACTGGGAGGAATCCATGCAATATTTGACATTTCGATTCTTTCTTTCATTCTAAAAGAAGTAACATTGCACAAATCATGCTGTAAATATTTTTGATAAAGTCAAAATATCCATGTATCAATACAGTATTAATATAAAATCTGGGAAGAATACAGTATTAATGCAAATTATCGTAATTAAAACCAAATGGATTTTTTTTAAAAATTAATGCTATTAATTGAAAAAAAATGTGTCCGCCTTTTTTTTTTAAACTGTTATTTCACTGAAAATTCATATTGTACTACCAAAATAAAATAATAAAAAATCAACCACCTTATTGTTCCCATAAACCAAAATCACACTGCTTTTATATAGTCATTTTAACATGATATTCTCTCATTTAAGAAACAAAATATTTCCAAGGGAGAGAGAATGAATTTCATCCCAATATGTAATGATCTTTTTGTCTTGGGCAAAACTCAGCATAACAGTTTTAGTGGTATAATATTTCTCGGGCAGAAATCCAATAATAGGGAAACCAAGTTATTTAGTGGTGAAAGCTGTCTGTCTGGAGACATGCTATTAAACAACACTTGAGCTTTCTGTTTACTTTGGTGGTATTTATAGTTATGGCTCTGCATTTGTGGCTTGCTCTTGCTAAATATTTCTCAAATGCAGCTGCTATAATAGACAACACAAATCATCATAGCTTCAGCAATATTGCTTTTCTAAGGAAGAAAAAGGAGAGGCAACAGAGGACTTTCGTTGTTGTTCACTGCTTCTACATCTTATTCTTCAGTGTCCTGTTGCTTTATAAATAATGCATTTATATTGCTTTTATAAAGGTATTATGTATTCCCCATTATTACAGTACGAGAACATCCCATACATGAACGTTTTTATGCTCATAGATCCCTTTGAAATATAAAATAAATGTAATCCTGCCATAGACCTGTGGAGCCTAATTTGCAGTGGGGGAGTTTACTGTGATTTTAAAAGCAACCCGCCAGCTAATATTGGAAGTATGCAAATGAATTCAAGGACTGGTTAAAGTGCCCTCCAGTCCATGCAAGAGTCTATATGTTCATGCAGTAGGTAGGCAACAGGTCAGGGTGGGCGAGTGACAAAAGTCTTAAGAAGAAGACATTACCATTCTGGTCATTCATAAAGACATAAGTATAACCCACCAGATCAGCTGACAGCGAAGGACCACCAGGGATCAGTGCCAGACCAGGAAAATAATTTCAGTCCTCCCTAATGCAGGCTAACATCAAGTCATTCTCTCTAGTCCGCTTTTGGACTTCCAATAGCTACGTGTACAGATCTTGTGTGGAATTCAAGTTTCCCAAGATTTTACTTAAGCTTCTCAACTCCATTGTACTTTTATCAAGGTAATTCAAATAACACAAATATCTGCACATAAAAAAAAGAATCCAATGCTTGAAACAGTCTTGCTGTGTTCAAAAATACAGTCTCGAAATCAAAATCAATCCATCAGGCCCCTCTCACCTCTGAAATGACAAAATTAAAACCATAGGCTACAAAATAACTTATGCAAATGACAGATAATCACTTATGACACCTCTGACGTTTAAGCTGTTATTGCCTGAAATCTAACCTCCTGTTTGCAATCATAACCCTAGTGGTAAATCACCCCATTCAAAAGCTCTTACAAGAGATGAGTGGGACAAGGTAAAATAAAAGCAGGTGCAACTGTAGCAGGATTAGAAGCCAGTGCAAAAGAAAAAAAATATATATGTTGTACCATGTTTCACTGCTGCTCACCATTGAATACCAGCAAAGATATTAAGAAGATTTTTTTCCCATTTTGTTCAGCAACAGAGAGGGCAGACATATTTTACAGCTCTGGGGCTGCTACCTGGTGAAAATCTTCTTAGTCCAGAAACTCGAAGACTTGCAGGCTTCTAAGATGGCTGTCTGTAAGGGCTGCTCAGCTCCTTCGAGGCATGGATCCCTACAAAATGGAAATCAAAAATGTCATAAAGCCTGCTGGTCCAAGAGTCTGTATGCCTTAATCTACAGTAGACTAAGCATATCGTGTAGCTAAACACTGGGAAAGACTAGAATTTTCCTATATTTCTCCAAGACTACCCTCCACCACAGTTTTCAACACAGAATGATTCCTCCTAGGGACAGGATCCATCTCCTCCTGCACAGCCAGGTCAGCTGAAGAACAACAGACCTTGGAAGGGAGAGAGGAGAGTCTGATACCTCATACAAACTTTACTGAGCCCAGGCTTCCAGGATTGTTGCCTAAATATTATAATGTTACAGTAAAACATTGTGGCTTTCCAACTTTTTTTTCTTTTATATTGTTATGCTGAAAGACATAAATGTCAGCCCCTATTTATTCAGAAGATTTTTTCCCATATTACTACGTAGCTGATTCTTTATTTTTTTCTCTCTGAAGTTCCAATAAAATACTTCTAAATTAAGTATGCCTTCTGTGAACGGTTGATAATACTATGATCAAAATAAAATGGCATATCTCAGAAACATCTGAGCATGAGTGACAGTGAAAATAGACATTGATTATAATTTGAAACATGAAAGCTCTTCTGAGGTTCTTGCCATAAAACAGCTAGCTCAATCACATTTCAACTAAATTTTTCTTTTTAGATAAACTGAACAGTCAGAGGAGGGTAGGTAAGAGGTCTTCTCGAAAGCTACAGTGCACTCAGCTACCTTGTGTTGAACTTCATTACTTTGACATTCCACATCAATATCAGGGTGGATGCCCTGGGCTAGTAACTTATTCCTCCTTTATTGCGTAACACTTCTGGGTAAGATCCTGGCTCCACACATTGCCAGACTCATGTGTCAAGGTCTCAAAAAGTGATTTAAATCTAGATTTGGTGCATGCTCAGGTCTGATCCTCGTATGCTCCAGATAGGCTTTTAGGTGGGAGAGGGTGATGCCTGGGGATACTGTGCAGCCACAGTATGCTGCCACTCGCCTTTCCTCTCTTCTCTTGGGGTGCTGATCATCGGGACATACCTCATGGGCTTGTGAGTGGCTGACATCCCTAGTCATCACAAAAGACCAATGCCACCATGCAGGAGGAGAGACAGAAGTGCAGCCCAGTGGGATTTATGGGGAAGAGCCATCTGCCATGGAGGAACTGTATGTGTATACCCACTGTATGCCTTTTAATATTCAAAGTGACTAGCATCAAGGGAACAATAAGCAAAAAATAAAAAATTAATGTATACGTTAATAAAAAATTATATATTAATAGCATATTAATATAAAATTTATATTTAAATAATTAAAAATAATAAAATACATTAATCTAAAGATGTTTACTGAGAAAGTTTTGTCACTGTTATTCACCTATGTTCTCTGGATTATGTCGCCACTTCCTTTCTTCAAGGATAACACCTACCTTGGATTATGACTGTTTCAGACTTCTGTGTATTTTATGAGATGATCACAGATGTACAAATACACTGTTAACCCCCCCAAATCTTATCCTTGCCACAAAATTCCTGCTGGAGATATGAGGATCCTTTAGGGTTAATGACATGTAAAACACAGAAAATAGTCTCTGCCTTGTCCATATATGGAATTTGACCTTCAAACAAGATGTCCTCTACACATCAATCCCTGCTTTTTACTTTAAAGGCTAGAGCCAACGTCACTTTTTTACTCTCATCTTCTATAATGAAGTGCCAAGATCATATCCTGCTATCACTCATCAGCTAGAGGATTTTAGCTAGATAAAAGGAAACTGAGCAGGCATAGTTCTGAAAAACACTGACTTGTTTTGCATTCTGATCCAACAAGGTAAAGATTTCTTGTACGCTTCAATGGCTTGGTGAACAAAGTGTACCTGAAAATTGGAAACCTTAAGTAATGAGAAATTTAGACACCTCAGTCTCTAATCTCTTCTGTTAGCCAATTTTGTCCCTGTGTCTACCACATATTCATACATATACATGCAGATACAAATATATTTTGGAGGTGCAATTGCAACCAAAATATACATGCTTTTCATTTCTTCATCTCATTATCCTTCAAATTCATCTTGTATTTTTTTGTTCAGTTATGTTACTGGCTGCCACTCAGTTTGCTCCTTAGCAAATAGCAGTATCTCAGTGGAGGCTTGCTCACCATCCTTCATTCAGATTAAACAGAAGGAGGAATTAAATCTCTCTTAAGTGCCAATTAAATGCTGAAACAGCTGGCTACCACCATCCACAGCAAGGTGCTGTTTGGAAATGCTAGTCAGAGCTAAGCCGTGAGAGCGAAAATGCTAGCTGGAAAGGCAAAGGCAAACATGGGATCCCCATGGCTGCTGTGTGAGGGAAGCAACAGGCCAACAGGCAGGCAGTGGGTGGTGTGTGCAGCATGGACCTGGGAGAAAGCTAAAAAGCACATTTTCTATTGGCCAAGATAGTGAACATAAAAGGCAAATCTGGGAATCTTAACATTTTAGGTGCCCTCCCTGCTTGTTCCCAACATACCGGCAGAAAGGCGAGATGATTAAACAAGCAAACCTATTCCCAGGAAACATCGGAATCATACAGTAAATGACTTTTATTCTGGCAATCAATTGAAAAGGCTCCATGGACGGGCTAATTGCTCAGACTGGAAGGGATGGTGGTTTATATTGCTTAGTGTCACTAGCAGTGAAGTCAGTGGAGTAACAATAAAACTTGCCATGTCAGTTTTTGTTTTGGGAGAGCTGATAAGTAGAGTGCCTCTGAGGTGTCTTTTAATAGAATAGGTGGAATGTATCACAAAAATAATTTAAAAGTGAAAGACAAGGAAAATACCTGCTTGTTGCAATGACTTTCATTATTGTAAATTAACCGACAAATTGGAACAATGTGTTTATATTTATATTATTTATCTTTGTAATTAGTTATAGTTATATAGTTATATTTTATATTGATAATGATGTAATTATTAAACAGTTTCTCTCATACTTCCATAATTCTTATATATATTTCATTGAAGTCTTGTGAAATATTTTCTGAATCCACCCGTAACTAATGTCTGCCAAACCTACTATTATCATCAGTGTGAGAACGTGGGATTTGATTTAGCTCAAGTTCCACTTTCAGTCAGAAGCCCTCTTTCACTTGCTTTAACAGATATTTTGGAGAAGTTGATCCATTCTGCTCTAACTCTACTTGCTTCCTTGTATTTTAAATTGTCTAACTCAATGTAACTGGAAAAAAAACAACCCCACATCTGCCCGATGAGCCTCACATTCATTCTTGTTTGTGAATGTGATCATGTCTTCAGTTTGAGGAATAAGACGATTTACCAAATACCTTGCTAATTTACCCTGGGGAATTTATTAACAAGGTAGGATTTTGTTTTGACCTGACCAAAGCACTATTCTCCACAATAGGTGCAGGTAGTTTATTAATTTCCATGAACTCTCCTGGGACTGGAAAACTATTTGTCCAAAGCTGATTATCTTGAAAGGTTTAACAGGAATTAAGTTCTCATCAACTTAAGAAATAATTACATGTAATGAGAAAAGAAGATGAGAAACATAAGGAAATTGTGACAAACTGATGATAAAATGCAGATTCAGAATACTGACATCATACATTAAAGTCATTTGTACCATTTTGATTTGGATGTAAAGAATTGTGAAAAATTATTGTGATAGCTTCCACATTCTTCTTCAAAACTGCACGGCAACCAGCCTTTTTCTTACAAGAAAAACATTAGTGTATGTTAAAGAAGTCTTTAGTTCCACCAGATTTTTTCTATCACCACTTTGGCAAACCTGATAGTGACAAGTTTATTCATATATATTTACTGCTGCACTGAAGTGGTTTGATGCATAATAACACAATTGATTCATATTATAACAGGCTCCTTCCATAGGAATAAAGTTACGTAGTCACTTTTCACAAGCTATTTCTACACATTTTCACAGAAATCTTCATAGCTAAATCAAAACTGCTTTAGTCATTTACAAATAAAGTACATAAACAGACTTCTTTCTCAGTTCTTAGTTTATCCCTCCAAGAGCCAGCATTTCCAAGCAGTAGATCAGCATGAGATAAATGTTAAATGAATTTCTACAAAGCAGAGTCACAAGCACAATGTCAAGCCCAGCTTAGATGAAATGCGCTAGCACCATTCAACATAACCTGTCTCTCTCCTTCTTCCCTGGTCCCTGCCCTTTTCCTGTTATTGTAATGAAAGCCTAACCACAACTACCTCCAACAACTGACTATAATCTCATCTTCCCCTCCCTTTTCTGAAGAGCATGGAGTTCAGGCTAAGTTGAAAGGCAAGTAAAGAGCTGTGGACCTCTTGCAGAGCATGCCCAGCTGCTGCTTCTTGGGTATAGTACAGGCTCCAGGTTAAGTATCTCTGCTCATCTCAGACACAGCAGGCCACTGAGAAAGGTGCAGACACTGACAAGGGAGGCCCTCAAGCAATGTGATATTACTGCAGTGAAAGGATATTTTTTTTCCTCGTATGTTTGCTTAGCTCAAGGCATCTGAACCCAATATTTGGTCTTTAGGTCTTGCCAAAATATTAAAGCAGAATAGGTCTACTTTTTCAGGGACACCTGAGTTTATGCCGTCTGTTCTTTGAGCTGTTTCAGTCCAAGCCAGCTCTGAAAAGAAAGTCATATGAGGCAAAATGGAGGGTTCAGGGTAAAAAAAGGCTTCTTTAGTTGTACATAGCCTGTGCATAGCAGTGTGCAAATGCAACCCTGCTAACACAACTGATGGTATCTAACCAGACTTGAGTTCAAGAGTGTTATAAAAGATTAAGCATTTTTTTTCATAATTATAACCTTTTGAATTTGTATATATCATGCCAGACACACACTTTTTAACCAAATAATTTGTTTGCATTTTGTTATTGGAAAACTGAAATAAAGTTAGATATGTATGAAAAAAATACGAAAACCAGAAAGAATTCAGGGTTTCAAGATGGTTTCATAGTTCAGTTAATGTGTTCATTTAAGTTATGTGTATTATCCTACATTATGATTTGGGTATGCCCAGCCACTCTGTGGCAGAATTCATAGAAAAACATGACTTACAGTTCAAAAGTCTTGATACATATTCATTAAACTTATAAGTCATGTTTATTCATAAGCCTTACACAATATTTCTATAAAATATTGATGTATTTTTTTACCATATTGCCATACTAAATATTAATTTTTGTATCTCAGAATATGAACTTAAACTAGATTAAAATGCTAACGGTTTTTATAACCTTCAAATGAAAAAAGATCAGAATCAGTTCCTCAAAGTTTTCACAGATTGGGAACCAAATAAAGGATGAAGATTTATAGATTTCTTGTAAATCTTGTGCAAGAATAATGAATAATAATTCATACTTTTAGCTCAGAAAGCACTACATTTTCATTTCAAGAAAATTAATATGTATAAATTGGTTTGGTTTTATTTAATTTTATTTTTGCATCCCAAAGGTAAGGACAAAATTAGAAATTACTGCTAGCAGGAGGTTGTGTGTGTTAGATTTATTCAACACAACTTAGTATCTGCAGTAATTGGGTCTATATAATTACCTGTTCACTCCAATATAACCAGCAGACTATCTTAGACCATGACCTCTAAGCAGTGATCTCAGTCCCTCTGTGTGCTCCACGCATCCTCAGAAAGTGATGAGCCGTCCTGTTCTTGCATGTTCATTCAGGGTTACCTTGGCAACCACTTGATAAGATGGTGCCATAATGTCTGTCCAGCTTTTTTTTTGAGTTTATAGACTAGACAATTTCAAAAGATGGTTTTCCCCCCTAGGACCTGTAGACTCAGTATAAATTTCTTCCTATCTTAAAAACACACACACTACTTTACTTGCCAGTGATCTTATGGTTTTTATGGTGCTAATTCCAAAATGTGCACGCAGGCGTAGACTCAACTGCTCTGTATTCTACTAAATGCATTTACCAAATACTTAATTTTAACCTAAGTTTCTCAAATTTATGTGACCATACTTTCTACAGACAGATTTGTCCCTGTTCATTTTCATTCTAAATTCTACTTGCCTCTAATTTTTAACCATGTGACAATTTTAACTAAATTTTAGGGAAGATAGGGAAGTCAAAAATATTAATTTTATTTTATATAAATGTGGTATAATATTATTAAAGAATATAATTTAATATTAATTTGATATACTGACTACAGAAGACAGATTTCAGAGATATTGATTTCTCACACAATTTCTGAAACCAGGCAGCTGAAGAGAGGAGAGAAAGCGAGACTTTATTGTTGACATCAGTGAGGGAAGGAATGCTCTGTGAGCTCAAAGAAAAGTACATATGAGAGACAGGTCATGGATCCTGGAACATCAGAAATGTAATTGGAGAATGTGCCCTGTTAGACACCAGATAATCCATTTTGAGGTTTTTCTTCTTTGAGGTTTCTGTGATTGGTGGTAAGGTCCAAATCACACTGCAGGTGTAGTAGAACAAAAGTCCATTGTCAGACAGGAGGTATTCACTGAAAAACCCCCCAACTGTGCTGCTTCTGATTTTACATCATCTTTATGGTCTTAAATACTTAAATATTCACAGAGGCTAAAACCTTGCAAACAAAATGGTTCTAGCGCTGAACAGCCCGCCGTTAACCTGCCTGATCAGTCAGGCAAATCCAGCAGCGCTTGCATACTGACCCAGAGTAATCTTCAGAGGTGATATCCAGCAGCTGTATCAGTGAGATCTGGCGTAGCTGCTTCAGTTCTCAGAGAAAATGGGATTACTCAGGGTGGGGGTGAGGGGTTCCTTACAAAAGTAAGTCTATATCAGTGAAAGTAAAATTTCATTTACTTCACATAGGCAGTAAGAGAAGTTATTTGCAGTAGATGTTTTTGTGAACTGTTCCTCCCAGTAGCTCATCAGCCATATAATTTCTATGGTAAATAATTTTGATCATATTATTTTAAAGTACTTTCATTTTAGTTAAAACTTCTTGTGACCTGCATTAGTCACTTTTCCTGTTATGTCCTCTCATCTTTTAAGTACCACTTACACCCTTTTTTTTCTCGTACCTGATAAAAAGGAACAAAATCACACTTGATAAAATGTGAATTGTGGATCGCAGTAATAAATTCTGATTTTTTTTTAACTTAGGGTCTTGGGCATTCTCTTTAGCATGTAATTTCTGACTCTAATATCTAAACCAATGTACATTGAGGTCAATTTTGTCAGGACTGAAAGCACTGGGTGATAGGTCTAGGAGGCTGGAGACTATGAAGATCCAACTGGAACATTTAAGAAGAGGTGAAGAAAGAGAGAAATAGTCTTTTTCTCTTCATTCATTTGTTGGTTAGAAGAGACTCAGATAACTCTATGTTGCAGTGATACTTATAGAACAGTGGCATTAAAAGCTCAGGTTGCTGTTTTCTGAGTTCCTAGCCTGTTAATTTCATATGAATGTGTTTTTTTCTTTTTATTCTCCAAGTGTCTTGATTCTTACACAGTCCCTCCTGATTTAAAGTCAGAAGGGCTTGCCAGAATTAACGATTTTATTCTCAGAAGTCTCTAAAATAAGACAGTTATTTTTTATTTCTTATTTCTGACAGAGAAAGAGGGTAAGGTCATATCTATTTTGCATGACAAGGCATAATACAAAAATTATTGAACAAGCTCCAATAGGGCCTTTCATAGTCACTTGTAACTTTGCAATCATAAAGTCGTAATTAATTTAGGTCACAGAGCAGCTTGAATGGACATTTTTTCACAAATGGCATAGTTTTCCTTTTTCGTTATTGCAACTCTATATGTGATATTGTCAACCTTTGTAGCAAATTAATAGTGTTCACTGCTCCTCTTTTTCTCCTTTTTCTTTTTGTTATGTAAATTTCTTTTTTTTTTCTTTTTACAGTTGACATGGATAAGCTCATTTTCAGCTTCCTTTTAAGGATAAATAAAACTCCAGAGATGTATTTATTTTTTTATTTTAATGCCTCAGTAATCATTTGACAAGTTGTAGAGTGGGAGTTGAGAACTGCTGAGGCTGACAAATCCTGATGTAAAATTAAATGTGTAAGAAATTTCAGCGTGTGGTTTGTAAAGAGAGAAGGATGCTTGAGCACTTGAAATAGACTAGGTGAAGCCTCACCCACTCAAGTACATTAATATGGTACAGTGACCTAAGGAAGAACCCTTATCTCTATGCTGAAATAAAAGATTAGCTAGTTTCAGGACAAGGACTAGAAAAACTCAAGCATAAATTAAAGATTTCAGTAACCTGCACAAAAGACACATTAGAGGTTGAATTTAATGTTTTTACCTGGGGATATATTCTAGGTAAGTTCAAAACTTTATGCGACATGCAGCTTATCGCAGCCTGTTTCTCTGCAGGTGCTGGAAAACCAACACTGCTGCATTTTTCGATTTCAGAGCTGGCTCAATGTGCAGCACAGACATGTTCTACCTTCAGTTTCTGAGGTCTCCCAGGAAAAGTAAAGTTAAAAGAAAAACAGACTTCCGAAGTCAAGGCTAGTGCCTTAAAAAAAAAAANCGATTCCAGTTGACGATCCTTTCCATGGGTAGTATCAGCATTTTAAGTTGCTTTTTTAACACCTAGAGAAAATCTGACAGGCTCAATTTACCTAGCATTTCACATGCAAATTGGAATTATCAATGGCATCAATTTTAATAAAAATTAATACAGTCATGCAAGAAGGTGAATTAGTGAACTTCTAAGGTTCTTTCCAACCTTGCTCTATGATTCTATGAATTTGACAAAACTTGACAAATCTAAAAGTCTTTGGGCTTTAATAGATCAAGATAAAAAGTAGATATGAAATGCTTTAAGATCTGTCTAGATTAAAAGATTTGCTATGGAAAATAAACAATAATTATTATCTACCTTTTATAGTAAGCATACAAATTTGTGTGTCTCTGTAGCAACCTCAGAAGTCTCTGAGCTTATGCATTCTACACAGAATTTCTCTTTCAACAAGACAGACATCTACTGCTGTTAATTTCCTCTTGAAATTTTTTAGAGTATTCTCTGCTATTATATCCAAAGGAAATTCCCATTCAAAGCATTCTGAGTCGCTTCTTAGGGACTTGAAATTTTATCTACAAAGGCCCACACAAACTATTCTGTTTTAATCATTCCAGTTTACTTCCAGAGTCTTTTAACTAAACAGTTATTCACCAGATGGAGTTGTAAAAGGAAATGAACTTTAGTTTGAAAAAAGAAGATAATGTATTTTACTAAGAGATGGAAATAGTTTTTAAATTCATTTCATAGTTAAAAAAATTAAATGGACACTTTACTTTTGTTAAATTAAGAGCTATGTTGAAATTAAGTGATTTTCTAGTAGTGACAGTATGTTACTTTAGGAGCAAACACAATGTTTTCTGTTAGCAAGTCTAGTGAGATGTTCACTGACAGGTGACCTCCATGCCTTCATCCTCTTCTGTATTTCTTATACCTGAAAGATCTTCAGCATTGCTTTTCATGCAGAACCCAGAGCTCCCTGCTTAATAGAGTCTGATGGAGTAAACCTGTATGCTGGTCCATATGGAGCAAAAGTTTATAGATATCAGAAAAAGACCTTAGAAAAGATAATTACTTATTTATCAGAATGAGAGTTATAACTTGATAAAGGAAGACTAAGTCTCTGAAGTTTGGTGCATTTACCCCAGAGTTCCCACGTATTTAAAATTGCTTTTCACCTTTCCTGTAAAGACACAGATTTGTTCTGCATAATTTCCAGGACAGGTCTCTTCCTTTCTTAAGTAAGGCAATGGTTAGACTGGTTGTTCCTACTCAGGGAAAACTTTAACATTTTGAAATTTCCAAACTGTCTTCGGTATAATTTATCTTTAGTTTGTGCTCCCACATTATTTTCAATTGTAATCTTGAACCCCTGAGAATCTATAATGCATCTGTAAAGCTCTTGGTTACAGAGCAGCCAGTCTGGCCAGCTACCTAGATCAGTAGATGGTAACTGAGATGCTTCATCACCCCATCTGTGCCACTAAGCTGGCAGAAATTCAAGAACTTTCAGAACTGTACTCTTCAGATTTCTGTGAAATCAGAATTGGCAAAACATGCTGTCATAGTAGAATGCTTTCAGTTTGCCAGACTGCCAATTCTAAATTACCTTCTCAATCATTTATTAATTTTTAATTTGTCAAAGTTCATCTAGTTGAACTAAGTTCTAGCTATGTGAATTGCATTGTTACTTAGCTATCATGTCTATTCAGGTGATTAAGGAGGAAAGAAGACGTAGCTTTTCTACACTTATCTAAGTGCAATTTTCCTAAGTTGGATGCAGATGCCGAAGTATGGGAAGAGAAAGCAGAGGATGTATGCATGTATCTTGCCTCTTCCAGATGGAGGACTAGGAGGAATTCAGCTTGTGAGTATCCGGAACCACAGTTCTTGCTTCCTTTGATGAATTAATAAATTCCAATTTGTGGACAAGTGAAAGACAGCAACTTGCTCTCTAAATGATAAAAGTTATTATGATTTCCATTTCCTTTCAAAGAGGGGTCCTGAGACAGCTCATGAATGATATACAGCCCGTAAGATCTAAGAGTAACTTTTTGCATTATTCTTCCACAAAAGTTATGAATAAAAGAGATTATTTGGAATACAAACCCAGAATAATTTTGAATACATTAATTAAATTAAGGTTAATATCCAGATGGTTTTACTCACTTTAAAACTTGAGAAACCAGTGTTCCTTAGGTGTAAGTAGGTGATGGTATCATGAGATTAAAGGACAAGATATTTTCCTCTGCCTCTCTAGATCAATAAAAAGAGACACAGGAAAAAAAAAAACAACAAAACCTCAGAGTTATGGGGTTTTTATTGTAAATACTTTTCAATGTCCACCATTTCTAGTAACCACTCTACAAATAGCAAGGTGCAGCTAGCTACCTGGTGTCTGATTCACTAGTGGTTATTATACTTACAATCAAGAACATCCCCCTCTGTTCTATCCTTGATATTTTACTTCAGCTAGCTTCTTTATTTACCTCTCATGCTTTTGTATCTTTCAAGCTCTGGCAAAAAGCTGTGGAGTGCATTCTATTGTCGTCCTTTTATCAAGGAGTACCTGATATTTTGGCCTTTTAGAGGCAACTTTCTGATAGAAGGAAAAGTAGTGACATAGAGCTCTATTGAGCTTGTTTATTTATAAAGTGTATGCCCTTGAGCAGCACCATGGTAGGTCACAAAGACACAGGAAACCCCCTTCTTTCAGAAGTCTCAACTCAAACACCAAGAAACAACAGAGCTCTGAAAATTATCCCTAATTAAATCTTCATGGAAGAGAGCAACTTCTTTCTCCTTTTGCCAGAATACACGCCAAGAAACTGTCACACAAGTAATAACTAAACAGTGTTCCTTCAACCAATGTACACTGCTTACATTAATTTAACAAAAAATGTAAAATCATGTATAAGATTTCCATCTGATAATTCTCACAAGAAAAATATTTTTTTTCTTAGAACACAGCCTTATTTTATATGCCAAGAGACCTCAACCAAATAGCATTGCTAGAAGTATCAGAATTATCCACCTCCATATTCTGGAGGAAAGACCCGTGACCAGAATCTTATCGCTCAGTCACGCTACTGATGTGCAAAGAGGTACTCAATGGTTTGACTTTGTGAAGAACAGAAGTCTTGTTTTACTAAAGGTTTACAAAGATCTTTTCATATTGCCTTCTGCTGTTAATGGCAATTAAATGGACACTTCCACACAGACCTTTCAGCCTTTGTTGTAAGACTGGATTTACTCAGGAATAATATATATGTTATAACTTTCCATCTTCACATACAAACATACACAAAATAGTTTCCTTCTCCTGAGATTCTTGCTTTCTTTTGTCTCTTAATATTTCACTAACTAAATGCTTTTGTAAATGTGCAAGTTTCTCTCTGCATCCACTACAGACACGCTTATTCAAACTACTTCTTCACCTCATCATAAACTCTACAACTCGTACGCCCTCTTTTCTCACTCCTTTTCCAGTACTAGATAGAGAAGCTAAAGCAATACCAGACAAGCTCATAGCTGAAGCAGCTCCATAGGTGGTGCTATGGAAGGTGCTGATCAAACACAGGGATACAGCCGCCTGTCACCCAGGGAGTTTGACTCACTCATATCCACCTTGGCACTTTGATGCTTGACTACAGTGATTTAATAACAAGAAGAAAGATAAGGAAGAACAGGTTTCTTTTTATCATCTACTTCTTCACATATATCATGTAATCTCTGCCAACTTTAATGTAGGGACAATTTAATTCATGGAAAGAAAAAAATCCAAACATCCTCTTTTTCTGTTAAATGAAAATAGGATCTTCTACACAGCCTAGAACTTCACATATCAGAAGAATCGTTTCTTTATGTACCTCCCCCTAAAACATAGGCCTCCTCTTGAGCCCACTGCGGTCAGTAGAAAGATTTAGGTTGAATTCAATGGGTTTTGGATGAGTCTTTCTCAATGAGCACTCAATTGATCTCACTTCTTTTATTACCTCTCCAGGTTGCTGTGGTATTACTGAAAATTCTCATCTACAAATAAAGAACAAGTCTTTAACACACAGCAAAACAATTAATTTCAAAATTGCTTAGGGATTTTTTTAATACATCTTTTTATATGTGAGATTGTTTATACTGGAACTCTTATTTTGTTTCACATAATCACTGAAAGAGCAAAGCTGCCAGACTTTAACTCAGTTCCTGTGAGCATCACTGCATGCAAGAAAATACTAAATGAAAATTTTAGGCCATATGCATGAAAGTTCTTTCAGGAGGTAGTCTACTTCACCATACAATTGTTTTAAAGAGAGAATTCAACATCTTAAAGTGATTTATCGGTAACATATTATTTTTAATTCAAGCCTTTAAGACATTTAGCTTACTCTCAGCTGAAATGACCTCTTTTTGCTCCTTTATGTGACTATTTAATGGCATAGTAGAACTGCAGCCATTCTCTGCTGGCTATTTCCCTGGAGTAGTAACAGCTTACTACTCCCTCCCCAAAGCAAAATGGCCAAGATGCAGTATCAAACTTGTCCATCTTTTCACATCTTGTTAACATTACCAAAATCTTATTGCTACCCACCTCTCTACCTAACAGAACAGATAGACTAAGATAGCTGTGGACCTCTCAGTTTCATCCTCATTCATAACAATGATTGAAAACCTCTTAAAAAAAACCTAATTCACGTCTTCTCCTTGAGCAAAAAGAAGAGTCTATCATGTGCTCCTTTCTTACTCAGATCATATTAGCATCTACACCTTACACTTCAGAAAACATAATATATTTTCTCAGGAGTCATTGCTGCCCATAACTGGGTTCAGAACCGCAACAATGATGTTGCTTTCATATATTCAGTCCTTGAAAACAGAGTTTAACTTCTTGGAAGAGGCATCAGATGTAATTTTCAACAAAAGGATTAGGATTAAATACAAATTATTTACTCTACATACTGTTAATAAGAAGTCTGCTCATAATGTCTGAGGTGGCTGCAAAAATGCAAAATGTTCTGACAACCTATCTTCAGGTTATAACTTATGTACTGACAACCTGTTTACAGGCTAAATCAAGGAGCTTTTGATTCTACTTAAGGCACCCACTATCACCAAAACTATTTGTCTTGTCAGAGCCTCTCCAAACGTGCAACCTTTCCTCACAGGCAGACTCAGACATGGTTCATTCTCCAGTATTCATCATTTTCCCTTTCCTTTCCTCCCTGTATGCAATAAGAAACAGGCTTTCACTGTTTCTCCTCCTTGGCTGGAACAGAAAAAGCACATCTTCAATTTCAATTTGTTTTCCCTACCAATCTTTTAACTCAGTTAGTGACCCTGCTGGCTTCCCATGGATGGTTAATTTTTCTCAGAATTAACTATCCATGCAGCAAAAGACAATTGTATGACTTGTATAATTTTAAAAAGCCTAGAGAAACCTTCATCAAACAAATTTTTGGATTTTTGAATTAATTTTTTGAAGCAAACTTTGGCATATAAAATTGTTACCAATTTAACACCAGTAGTGTTGCCTAGACAGCTCACTGACAGAGTAACTGAGTGTGAAATCCCAGAGACTGACAGCATTTTTCATCATTATGAAAAAAAATACTTGGGTATATATCTCTATTTTTCAAATGTGTATTTTGTACAGAATTTTTAGTGAATCAGGATTATTATGGTAATACAATTTTTAGTGCGCTTTTTTTTCTCACTGGTGCTAACAAGATCAGAAAAATTTAGTGAACAATGCAACTCTTCTGATTTGATCCTATTCCAGAAAGAAAATGGAAAAAGAAACACTGTATTCTTTAATGTAAATAGAGCTATAAAGCAATACAAAAATCATCTCCAATGGGCTAAATGATAGTAAACTTCTATATACTAGATGTTCAAAAAATTTTTGTGTTTTCAATATATATTCTTTATCCTTAAATTTGTGTTGATAAATGGAGTGTAAAGGCTTGCAAAATATTTCAGATATTTTTGTAGGTTAAAAATAATTGTGTATACCTTGAGTCGTCTTAGCCGACATACATGTGCCAATATCAGGTATTTTATTTAAAAAAACACCTTTTAATATTTCTCTGTTCCAAATACCTTCCTGGTAGGAAAAAATCATAATTGTTTGTTTGACAAGAGAAACAAAATATTCCTATCTACAACATAGAGCTGTCTATATGGAATTCCCTGAAGATCTTTTAGTGTTGATTCCACTGAAGAAGCAGGGCTAAGAGGTAAAAGGGTCATTAATGTCACCACATAGTTTCCATCAGACTCAGCCAAAATTTTGTCAAAATTTGAAGGATTCATGAGAACAAAGGGGTTTGTTTGTTTGTTTGTTTGTTTTTCCCATATAAACTCAAATTTAGTAGTAAAGGGCATATACTACTATTCTGATTGTTTCCTCAGTGGATAGAATATAGTAATTATTGTGCCCAAACTATTTTGTGTCTAAAATGAACCCCAGGGAGAAACGTAGATGATTGAAGATGGAGTTTGGGCTACTTCTTTGGTGTATGTAATCAACAGGGGTGGGGTGGTTGTTGTTGTTTTGGTATGCACCAACAAAAACACACATATCTGTGAAATATAAATGAACATTTGGAAGTGTTTCTATGCTCACTTAAGGAGCTCAAAAAGAAGGCTCTTATTATGTATCAATTCTTTAAATTCAACTGGCAAATTTAGATTTAAAAATTGCAATTACAATCTTAAAAGAACAGAAACATAATTAAAAAAAAAGTTCTCGGTTTCTGAACAGCTGTATTCTTAAGATTTCATTTTCAAACGTGAATCATTCACAAATGAATGTCCAAGAAGAGCTTTTTTGACAACATACCAGAACAGTTCTGCATTGCCATAAGTCATGTAGAAATGGATAGCGATAAGAAAAAGACTCTGACAGACAGCTGTAACAGAAAGATTAAAGTTCACATGGAGTGCAGATTTTGCTGCAATAAATCTGCACTTGTAGACCGGTGCATTCTGCTTATATCTAGACCCAGAGAGACTTCCAGTGCAAAGTGGAGCTGCTTACTTCCTTGGAAATGTTTCTCATTTAATGATGTTTTCCAGAGTCTGAGATGCTTTGTAATTAATTTTGAGGGGTAACTCAAAGTGTCATTTTTGATCTATGGGAATTCTCCTTATCGTTTGGTTCTAATCTAGTTTAAAGGTTACTTCTCCCTTTGTCTTTTAATTGGTAAGTAAAAATGGATTCTGATTGTTCAAAAAGACTTCTGTTGCATGCTATTAGGGAAGAGCTTGGACAAAAAGCAAGCATGTTTTGTTCATTATGAAAGAAAACTTTCTTCGAAACTGCATATATGACACAGAGACTCTTTCCCCAGGACTTCTCCAGGTATAATAGATTGAGGGAATTGGAAAAGTACTGACTATTTATGCTCAGATATCAGCAGTGTGGTTCTATTTAAAACTTAAAAAATTACTTTTTTAGAAGGAGGTCTATGATAGGCAGAGGCAGATGGAAAAGTATTGTTATATATTTTTTACAATACTGTTAACATAACATATTTGGTGTGAGTCACAGAAAATCTTCCTATGCTTTCTTACAGTACATATTGATGAGTGTGAGAGGCAAAGAAAGAACCTATAGCTGTCAAGTTCAGAAGCTTGGCACATCATGCAGTGGCATTAGAATCAAGTGCTTCAAATAGTTAAGGTAAAAGACCAGAACAGGAAGCAGTGGTTTCTTCATTGTCGTGGCAAAACAAGTCATACAGCAAAAGTTATCATATTTTGGGAATTTTCAGTACTGTCCATTCTATATTTCTCTATATATGATACTTTGTATATGCATATAGGATTTTATGTGCATTTATGTCTCCTGTGAACTACATTATATACCTGTATGATATGCATATATTATGTCCATGTATAAATACTGTACATATAATTTTATTTTAAACTGCAAATTTTTTTCCCTTCACTTATATTTCATATCTTCCTTTTCTAAAGACAGAATACTGTTCTCATCTTGTTCTTTTATTTTCTGCCTATTCCTGCCTCCACTTCAAATTCTAGGTGGTCTTAATATCCTTCTTTATAGTGTCTCTTCATCCTACTAAAGCTAATTTGAAGTCTCAGCTCCAAGTGACGCTTTTCATCTACGATCTGTAGTCTTCTATCATCTGGTGCAACTCCTCAATTTTACCATGTCCCTGAAAGCCCTGTGTAATCCTAATTTAAAGTGCAATTCAGCTACAGATTGACACCCACATTCCGATGAATGCAGGTGGGTGTCTAGATGTGCAAGACATATTTAATTTGTAATTATAATCTATTAAAATCAAATCAACACTGAATATGGGGTCTGGCTAGCTACTCTGTTAATCAGCCACTACTCTTGGGTACTCTGAATAACTGCCTAGGCTCCATTGATTATATTCCCCAGGTCCTTTCCTTGTTTGTCCTACTGGCCAAGCACGATATGGAATGTCCTTAGTATCCTGGGTGGCTCTTTTACAGGAGGACATTAGTGGTGTCATAGGTTTTATGACCTCTCTGCCAGCTTTGTGTATTTATCCTGGGTAACGATAAATTGCCTCAAATGGTACCGGACACCAGTGTTTAGGCAACTGAATCAAGTTCTCAGGAATGCTAAGGGGAGTTTAGAAATCTTTTAAACTTGCAGACACTAACAAATAAACATTGTAGATATTTTAATCTAGAGCTGTCTTGTTCTTTCACCCACATCTCCAATTTACCAGGGGGTCCAGATTATTCTTCCACATTCATAATCTACTAGCAAATGCCTTAGTTCCCTCTTGTGTTAAAAGTCTCTTGATTTTCATTCAAATAGAGAACAGTAATGGTAAAAAAAAAGGAGGAGGTGTAGACACTTCTCAACCTTGGGACAAGAGACAGGAAAACAGATACAAATGCATGGGAATTTATGTTGGATTGCTAAAACATATCCTACTCTGAAGGTAGAGAAAATCAGAGAAAAACCTGCTGGTAAACTATGACCAAAAAGAGGTTTGGGAGGATTGTTCACAAGGAAAAGAAGAAATTGGAAAGTAATTAAGTTTTAAGCACATTATGGTTCCTGAAAGAGGAAAAATGAAACATATTTCTGAAAACTATTGTTTAATCATAAAGACATTATTTCTTCTGAATTTTCTTTTAATTAATATATTGCTAGTATACTTGAAAATATATTGATAGAATTTAAAAAGAATCATAGAATAGAATCATAGAATCATAGAATCTTCATGGTTGGAAAAGACTTTTGAGATCATTGAGTCCAACCATACACACACAAAAAAAACCCCTACAATCGCTGTCACTAGAGCATGCCCTGAAGTGCCAAATCTACACGTTTCTTAAACACCTCTAGGGATGGTGACTCAACCACCTCCCTGGGCAGGCTGTTCCAGTGCCTGACCACTCTTTCAGTAAAGTCATTCTTCCTAATAGCTAATCTAAACCTCCCCTGCTGCAACTTCAGACCATTTCCTCTGGTCCTGTCATTATTCACCTGGGAGAAGAGGCCAACACCCACCTCTCTGCAACCTCCTTTCAGGTAGCTGTAGAGGGCAATGAGGTCTCCCCTCAGCCTNAGCCCCAGGTCCTTTTCTGCCGGGCAGCTTTCTAGCCACTCTTCCCCAACCCTGTAGCGTTGCTTGGGGTTGTTGTGACCGAAATGCAGGACCCAGCACTTGGCCGTATTAAACCTCATACAATTGGCCTTGGCCCATTGATCCAGCCTGTCCAGGTCCCCCTGTAGAGCCTTCCTACCCTCCAGCAGATCAACACTCCCACCTAGTTTGGTGTCGTCCGCAAACTTACTGAGGGTGCACTCAATCCCCTCATCCAGATCATAGATAAAGATATTAAACAAAATCGGCCCCAAAACTGAGCCCTGAGGGACACCACTGGTGACCGGTCGCCAAGAGGATTTCACCCCATTAATCACAACTCTCTGGGCACCGCCCTCCAGCCAGTTTTTAACCCAGCAAAGAGTACACTTGTCTATGCCATGATTAACCAGCTTCTCCAGGAGAATGCTGTGGGGGACAGTGTCAAAGACCTTACCAAAGTCCAGACAGACAACGTCCACAGCCTTCTCCGCGTCCAGAAGGCAGGTCCCATGGTCATAGAAGGAGATCAGGTTGGTTAAGCAGGAAGCTTGAGCAGGAATCTTAAGCAGAAGCTCAAAATAGTTTTAAATATATATGTGACAAGAAATTAAAAGCTATTTGAAGCAATTCAAAATGCAATAATTGTTCTCTATATAGCTATATATTATTCGAGAAAGCTCTTTCTGTGAATGCTTACCTCGCAGGAAAATGGGGTAGGTTTCCCCAAATATTCTTACAGGAAAGATCACTATATATTTTGTAGAGCTTCGTGGCAAAAAAAGCAGCAGATGGATTTCCATTTCTTAGACCAACACCATTCTGGAAACAACCTAGTTCAACTAAATTCCAGATCTTGCTACATAATAAATAGATAACCTGAATCATTCTTGAGACAACCGAATATTGCCTGAATCTCTATATAGCTCTTCACTGGGCCCAGGAACTTTATTTTTATTGTAACCTGGATGAGGATAGCTTGCTGTTTAGGGGAAAAGCACCCCAGGGATTCCAAGTTGCTCTGCTGCAGAGCAAGCTATGACAAGAGCTGTTCTTTCCAAGGAAGCTCAAACCTTACAGTCCCCATGTCAGTCACAGGGCCCACCTTCTGGAGAAGCATGAAATTGTTTATTTTCATTCCCATTCAGAACAAAACTAAATTTCAAAGTTGTGAAAATTAAATTCCTTTCTCCACACACCTCCCAATTAGCAGTACATATTGACTGACCTTTATCTTTCCCCTGTAGGAAAACATTAGAATTCCTGCTAGCTATGCAAGCTACAATTGTCAAATCTTCATTTTTTCCTCTCTTTCAGATGGTCTTGTCTAATTGTGGATTCTTTTGGGCAGGCTCACACAATACTACACAGTTTTGAATATATTTATGTTGTTATATGATATAAAGACACATAGATGAACAAATACTATTGAGTATCTTCCTACTGTTCTGCTTAAAGTGTTTTCTTTCTTTGAGAGATTGTCTTGCACACAGAAAGCAAAATTAAAGTGTTTTAATGCATAGGAGAAGTAATCAAAAAGCATGCAGTGAGGGACTGAGAAAACAATAGACACATTGTAAGTACAGCTCATTATAAAAAGGCAAAAATTCAACCCATTCCATTTATGCTACAGATATGCTAACAAGTATTAATTACATAAGACTTGTAGTCTTTTTGTTGAACTACACAGAAATCCTTGCACTATGTATTGCTAATACAAAGCTTCAACCATTTCATATATGATAACAGCCAAATGGGATTAAAAAGGAACAGTTCAGCAGCAAGGCAGCAATGATCAATAGCTTACTGTTAAATACTAAAAAATTCTCTCCTGCAAGAAAGCAAGAGAAATAGCGTTCACTTTTCTCCATCATGGGTTCAAAATTACCAAATTTCCCCCTGGGCCACCTCTTCGATCATTCTTCTCATACCCTTCCTTTCACTTAATTTGAAGGGCTAGGGAAGGAAAAGAAGCTACAAAAATAATGTCCAACTGAAGAAGATAGAGTTAAAGTAAGTTGATGACATTCCAAGGTGAAATGTGAAATGGTTAAAGTAGAAACTCTGGTTTTATTTTGGGCTCTATCATAGACTTAGTGTGTAATTATGAGTAAATCATCCTGCTACTCCTTCAACTTCTATGTAACATTTTCTTAAAGAAAATGCAACCTTACTTTCACAACACTGAGATCTTTGCACAGTGTTGTAAGCAACAACCAAACCAAGAGACAATTGTATGCAATATGACTTAATACATTAATATAACATGTTAATAACAAGATTATACATATATATATATACACACACAAATATACAGATTTCTCTAATATCAGAGGCATGCAGAGAGATATTTAGTGTTCAGTTCTAGAACTGGCAGAAATGCCCCTATGGTGTATGGTACAAGTGCAATCCTCTGATTTGCACATATGATTAAAAACATTATCTTCCCATGTGGTATACTACAAAGCTGATGAATCTCTCTTCGGACTAAAATCAGTGACACTTTTGCCCCTCTCTTAGCTGGGACCAAAGCCTTTTTGTCTGTACTTGATTATACATACAAACTTTGTAAAAATGTATGGGCTTATCTATAGTAACTTTATACATGTCTTTTGATTTGTGTCAGCCATTTTGATTTTGAAGATTTTGTCAGACCTCATAAACATACGATTCTCGTCTCACTGTGAAGAGAATCTCAAAAAACTCTTATGCCCTTCCCACAGCTTTGCTGAATTCAATGTAGCAGAATAATTTCCTTACAACTAATAACTATCAAGAATTTTTGCTGACATGGTTATTCAATTAAACACAACTGTTTTAGCAATGGTTCTCAAGAAATTTTTGCATCTGATTTAACCAAAAACTCTAATTAAGCAACTAAGTAAATAAAAGTCTCAGGGGAGTGTACAAGCTCCTCAAGCTACAAATGCTATTTATTAGCACCTCTTTTTTGAGGCCTTTTCCTGTCATCTTTCAACCTAGAGCTAGACTAAGCTACCTGATCATTGTCTTGCACATGACTTCCATGTTGGCGCTGTGGCAACTTCTAGACACTGCAGGAGTGATAAAACAAAGAAAATAATACTGAATAGTGCTAGATAGAGATGACTTTGAAAGTTTACTAAAGGCAAAGGGCTTTTAGCCCAACTGACCCAAGCCCAACTTGTAAATGGACATATGTATTCTGTATTTTTCAAAAGGAATTTTAAAACCAAGAGATCTGAAAAGAGCACAAATGTATAGGCCAAACGCAAGATTAAGATACCAAATATTATATATATTTTCACACACCAATGCAAGTGTAGATAGGGATATATCAAACATACATATTCTAGTTCTTTCACAAACCATTGAAAGAGGAAAGGTTTAGCACATGCTCATTAAGGAAAGTAGCTGTGATTAGTTGTTACTAGACTTAACAAATGCAGTTGGGCTCATTTTGTCAGAGTTATGGCTAGTAAAATGGTATCGATGTCTTATGGAAGGAAGAAATTTAGAGGAAACTCCAACACAATTTTGTTAAAAGGACACATATGCATTCATTCATTGTAGTGCATTGACTAGAGTCATAAATTTTCAGAGTCATCCATTTTTGGACTGATGTACTGATTTAAAAGAAAAAAAAAGCAAAAGCCTAGCTATGGAAATGCAATGGCTGCTTTGAACTGGAAAGTAAAAGGCAAGCAATATCATGGACTGGAAAGTTACTTAAGCCTTCAGTAAGGCTGGTAAATATGATTCTGTTGTGTTTCCAAATGATTTTTCCTTATGCTTTTTTTTCCAAGTGAATTCTTCCATTTCCCTTTCCTTTTCATCCTAATCATAATGAGCATGTTCTCAATGAAAGTAGCATACTCATATCTTATTATTCTCCTTATCTCAAACTTTTCTAAGCCTTTCTTGTCTAAGCACTGATAGGTCAGATGGCTTCAGGAAAATAAAAATGCATTCTGTTTTCTCTTCACATCCTCAGAATTACTTCTTTATTTTTTTAACTAACATTTTTGTCATCTTTTCTTCTCACCCATTTCACTATACTAAAAATTAGGGAGTATTCCTTTCTTCCATCATGATCTTGTCCCATGACAAGATGTTGAATTCAGAATTTTGAAGGAACTATTGAAGAAAGGGGATGAAGTACACAATATTGGAGAAAACAAATGGGAGAATAGGTGAGTAAACAGGACATCAGAAAAAGAAAAGAGTTTGAGTGGAAGATGACAAAAGCAAGAAAAATACAAGAAAGTTTGTGAAGAGAGACAAAAATTAAAATTAG
Organism: Stercorarius parasiticus; assembly: GCA_013396915.1. Lineage (NCBI taxonomy): Eukaryota > Metazoa > Chordata > Aves > Charadriiformes > Stercorariidae > Stercorarius > Stercorarius parasiticus. The sequence goes on from VWZL01001586.1 coordinate 217,320, forward strand.
CCTACAGAAAGAAAAAAAAAATTATACAGGCAAAATAAAAGAGAGATACTCAATTCTCAAAGGTGTGAAACCTTCAAAACTCCAAAGTACATAGGGTAGGGGGAACTAAATAAAACTCGGGATACATATCTAGTAAAATACTTGTTATTCAAGATTTATAAAAGCATGAAAGCAAGACTTGGAAATACAAGAACAAAGTATTTCACCAAGCACAATATGCAATACAGAAAACAGCAAATTCTGCAGTGAAGTGTTTATGGAAACAGCTGTGCTAAAGAACAAAGAACAGATGAAGTGATAGTATACAAGGGTCACAATAACACAATGACATTAGTTTAGAAGTATGATGATGACCTAATATATGATTCTTTTTCCCTGGTGTTTTCTTTCCTATTAGTACGTGTCCATGGTGTGTATTTTCCTATGATTACTAGGTCATACTTCCCAGAAGCTAGTAAAAAAAATATTTGAATATTGAATGTTTGGCTATAATTAAATACCTTTTTGGCATGAAGTTTTCATGCTGATTTAAAATGTTTGACAGATCTATACTCTGAGATTCAAAGACAAGAAAAACAAAGAAAAATTTACTGTGGCCCGAATTCACAAAGGACTTGCAGAAAATTCAAATGCCTGTATCGGAAAGTGTTATCTTCAAAATTCTCTCCTAACTTCCTAGATATTAAAGGATAAAGGGCTTCTTTTAAACACTAAAGTCCTGAACACTTCATGGGGGCTTGGATGCTCTGATTAGTCCCACATTGGCAGTCTTGCTGCCATTAACTGCTGTCATCTCAAGCATCTTCAGAGCCCTCAGGGAGGTTGTCATCCACTCGCTGTTTCACAGACTGGCAAATGTAGTCTCAACAACCCCACACACCAGCAAAGGGACAGTGGCAGTTACCAGCGGCAGAACATTTCCCATGGAACAATCCCTCCATTTTTTCTGACAGTCGTGGTGCTCAGAAAACTCACAGTTTTCTCCACAGAAAACTCTTTAATACTTTACAATATTTCTCTCTTCTGACCCTTCTTTCCTCAGCCCCTAGTTAATCTCTCTGTGTTTCACAGGCTATAAGTTACATCTCTAGCCTTCCCTTAGGAGAAAAACACCTTATAAGCTCTATTTCCCCTAATAATACTTCTACTACTCCACAGGTGCCCAAAGTCTTTTTCTCTTCAGGTGATCTTATTGACATGTTTCTAGTTAAATGCAGGGCAACTGTTCTCATCCTGAACTTAGCTTATATTGTTTCCATTTAAGATACGACAGAAGACTTGTATGCCTGAAATCTTACTTAGTTTTTGTTATTGATCTTATTCTGGTTATACTAGTTCATCTAACTTTCTGCCTCCACATGTACTTGGCTTGTTTTCAAGCCTGCAACCACAGTTATTCAAAAACACATTTGTGGTTCTGGAGGGCACCTGCATTGCATATGGAGCTCTAGTTTGTGGACTGGGTTCTCAGAGCAGCTGTATAAAGCTACAGGGCTAACACCCAGCATAGCAGACTTTGACAAAAAGTCAAACTGGCTGATTTTATTTAACCAAGTTAAAAATAAAACAGGAAGGAAGAAAGGAAGGAGGGAAACCCAACACCAAAGTTAAATCAATATGTGACTCTAGTTCTGAAATAGGACTGTTCAAACACATACTTGCACTGAAGTAACTGCAGACATGAATTTAAAGAGATTTAATTACTTTGTTTCTATTTAATATGTAAGCTAGGGCTGAAATTATTTTTTTCTTGCACATATTATATAAGGGGAAGCATTATTTCTGTAATTCAAAAATTGTTGCAATAATTGTTGTTTCCAAACTAGCAAATTTTAGTAGTTTGAAATATAACCTTAAAATTCTGTTCTAAATTACAAAAATTTTTGACAATTTTCAAAACACCACTGTTTACAGATACGCTATAAAAGCACCTCTGAAATGGCCCAGTGCTTTAGAAATATTGTTACTTGTTTGGCGTTTTAAGCCCCTATTAGTATTTTCAGCATTTTAAACATGTGAAAGTGATTAGGTATCAATCAACACGGATAAAACTACTTTCAGGATAACACAATTTCACTTTCTGCCAAGAGAATTGTTATTGGAGGTAGTCTGGATAGAAACCTGCTGGGGTTTTGTATTATATTTGTTTTTCCTGCTGTTTTATCCAGCTGTATATTTGGTAAGTTCATTTCAGCAGTATTGCAAAGGGATCTCTTGACAGAAAAAACACTGCAAGAAGAGCTTGGAAAATAAACCTAGGAACATTGCTAGAGTAGTCTTACCATTATAGTCACCACGCACCTGTGACAAAAGCTCTGTGCTAACTGTTTTTTTAATTTTACCTCATGTAAAGGACAGAAGACGTCAGGAGAAAATCTAGTACTTTCTAAATGCAATACAAGGGTCCAGCACCAAAAGGGTGTGAGACCATTCCTATGTCTATTTCATGTTGTGGTCCCAAAATTCATTTCATTCAACAATTCCAAAGCTTTAGAATACACCTTAATCAAAACGAACACATAATCAGTTTAGAAACATGGGAGAGCAGAGCCAGAGCAGGCTGTACAGGAAATGCTGCTGAAATCAGAATATTGACTTGCACTAACAATGGCACAGCAGGGAGAACATCATTGCAGAACAGATTTGCTATTAATTCTGTTGCCTACATGGGTCATGGCTGCTAAATTAACTGTCTTTAGTGATATATTAAGTTCTCAAGGTTCGTGACAGATTTCGTTCCTCATCTGTTCTGAAGCTGACAGCAGCCATTTCCGCTGCTTCTGCAAATCACACTGAAGCTATAGACTTTGTGTATATGACAGTGACTTTAAGTAGTGTTATGGCTGACATCCAGCATTCTTAATTACTAAAAAAAGAAAAAAATCAACATCCTTAAGTGAGTTATCACACTGCATAAGAATGCTGATTGTGACAGTTTAAAATCTTTTTGCTGTATCTTGGTGGAGCCAATTCAAGATATCCTCAAATTGTTATAACATTTGTCTTATTTCAACTAGAACTTGATGATCCTATATAGCTAAAGGAAAGGAAAGCACTTCCATACCTCATTACTACCTTAATAAACCTGCTTCCTCCCTCTCCAGATAAATGCATGTACACACATATATAGTGTTCCTATGGTGATTTCCTTAACCCGTTCCCATCTATTTACGTGAAAAAAAGAATTAGTCTTTTCAATGCCTGCTCAGTGAAAACATCCCTATCTGAAACAACAATCACATTTTCAGATGCTATGTAGCTTTACATACAGCAAGAATGCTTAGCTCTGAAAAAAACACATGGGTAACTCGATACATTGTCTGCATCGTTTACAGCTATAGAACTAAAGAGCCAGGCCTTTGCTATGCTTCAGGAGTGGTAATGAAAGAACCAAGTTTCATTTTAAACAAAATCAGTTAATAAGCATTATTTCTTAAAGCTTATTACTTTATTGGGTTGATACAATAAATCAACTCTCTCATATAAAAATATGTTTCAGGTTGACTCGAATCAAAGAATAGGTTTTTCTTTTGCATAATCATGGAGTTGGTTTGGAGGCATGAATTTTGAAAATGGGAAAGTGTCTAATTACACTGAGCCAACAGACTGTGTTAAGAGCAGCACACATGAATACTTTTTAAAGCCATGAACCGAAAAAGATTTGTGCACTTAACAAATACCACAAAAACATTGGAGAGACCTTTGTTTATTCCAGTATTTTATCTGATTCAAATGTGAACATTTATCCTGAATTTGCTGGGAGAAATGGTGTTCATTGTTCCTTACTTTATAATGTCAGTAGTACCAATTATAACATGACTGTAAATGGTGGTTTTGCAGACCTAATAAAATCTACCAGTATAAGGAAGAGCAGGCTGTATAACTTAAGTGGAGGAAACTAGAATCAAAGTAAAAATCAAAATTTTGTGTCTTTAAAGTTTTAAATTTAGAAGGTACACATTATAAACTCTTAACAAAGTTGGTCAGTCTGATATCATAGGACATTTTGAAAATATACTGCAGTTAATAAACACAGCTGGAATAGTAGAACAGCAATGAAACAAGATATATTTTCATTCGAAGTAAAAAAAAACCCACATGATTTCCATGAAAGACAGGCCTAGTTTTTCACTTCAAGGTTTTCATGATCTGAGTAGCAGAAATTATTTTCATATAAAAAGTTACTGCTCTTAGTAAAGGCAGTCAAGGGGAAAAGTTAATTATTTTCATAACTAATAATTACTGCATTACCATAACCAGGCATTTTTCACACCTTTTCTTGTACAAAGAGTTGGAGTTTGTACTGGAAAAAGGGCTAGAGAGTCAATGAGCTAACAAGCAACAATGTGTTCAGGGTTTTTTGTTCAGTCTGACTCGGCTCCCAACACATCCACAGGGTTCCATAAAAAGTCCCTGAGAAACCTACTACCAGGGGGTGATGAAGTTTTCCTTAAGCGGTGCGAGACATTTACTCTTTCATAATCTAAGGGGACTTGCAGACAATTCAGCTTTACTGGTCGGTTCAGAAAACATCAGAGGCAAAATAAGTGGGCATTTCTTACCGCAGACAGTGTAAACACACGAGAAAATTTAATTATGATTAATAACATCAGTTCAAATACAGGTCTCAAACAAACTGTATTCTGGCACTGCAGACAGGATACACACATTGTAAAAATATCAGCTAAACTGATTATGGAATCCGTCATGTTTTGATGCTGCATAATAATAGATCATTTGGTAAAAATATACAACTCATCTTCCTGCAAATAAAGCAATTTGTCTTTAATCCTGGAAGCTCAGAAACTACCCAGTACTCATTTTAATGCAATAGTTTGAATTAAAAAACATTTACAATTACTAAATATTCTGAATCTACTTCAACTTCAAAGTTAGAGCCAAAAAGAAGCGCTGGAGATTGTTTACCCTAATGTTACTAGGCATCAGCGATTTTTAAGTGACAGAAAATTGACCAGATTCTATCCTTGATCTTACAACTTTCAAAAATAAATATCTGATCAATTAAATGGAGAATGGATGCCAAAGGCCAACAGTTTCAAAGGAAGCTTCCTAAATAAAGGTATTTAAATCCACAGCTAGGCACATGAGTGAAAGTGACCTGATTATAAAAAACAGACACGATTTTTACTGAGCTTAGTGCAGTGCTTAGAACACTGGAGGCGGGGGGGGGAGAAAAAAAAAGGAAAAAAAATTATTGTAGTTCTGAGGTTTTCATGCACAAATATAGATACAATTACTAAATTTTAATCCACACTGGAAGCAAGGAATGTGAGGTTATTTTAATTATATTGAAAGGAATTATATTTATGTAATTTTACTGATGTAATAAAAATGTAGAAAATGGTTTAATAACTAAGAAGTGGACCAGAGGTCTTCATACAGGATTCAGGCTTACACTCTCTTTGTGTTCTATAATATTAAAAGAGCAGTGTAGAAAATGTGGAGTGTTTATTTTAATTGCACCTGGACATCTCTAGAAATTTGATAAAAGCAGGGGCTGAATCAGAATTCTCTGATTCACTGTAGCCTCCTGCAGAGAAGACCTGCTCTCCAGGATACGCTATGCTCTCTGATGAAAAATGTTGTTCTTTCGTGCCAGAAAATCCTTCCACCTGAAATCAAAGCTGGTGCATTTCAAATATAACAGAGGGGCTAATAAATTTACAATCAGTTCATGAACATAAGTGAAAGTCATACCACAGGTGCTATCCAATTATTTGGTTGTTTAAAGAATACAGTTTCTACACAAAAATGTCTGCATAAAATGAAAAAAAGGAAAATTTTAAATTTCCTCCACTACAATAAGGCACCTTCTTTACAGTGTAAAGCTAAGATGCTCCATTCTTAGTGTCATTATTAGTGTCAAGTGGAAATAAATGATGAAATATCAAAATTTTTCATAAAATCTATTTCTATTTTCAGGCCAACTGCAGCTGACCATACATCTGTCTCTTAGAGTGGACAATGAACTCATTTGACTTTTTGGGTGTCTGGTTCCCACATGAGTATATTGGTCAAGAAGAGATGATAATAAGACTCCTTTTTATTGGAATACTGACATTTAGATAAAACAGATCTACCAAGGGTCTCTGGAGAGTTTGAATTCAAAGTTAAATGCAAGTCAATATACTTGTTATCCAACAATATGAATCATTAATAACCATTGAAATGTCAACATTAGACACTTTGTTATTCTCTATTTGCCCTCAAAATAGCCATGGCTTCATTTGTTCATTTTATTCTACCAGTTCAGTGGTAACAAGAGATTCTAAAGGCCTAAAGTGAATTTACAGGAAAGTAGAATAAGGACAAAATACAGTGACCTCCAAGCAATTACAACCAAACAGGGAAGCAAATGAATGACACATCAAAGCATCAGCTTCAAAGACACTCCCAGGTGATTAATTTCAGAATATGTGTCACAGGAATTCACAGGAATTGTACAATAAGGTGTTTGAACTTTCCTATTCAAGGAAAATTACAAGAGTCCTTATCAAGTAAAAAAAAAAAAATCCACTAAAATAAATAAATAAAAATGCTATGTTGAATGACAGCTAAAAATCCAAAGTTAATGTATTCCAAATATGTTTGACAAAAGGGTGAATAATAGAAGTAGTCTGGCTCCAGCTTTTTCAAGCGAAGCTGTTGTGAAGGGAAAGAACTGTGATACTAAAAATGTGTATCAGCATTTGACAGACATGTTGTTTTGACTTCAAAAAAAAAGAACACAATAATTTTAGATAATGAAGTATGGGTTTTGCTTGACATAATTCTTGAAACTATGTGAGTATCACACCGGTAAAATTTATAGTTGCAGTCAGGGATTTGGTGGGAGATAAACTTCCAGAGGCCAAATTCACAAGATAAACTAACATGACACAAACGACAGTGGAATCCAACAGATGATCAGATGACTTTTTGTGATGTCTGGAATAATCTATGTAGAAATAACCTATGAAAGCAGCTGTAGTGACTGAGGAGAAGCCTCTGTTTTTTATTACAATGGGCAGCTACAAGCTGAACTTAAGCTAAATTTGTATTCAGGTTTTCCTTGTAAGGTGAGAGTACAGATTTTTCTTACAATAGTTTAGTGAGGTACATAGTTAGGAGTCTATTTAACTTCAGAAGCGGATTCTGATTTTCAGCTTGAAATAATCTTTACATGAGCATTTACCTTTATTATTATGATAAAGTGTTCAAAATAGAAATTATATACTGAAATAAAATACTATAACAGATTTAAATATTTTATTTTGTCAATCCACGTAATATTGGAATTCTGCTCCCCATCACAACAAAGATACATTAGAAAAGTCTATACTCAGCTGTCAAAATTGGAAACTCTTCTGAAAAAAACCCTAGTCTCAAACTCTTAACTTTCCTTAAATTTTAGCATTTTTTTATTATTTATGTCATTATTACACTTTATGAAATGGAGTTTGTAATTACTCCTTGTAAAACAATAAAAAAGCCAAAGTGAAAGCTCTTAGTATCTCAGGGGGTTCTGTATTATTTATTAAATAATTTCAATTGTCCTTATGGAAAAATCTTATTTTAAAAATGTATTTTGTTGATCTTTTTAGTTCAGTGTTCGCAATTTAAGAATTCTTTTCAAGGGCATCCCCTTTCATAAATCTAAATGCTCTATGAGGATTGTAATGCTTTTGTCAGCTTGTTTCTGTAATGGCCTTATTACACACACAGAACTTGGTAACCTCAATGTAGTGGCTGAAGTTAACTTAAACTTTTGCCATTATGTGTGTCCATTTCATTAAGATCTCAATAACTGAGCTCATAAACAGCAACACGAAAAAAGGTTAACTTGTTTTAAAGTTTCAAGCATACAAGAAAGGATTAGGTCTGTCACATACAGCTGTGGCCATGGTTTTAGTATCATGCCCATGTAAATTAGGATTAACTTTGATTAATGAATGAAAAGTACTTTCCAGAACAACAACTGAGAAAAACAGTAAGGATATATGCATGAACCTGTAATTTGCTTTGATCTTGTTTCAGATAGGATAGACAATATTCCAGGTACACATAAATGTCCAAGTATATGTATAAACAGTACTAATGTCAAGGCAATTTAAGGCATATTCATATAAGTCGATTAATTAAAGTGTAAAGAAAAATAAAAATCAAATCAGGTTCTGTAGAAAAATCTTGACACGGTTAATGATTTTAAGAACTCTAGGACTGAATGACTAATTATTTAATCCATTAAAAGTCAATAATTTTGAAGTCAAAGGAATAGTAGGGAAGTCTTCATGTTGCAAGTAAGGGATCGTAAACTAAATATGTTCTCAAAGAAAATGTGGGGGTACAAAGTTGGGGAAGGATTCTCATTCCTTAACAACTGACATAATTCAGTCTGTTCTGAAATGAAGGCTGCTTTTTCAGTCTGTTTTTTCCCTGCTAAATTCTTAAGAAAAGGTGAATGTCCCTTGGCTGTCTCTTAGGTGAACCTGTACAAAGTTGCACCAGCATCTTCAAGTTCAGAGAGATGTAATTTGCATCCCTCTTTGCCAACGTGTGCAGCATGTTTTTTCATTTCATGCTGAGTGTTTCCTCCACAAACTCTAACTGGAACTTTTAGTACATGTGAAGTCCTTTGGAACACATAAGTACAAACCAATCGGTGACAGCAGATTAATTTTAATTCAAGCCAATTCACTGCCAAGTTACTGAAAACACATATCCCTGATAATCTAGATTCACTGATCAAGTAAATTGATTTGTCAGGTTGAACTCTTAACAGATAGCATCTTTGGGGAAAAGACTACCAGAATAAAAGTACTTTCAAATAATTTCAGCTCGCAATGTGTGGTGCAATAAGTGATTAATATCAATCGGGTAAAAAGACTACAAAAAATATGAGGTTTTGGATTAACAATGCCAAAGATATTTTCTTCAAGAGGAAGTCAAGGGACTGCTGTTATATTCTTTCCTTTTTTTAGTTTACACACTATGCCTGCAACAGTTTGTTAGCAATTTACTGTTTACATGCTCTCACTAATAATATGAGCCATTTGATTCTGCATAAAATCATGGATTCTTCCCCTACAAGAATTCGTAATAACAAACAAAATTGCACACATAATGTGTTTTTTTTACCTTGAAGCGCTAAAATTCAGGGACATTGAAGTATAAATAAAATGTACTAAATTATACAAGGGTGTATTAAATAATTGTCTTCTCCTAGACTGTGATTATAGTTTTAATGATATTTCAAATACAATTAGAAACTTATCAGAAACTCTCAGAACACTTCACTGAGTTCCCAAAATACTGATACGTTTTGAAGACTGTATTTTTCAAGTCACAGATACTGTTATCTACACTAAGTGTGAATATTTTAGCATTCAAGTGCATGAATGTAAAAAAGCAGACAACCCTTTCTCTATAGTCTGTAAAATGAAATATAATAAATGCAGCGTTAGTGATAAGAAGTCATACTGTGTGACATTCAGGAAGAGGAGTCCACTTTAAAAAATACAAAATAAGGACTATTTTCTTCTTTGCTACCTAATCATGCTTCATTCATTCTTGGGTTGGATGAGAGTGACATGCTGGATCACATATGCAATTAAAAAAACCTTAACCTTATTGACTGCCTATACCAGTATATCAGAATAAGTTACAGAAATGCCATTCTAGAGGGTTTATGGAACAAGCTGTCCTCAACACTTAAGGCTGTAGGCAAATGACCATGTCACTGGCCTGTGGTTGCACTAACAGAATGGCACACAAAAACCTCTGGACTTGGCATGAAGAATTGCTAGATATTACAGCCAACAGTGTGAGCATCAGACAACAGGCAGGGATAGCCCCAAGCAGATGGTGACGTCTCACGGGTGGCTACAAAAGCCAAACCTCATCAGTAGTTAGAGGGGATCACTGGGGACTCACCGCTAATACCTTATAAGGGCAAAATTACCTAGGTAAAGGTATCAAAAATGCCAAATTTGGGTATAGGTGTGGAAAAATGGAGACTGACAGAGAAAAAGTAATTAGGGGCAAGTTGTTCATCTATGAGACAGCTGGGCCAGAGAAAAGGAGGTACAAAGGTGGCAAAAAGGAGGGTCAAGTGACAGGAAACGGGATAGTAAAGTGTGGAAATCTCATAAGCAGGACAACACAGGGGTCCCTATCAAGCAGCCTTGAGCTTGCTCAGTGCAGCTGGAGCAGGGCAATAATTCAGACCTGTTGCTCTGGCAATAAAAGTTGGTGTGCTTCTACGGTGGAAGGGGCTGGGGTGGAAGCAAGGTATGGTGGAAGCTGTCGCTGTGTAAGGGAAGACCAGGTGGATAGATCTAATATCCTAGTACCACCAAGCTGGTGCTCATTTCAGGCCTGATGATAGCATTTATAAGACACAATACGTTGATCTGGGTATCACAACAAAACATTGCTAAACTCTGAAGCATGGAGTTTTTGGATTCCTTTCAGAAATGTTCTGTTTAATTATAATAGTTCCTCTTTTCTTGGGAGAGATGCTGATAAGTAACTTTCTAAAGCTTTTTTATGTTAATTTAATTATGGTCAGGCTTAGATAACTTTGGAATATGACATTCAACAGATCTCTTTACAGAATATCAATGAATTAAGAAGAGTGGATGCTATTTTTACTTGGATTGGAGAAGTCTCATCATTATTACAAAAATTCATTACTAGGGAAACTATCTTCATTTGGACAAAAAGGAAATGACATGAGATAGACAAAAGTTGTCTAATAACTTTTCTTTTAATTCAAAATAGACAGTTCTTCTAAGTCAAAGAAATTAATCAAGATGGCTGGACTGGAATGTTGGGATTTGGATGACTTTCTTTTTTTTTTTTTAATAAAAAATATAAAAGTTGTATCTGGAACATGTATCTCTTACAGTAAAATACTTCAGACCTGAGTGGCAAATAAGCATCTCAGAAGATATATTAAGCCTAAAAAGGATATGAATATAAAATAAACAAGCAAACAAACAAGCTAATAAATAGGAGGGCTGAGAATAAAAAGCTGGTCTTAGTGGTCAGTAACAGTTCCCAAAGGACAATCTGTATTCAGTGTTGTAAAGGATTTAAAAACAAATAGGAGCAATTTTTCCAACCACATAAATTAAGTAAAAATGAATAAAAAGATGGGGGGAAAAGGCTTATTTTTGACAGGAGAAAATATTAAGGGCAATCTAGGCATTACTCAAAACAACTATACTTATTTTTTTCCCTCATTTTTTTCTGACAGTGATGCTTACATTGATCCTATAGAAAAAATAAAAGTTAATGCACAGAAATAGAAGCTTATACTGGAAAAGAAGTTCTAAAATAGTAGACCATGTTTATATTGAAAGAACTAGACAATGAAAACCACAGAGTTTTTGAAACAAAGGCAATAGAATAAATCAAACACCAAAGAAAATACAATAAATCTTTAGATTTTAGGTAATTTTGAAATGTCATATGGAAAAATCTTTATTTGACATAAAGATGGGAGTTAGCGCAAGCTGGGGTGTTGGTTGACTGCTGGCTGAATATGAGCCAGTAGTGTGCCCAGGCGGCCAAGAAGGCCAAGAGCATCCTGGCTTGTTTCAGAAATAGTGTGGTTGAGTAGGACTAGGGAAGTGATTGTCCCCTTGTACTTGGCACTGGTGAGGTCCCACTACTACAAGAAAGATATTGAGATTTTGGAGCGAGTCTAGAGAAGGACAACAAAGCTGGTGAGGGGTCTGGAGAACAAGTCTTACGAGGAATGGTTGACGGACCTGGGGTTGTTTAGCCTGGAGAAAAGGAGGCTGAGAGGAGACCTTATCACTTTCTACAACTACCTGAAAGGAAGTTGTAGTGAGGTGGGGGTCAGTCTCTTCTCCCAAGTAACAAGAAGTGATAGGACAAGAGGAAATGACCTCAAGCTGCACCAGGGGAGATTTAGACTGGCTATTAGGAAAAATATCTTCACAGAAAGGGTTATCAAGCATTGGAACAGGCTGCCCAGGGAAGTGGTGGAATCGTCATCCCTGGAGGTATTTAAAAGGTGGATAGATGTAGTACTTAGTGATGTGGTTTAGTGATGGTTTTTGTCAGTGTTATGTTGATGGTCGGACTAGATGATCTGAAAGGTCCCTTCCAACCTAGACATTTCTATGATTCTATGATTCTAAACTTAAAAAAAAACATCGGTTAAAGATGAAATGACAACAACTATATTTAAAGGAAAAATATTGAACTGCAAACAGAATAATTGTGAAACTCATAAGGAATATTTTGGGACTGATGGCATTTGACATTTCCTTAATGATCTTGATAAAACAAGTTGGAACGTGCTTAAGAAATCAGAAAAAAATTGTAAGATACAATCAATGCAGAGGGTGAGCAGTATTTCATACTGAACGTTTGGATAACCTTGAAGACAAAATAATGGAAATGAAGTAAAACTTATCAATATAACATATAAACTTATCAATATGACATATAGAAGTTGGACAGTAGTGGGACTCAGTATCAGTTTTTCCCAGCAGAAATAGTGATGAGCCAAAGTCTTGCCTAGTCTCTGAAGCAGAGCAAGTTTAATTTCTAGGCTTTGTCTGCAGCTGTGTAGGACTGAGCTATGTGATCTAGGAAATCAGCCTATTGCAATGTTAAGCTCTTGGACCCAAGGATTTTTCAACTCAGCGAATACTTTGGTTTAATTTACAAACAGTCCTTTCATTAGGTTTAATTTTCCCATTTTATAATTAAATTAAATTAAATAAATTAAAATAAATGTTGTCCTGTTCCTGACACAGAAGAACCTATTTCTATTTTCCACCTTGTTTATCTGATTTCTAAAGCAAATGATCCCAAACTTTCCATATCAAAGCTTTTTCAGCTTTACCATTTTCATCATCTTTCTTAACTACTCAATACCTGGGTTATCCTCCAACTTTGATATTACTATCAAATAAATGATAAAACCTGAATCACTGTTCATTAGCTCATGTTTATGTTCATTTCTATAGTGTTCCACCAAAATTTTATTTTTCTACATGATGGAAAGTCTCGGTATTACAAGTCTGAAAAAAAATAAGCCAAAACATGTAAAACTTTTTATTCCATAGAGTTGTTATGTTGTGACAAGATTAGTAAAAAGAGAAATCGAGAAAGAATTTAATTGTGCTCTTTTTTTTTCTTGTCAGTTGAATGTAATTATGCTGAATAAGACATCAAGTAGTTTTATACCTAATCATAGCATAAAACAAATCAATCTGAAGGTAATGAACTAAATAAATTAAATACGCAAATTGGGTTGGATTTATTGTGACCAAAGGAAGTAATCACGTGTATGCATTTTTGGGGATTTGTTTCCAATCTAGACACCTGCTAGAAAGAGACTTTTAAAACCATTTGTTTCAGAACCTAATTGTCTCCTTTCCTTAAGGATCTTTCATTTAAATTACTGTTGCAAATACGAGTGGCAACACGTGATCAACACTTTACACTCTCATCATCACGGCCTGTCAACAATTTATAGAAGTCAAAAACCTGTACTTCCCATTTTTTCTCCAGTGGCAGGTATGAAGACCAGTCACATTTTTATTCTCTTCTGACAACTGTTACAAACCCAACCACAATGAAACATTTTAAAGTATTGTTGTTGTCTTCATAACCACCATGAAATTCTAGAATCTCTGTTGAAAGAAAAGTTACCAGAGTTTTGTCCTTCTAGGACATACCTATTCCATGTTATTATAATTCACCCTGATGCAGTGTGTTGACCTTAGCTGGCAGACTGATGCCCATCCAGCTGCTTTATTAGTCACCTTCCTCAACAGGACAGTGGGACAAACTGAAACAAAAAGATAAAGACAGGGAAAACACTTACCAATTACTGTCAAAACAGACTCAACTTGGTGAAAACTAATTTAATTTATTGCTGACTAAAATATATACATATGGTGAGAAACAAGGACAAAAACTAAAATAGATTCCCTCCACTCCTACCCACGTTCATAGAACCATAGAAACATAGAATCATAGAATGTGTTCGGTTGGAAGGGACCTTTAAAGGTCATCTAGTCCAACCCCCCTGCAGTAAGCAGGAACATCATGAACTAGATCAGATTGCTCAGAGCCTCGTCAAGCCTGACCTTGAATGGTCTCCAGGTATGGGGCATCCACCACCTCTCTGGGCAACCTGTTCCAGTGTCTCACCACCCTCATCGTAAAGAACTTCTTCCTAATGTCTAATCTAAACCTGCTCTAGTTCAAAACCATTGCCCCTCATTCTATCGCTACATGCCCTCGCCAACAGCCACTCCCCAGCTTTCTTCAACTTCATCCCTTCATTCCTGACTCATCTGCCACCCCTGTGCCCCCACAGGGCCATGGGGAATGGGGAATTGTGGTCAGTCCATAACAGCTCTTCTCTGCTGCGCTTCCTCCTCTCACTTCCCCACCATGGGTTCTCTCCATGGCCCGCTCCAGCATGGTCTCTCCAGGGGCTGCAGGGCAACCTCTGCTCCAGCAGCTGGGGCACTTTCTTCCCCTCTTTCTTCTCTCACCTTGGTGTCTGCAGGGCTATTTCTCTTTTTTTCCTCACTCTTCTAACTGCTGCATGGCATTTTTTACCCTATCTGACATGTTTTCTTAGAGGCCACCATCTTGGCTGCAGGACTCAGCTGTGCCTTGCAGTGATTCTGTTGGAACCAGCTGGTATGGGCTGTGTCCGGCTCAGGGCAGCAGCCCTGGCCTCTCCTCACAAAGGTTCCCCTGCAGATCCCTGCTGCTAGCTCCCTGGACAGCTGCATCCCATACACTTGAAATGGTACTTTTAAAAGTGAAATTTCACTTGATAAAATAGCTATTTGGGTTTAGACCAATAAGGAGGCTGTGGCTTCCCTAATCCTAATAAGAATTAAGAAAGGAATTTCAGTCCTTTTCTATAACCATTGGATTACGGTTAAGGATTTCTAAGAATCATAGAATCATAGAATCTTAGCGTTGGAAGGGACCTCTGGAGATCATCTAGTCCAACCCCCCTGCCAGAGCAGGGTCACCTTAGAGCAGGTTGCACAGGAACGCGTCCAGGCGGGTTTTGAATGTCTCCAGAGATGGAGACTCCACTACCCCTCTGGAGTTGAGGATTTCTAGGGAGTTCTTTAATCTTCTGTGACAAATCTTTACATTTCAGGCATCCATCTTCATGACAGCTTTTGAAATATTCAGGTCTTACTTTTTCATGCTTCTTTAAATACAGTTCAATGCTGAAAATGAATGTGAAAACATAAGGTCAATGATGAAAAATTATTCCACACAGTGACACCTTTGCTGCAGTTCTGTTAGAGAAGAAAAAAAAAAAAAAGAAAAAAAAACCTGACGAAAGTTAGGGGCCTGGTAAGTACTGGGGTACCTTATACACAGGCATATGCATACCAACACACACAGAGATATGCGAG
Source organism: Stercorarius parasiticus (assembly GCA_013396915.1). Taxonomy (NCBI): domain Eukaryota; kingdom Metazoa; phylum Chordata; class Aves; order Charadriiformes; family Stercorariidae; genus Stercorarius; species Stercorarius parasiticus. The sequence continues at coordinate 232,766 of VWZL01001586.1, forward strand.
TTCCAGTTTTTCAAGGCATTCCATGCTGGTGACTACTAAGCATGCACAGGCAGTGACTGACATGAGTCGGTCTGCCCTTATGAGCAGTAGTTGAACTGAAACCCAAATATCTGTTCAGACCTCATCTAGTTTAATGGCAGAATATTACTTTGCAATTAGGTGTTACCAAAGGAAGGAGCATATAGCTCCTAGAGAATAGCCGTCTACAGGCTGAGCAAACATTGTCAAAACTGACGTTGATTGACACTCTGTCTAGTGTTCCTAGTCGAAAGGCAGGGACTAAACAGATGCTGAACAGATGCTGAATTATTTTTGTCAATAACACAGATTTGAGTTGCACTGTTAACATACCTGTGAAAATCTTGTATTTCGGCAATTCAAGGGTAAAATAATACAGAAAATTGATCTGTTTGATATCTTCAACTTACAGTAAAGTCTCTTCCTATCCAACATCAGTTGCATCATAACAGCTTTATAATCCCTTCTTGAGTCTGACAGGTTTGCCAGACCCTGTAATTTCAGATCTCTGTGTCTCACCTTGTTTATACATATAGACAGATATACATATATAATAATGACATTAGTGGTACACAGTTTCCCCTGTATCTGTCACCCGTGCCCATCCCCCAGACATCATACAATAGCCTTAATCTCGATAATAGTTCTTAGAGGACACCTCCTTATACCAGTAACATTTGAAATCCCTGCTGTTGTAGGTGAGTGCTTAGAGCTTCCCAATATAAAATTAATGTAACTTGTCCTCTGCTTACAGAAAGAAATTGTAGCAATTTAGTTAAATCAATTCTTAAATTGATTTAAACTGGTGAAATCCCTTGTGTAGATGCTCTTAAATTGTCTTAAGGGTGGCTAATATTGATGTATCTCATTCACTTTGATCAGGAATTTAATTCTATTAAATTGGCTCAAATTCTTTGTATACACTGGAGCCTCAGTTCTAGCAGTTCAAATTGAATTTCACGTTGCAGGGTCAATGGACATCAATGAAGTTAGGACCTATAATGACACAGCAATTTTAGAAATGACTTCTGAGGGCACCCTAATCAACAACTGCAAAAAATAAACAGAAGTTTTCAGCAAATATTAATAACTAGAAATTATTCTAAAGATTTTATATAGGGGATATTTTTTTTTAAATTTTGAGCAAACAAGGCTGGTGATACACAGAGCAACAAATTTTGAGAAAACAATTGCAAAAATGAAGTATATGCCATGCATTTTTGCTGCCTTACTTTCACTTCCAGCTTAAATTTGCCTGCTGACTATTACTAGGCCCACCAGGTTTGGCACAATACTGATAATGAAGACATGCATGACCATCTGTCAGAAATTATTTCAGTTCGTCAAGATTTCTAGTCTCCATTATGTTCAAGGTAAAAGTACCTGTGCCTGTCTTGGGTGCAGAACTAGCAAAATTACAGGTGAAGGAAAAGAAAAATAAAAACATAATTTGTAAATTCCCTTTTCCCAGAGCCAAAGACTTTTTTTTATCAACACATAGAAAACAACAGTCTTCTACCCTTTTACTGTTCATCCCCACTTCCAGCTGCTTCGAAATTGTTATTACATGCAGTCAAACCCATGAATATATACAACCTACTTTTAAGACTTCTTCAATAGTGCAGGCTGGCACTAGAATGGGAAGAAATACCTTGAGTGAGATAAGGGATAAGAAGAAAGCATGGGGAAATGATAAACAAATAGCCTGAAATCTGACTATTATTTCAAATAGTGAAGCTCCATCCCATTATCAGTTTCAACTTGACAAAATTTGCCAGTTACTCCTCAGTAAACACTGATAAATTTGCAGCTGCACAAATGCTGCTTCTTTCTCTGATTTTGGCATCAGTGGGTTACTGCTAGATTTGGATCGAGACAGAAGGCACAAATCCTCTCTACCTGGCACAGGCTCCTCTGCTTACAGTCCCAGCAGCTTTGATTCATTCTTCTGTGTCAATGGAATTGAAAATATAAAAAAATATTTTCCTACTGGTTACTCTGAAAGGCCTGTGTAACTCAAGGTGCCTTTTGAATGCATAGAGATATGGTCCCAAACAATAGCAGTTGCTATGGGAGCAGAGCACAGTGCTTAATGCAGACATGCAGAAAGAGGAATGGAGGAGGAGTGTGCGTCTGGTGGCCAAATCTGGTACACGTTGGCCTCGGCGATGATTGACTCTAGGTACAATGTTAGTTCCCCTGAATATACTGTGGTAAGTCACATTTATACATCAGAGGATACAAAAGTTTATATTTAACTGAGTTCCGTTTATTTACTTATAAGAAGATTTATGGTCACCAGGAGGCTCATTAACATTGATTTTCATAGTCCCCACTTGGAATTAATATGTGTCCTTGATATAGGAAATTATCCAGAGTTGATATAAATGGCTATCTGGAATGATTCCATGTATATTTAGCAGATTTGTATTATCTTGTTGGGGAGCCAGGCAAAAGATCCAGCTTTCCTGAATGATTGCAACAACATTATTAAAAAATAATGCAGGTATACATTAATGCAGTAATAAGATTGCTAACTTTGTTTAAAATTCTAAGGTCAAAAAGGGACATTTGCAGACCAAGGAACCAGACAGCTCAAGAAAGATCAAATAGAATTATATTTCCTTCAGTAAAACATAAAAGGTCTATAATTACTTTTACCACTAGCAAGGCTGTCTGTAACACGTACATGTATCTTTCCAATGTGGCTGATGAAGAGTGAGTTTTCTTTGACTTGGAAAATTTTTTTTAATAGCTTTGGAAAGGGTTTGGGGATTTACTTTTTCACAGGTTGTCTAAACAATAGTCTAGAACTGTATTAGCTCAGTGGGGCAGAAGGCCTTAGAAAGTCTAACAGCTGGCTTAATTTACATTCATTTCTTTCAGTCATGTTACTTCCGTGAAGGAATCTTTAAAAGTGGTCATTTCACTCATCCAAATTAATCAGGTATAGCAACTGGCAGCACAGTTAATTGACCTTGTTATATATTTTTTCCTTTCTGTATTCCTACTTACATCCTCCAGTGAAATTATTCCATTTAGCTCCTATTAAGCTGCCCTTTGAGCTTGCCAATCCATGAAAATTCAACTGCTCCCTCCGGTTATCCCACTTTTCATGCTAATGTTTGTTTGCATGTTGGATAATTTTTTTTTCCTCCACAACATGAATACAGTTGTTGCATAATTTTCTCCAGACTTTAAACTTTGTGCAAATTTGCTTTAAAGGTAAAGTTCCTTCATCAACTGTACTGTGACCATTTTCTTCTTGCCCCAGCATAATAACATCTGCTGACATTGTCTGGAGAGCCCTGATCCTGTGAAGAATGCTTCTGATGGGACATGACAGGACCAGAGGAAATGGTCTGAAGTTGCAGCAGGGGAGGTTTAGATTAGCTATTAGGAAGAATGACTTTACTGAAAGAGTGGTCATGCACTGGAACAGCCTGCCCAGGGAGGTGGTTGAGTCGCCATCCCTAGAGGTATTTAAGAAACATGTAGATTTGGCACTTCAGGGCATGCTCTAGTGGCAGAGATTGTAGGGGTTTTTTTTGTGTGTGTATAGTTGGACTCGATGATCTCAAAGGTCCTTTCCAACCATGAAGATTCTATGATTCTATGAAACACTTGTATGAAAAGCATGGACAGGTAACTGCAGGCAAGTGATGTAAAACACTGTTCCTTACCAGCTGCAAGCTTTAGCTGGGGCTACTTACTGCATGTTGGGACAGTCTGACAGTGCGTGCAGAACCAGTTAGCAAGGATGGTGTAACTCCTTAGACCACTAGCAACTCCACTGCTTTCAATACTGTCTCCTGAGCCTTAGAGTGTGTCATGGTTTGAGGGAAAACAGAACCAACTTTCTGTTCAGTAATTTTACTTTTTAGCTAGGCCTCTTCTAACTCTCTGAAATTAACAGCATGCTGTGCTGAAAACGGTTCATTCTCAGAGTGGTAAGACCAATGTTTACAGTTTGTGCGAAGGAATGGTATGCAGAGAGGCTCTTGCTTATACTTATTGCTATAACAACCAAGGTCAGCTAATTTTGTTATTTGCCCCGTTGGAAGGTCAGAAACGGAAAAGCGTAGAGGGGTCCCACCTGCTGGGAGGAGCAGACAGGACAGGTGACCCAAAATTGAACAACAGGGATATTCCATCCCATCTGCCCCATGCTCGGTATAAAAGCTGAGGGATCAAAGGGTCAATGCTCTTTCTTCAATGGCCAATGTCCGAGGAGAACCTTGTCTTTCCATCTGCCTTTGATCCTGATCCGTGTGTTCCTGACTCCATCTGCGGAATCCAGTTCCCACCCGTCACTGAGTCCAGTCTGGGACTTCCCCAGTGCCTGCTGGTAACGTCATCCTGGGAACTTTTGTATATGCTGTATCTATTTCATTATTTTCCTTTTCATTTTATGATTAATATTTCATTAAAGTAGTTTAGTTTCTTCTAAACTCGTAAATCTCTTTATCTCTCCTCCTCCTCTCTTTGTACGAGAGGCTGGAGGAGCATCTGTCGCTGGTCATTGGCCAATTTGGCCAAAACCATGACAGAGTGCATGAAGTATTTATACACAAACCAGTGTTATGTAGCTAACACATTAATATAAGTTTATTAATTGATATATAAGTTCACCAGCTTTTTACAAACTTCTGTGTTTAACTGGAAGACTTTCAAAAAAATTCTTCTTTCGTTCTACATTTAGCTACTTCATCTGAAGCCATTCAGACTCTGTAGAAATATTTCATTCTACAATTTCTCTGTAATACATACTGATTTTAAGCACTGCATTTTTTTTTAAAATATGACTGCATCCTGAAAGGAATACTGCTAGAATAATAAATAGGAAATTTGACAATGTACTGTAGTTTACTTTCAGCTTCTATCAATATTCTTGAAATAGTGACAAAAAAATAACATCCATAGTTAAAATTTTTTCTAACTTTCCTGTCACTGAGTGACAGGCTGAAGTGACATTTTTAGGCAAAGCAGTCACTTTGAGCCTGCCAGAATTTGCTGTTCTAGTCAGTAATGATTCAGTATTGATAAGGATTGGGGAACCCACAGTTTGAGATAATACTAACATTTGAGATAATACTAGACCTAGAATTAACCAGTCAATTAGCCAATAAACTATCAAAGTGATTAAGTTATTTACATTAACAGAAACTCTTAGTCTTCAACTAGGAGACTGAGGTAATCTATACTGCAGAGCTGGTTAACAGCTTTTCAAAAGGCAACACGCTTTTTTTGTTTTTGTTTAGAAAAAAATCCATACACTGCAAGTGGTACTGGTGATAAGAATAAAATGCTTCTCTCCTCCTTCAGTAGATCTCTAGCAGATGATGCACGTTCCCAGACAGAAACTTCCTTAGCTCAGGCAGCAGTTTCACACACAAATTAAACTGGAACAAGGCAACTCAACCACCAAAGGAAGCAATCCTTCTTAAACATTAGGATAAACAGTCAAGGCTGAGGGCTTGCCAGAACTTCCTTTGTTCTAGCACCATGAGCTCCACAGTCACACAGTGAACTAGAGCAAAGAAATAATCTAAAATGATTCTCTCTTTTTTCCCCTGGAGTGAATGACAGAAAGATGTATGGATATGCTAATTTGTACAAAGTCCTCAAATTAAGTCTAACAAAGTCTTGGCAGAAATATTCATCTATTACATTTTTAAGGTGGAACTGTTACATTTAATAAAAAAAACAGGAGAAGGTAAGAAAATAAAGAATAAACCAGTGGCATCAAAGCTGGAGAATATCCTTTCACATGAAGATTTTTAAACAAACATTATTAAAATTATATTTTATACAATTTAAAACATGCATTTATTGTATTTATATGTCATATATAATTTAAATTTATTGATATTTCATATTTTATTAACTTATCTCCCAATTTTTGCTTCAAATAGTATTTTTAAAATAATTTCAAAAAGGCTTGGGCAGAAAAAATGCTTTCATTTTCTATTCTGAACAACTGTTTCTTAAATTCCTTTGCCGGTCTTCTGACCTTTGCAGAGAGACAAACTTTTAAGTCCTGTGCTTATGGCCAAATTCTTGGGCCCAGTGAGAAATAGGCCACCCAATTGGACTAATAAAAAAAACAGATTCCCTATGGCATCTAGCACCTCCAGTCAAAAGTGTAATTTTATTATTTATTAAGTAAAGGAATAGTGAAAGTTTGTGTATTATAAAGAGATTGTAAAGAAATAATAAAATAGATTGTATAAAGAAATAGTAAAAGTAAAGACTGATAGCTATATTTATTAAAAGTGGTTCACTATGGAGTTACACTCCCCTTTGAAATTCTAATTTTTAAAATGCAGGAGAGAAATTCTATCAGTAGCTGAAAGAGTAAAAGGTAGGCTAGTCCCTCATCTCAACAGAATAATTAAAATTCAAGTCTACCAGTAAGGTCCAATTATTATCCAGACTCTGTGATATAGCAACTCTCCTGTAAAATAAGGATCTCTGCCCCACTGTATTTTATAGACATATGAAGAACTCTAGAGATATCTTTTTGCAGTTCCCAAATTCAATTCAATAGAAGCTTCGTTATGCAAACAAAGTAAAACTAAATTAAACCATTTGAGCATTTTAGCAAGCATCTTTAATGTTCTCTTACAATTTCAGTAAGTGTAATAACGTACACTGCAAAAAGAACACGTTTCAGATAAACAAATTAGACCAGATTAAAATACTGATCACAATAAAGGTTACATCTTTGTAGATGAGGCCTCAATATATTCAAATTAGAAAGACACTGGGTTATTGCAATGCTGAATCAAGTAAATGACCGACACTAGAATAAGATTATCAAGGCTATTTAAGAGCTTTTATAAAATAATTGCATGGGTGTGCTTAATTTCAGAAGTGTCCTAATACAATTCCTATTGGGAATTCAGCAGGGTTATTTTTTTTTTTTTTAA
>VWZL01001586.1:239728-254842 GCA_013396915.1 Stercorarius parasiticus
TTAAAAGTCCAACTTGTTCCTTTTTCTAAAAGTGATGCCATCATAAAATCAGTATGATTAGTACTATTATACAGTTTATAATGTCAAGAAATCAGTGATGTGTAAATCCAATACTAACTTTACTTGACAAAATAGAGAAACCAATTTTGTTGTGTCACGTGGATTCATATCTTCAGCGTATTTATGTGATAGATTTATGTAATGACTACTTTAAACAAAAGTAGCCTTTTTTTCTTTCCTAGTTGAAAATGGTAACTTTATTGTTTGCTAAATCTCCCTTGACTTGTTCTAAGTATGTAAAGTTAACATTCCAATTTGCAAACAGTTGAGAAGTCTTGAGATTATATGAATATGGATAAATGACTGTGTATTATCTTTAGGAAATAAAGAAGACTTAGGGAAACAGCCAGGTGAGTGTACTTAGGAAGGAGCAGGCAAAGGCCTAATAACAATGATAAGAGCTAAACTTCTGATTCCCCTTGCATAAAATTGAAAATCAATTTACTTTTCTGCTTTCAATTTCAAGTGACATATAATATTATGGTAGTATTTCTGTAGAACAATCTCTTCTTGAAATCTGCAATAGATAAAAATGTAACATTCGATATTAGAATTCTATGAGATTTTAAGTATGTCCTACACAGAATTAGGTCCTCTTTCAACAAGGCATTTATGCATGTGCTTTATCTTGAGCTTTGAAGTTAAAGAAGATCCCCTAGCTGAGAACTAGTATGAATTGTTAAATGTGATAAACTTGGAATGCTTAATGCATTTGCTGATAAAATTATCATCTTTGAAAATGTGTGACTAGTTTCCAATTTCAGAAAGTTTCAGCCAATCCTAATATATGGGAACTCAAAGGCATCATTTGGGTTCAGGCAGTTTCTTAAATTTCACAAAAGATTAAATTCCATTTTCTACTTTGGCATATAAAACAATATATAGGAGAGTTACTTAAAAAAAAAGTGGCTAGAAGAAAAAGTCTTGGCAATTACTGAACACATCTGGTTTTAACTAATAAATTGGTTTTGCAAAAACACTTTTTCAACTTTCAGAGATGAATTCAAACTTTTCTGCAGAATACTGGCCAGCTAAGCCTAACCACATCACACTAAACTAAGGTTTTGCTATTTGTAGAGTTGTTCAACAGAATAATGACCTCATATCCCCAGTATAAGTAATGATGCCAGCCAGCACAATCTTTGGCTGACTATAGATCTACCAAGACACTGAAAGATTCATCAATTCAATGAAATGGAAAAGAATTCATGAGTTGCTTGTAGACTGCAAGACATAACAAGTGAATAAGATGTCAAACAGAAGCAGGGGAAAGCAGAAAGCCAAAAGGAAATATCAGGGTCATCTCTTCTAGAAAAAAAAATCCCCAAAACAAAAACTTAGCTGAAAAATTCATCACTCCAAAACAGGAAAATGTGAATTAGCACAAGTACTGGAATTTTTCTACCTTTTAGTCCATCTTGCCCCAGAAATGTTTAATATGGTTTCTATATGTAGCGGCATGTCTATAGGTAATTTCTTTAAATGTTTTCCTGTAACTGTCCTGTATGCATAAACACAAGAATGCAAATTTCTAACTGTACTGATATATATCTCTTTCTTCCCACGTCTAAGAAGAAAATGTTCCTCAATTAGGCATGTCCTCGTTTCCTAGTTTTCTACATACAATTTGGTTTACTTTTAACAAGCAATGAAACTTTTGATTTCTTAGACAGCAGTTCGGGCCAATTTTAATTCCATTACTGGAAGAAGCAGAGTTCACTGATGTATTTTCAAATTACTGTCTTCAGCATGGAGACAGATTGTCAACACACAGGCACTCTGGATGTTCCTAGCTCAAGTATCAGTTGCAGCAGCAAGGATATCTTCATAATATTTCCTTTGCCTTTCTATTAATGAATTTGGGTTTTTTTCATAGTCTTTAAATAAATATTAATAACTAGAAACATTACCACATGGTTTATTATTATTTCAGATGACCATCCAAAGGATTTCGACCTTTGGTTACTGCAAGAGATGCCTTTGTGAATCCAAAATTCTTAGGCAATTGATGTATTTGGTTTATACTAGGACAACGTTAGTATCAGTCCAGGTGCTACAAATTTTGTCACAGTAGTCTTTTGCTGGTAGTCATAATAGTTAGCAGTAGAACAAATGACCAATATACGATTGTTTGTGACCATTGGCATTTACAAGACAGGACCCGAATTTCTAATTCCACTCCTTAAAAGCTTGAAACAAATGAGACACTCTCCACTCATGAATTATAAGTACATTAATGTGACTGTCTTTTTAAAGAAAGAAAAGAGCAAAAGGAAAGCAAATGAGGCTGATAGCCTTTTAAGACTGAGTCAGACACGGGAAGAAATGACATATTGTACCACAAAAACAAATGTCAGGTGACATGATCAAAATTTGATGGTTTCTGGAGAAAAGCTTATTTCCTTTGGTATGTGCCTTTGTTATGTTTTCCTATCATGGATGCATTAAAAGTAAAGCCACCCGGATCTTCACAACAAAGCACCTGTGTCAAGACTTGAGAAAAATCTGTTTGTAATGAGTCTCTAGAGTTAGACATTGTATAAAAAGAGGTCATTGTAAACTGACCTCACAAACCATCCACCTGTCTATCCCATCACATATTGTCTTCTACTAAACAATAAAAAAAAAAATCCCTAAAGGTTTCCACTTCTTCCCTTTCTCTTAGCTCAGAAGAAAAGACAAGAGAATTATTTGCTGCCATTTAGATAAAGGTGACAGAGCAAACATTTTATTGTTGTTTTTCAGACAAAGGATGACAGACAGCAAAGGAATCCTTTTGCTGGTGAGTCAGAAAAAAAAATAAGAATACTGTAGATGAGAAATTCTAGCTCCCTTTAGAAATAACAAAGCCACGAAATGTATTAACACGTGATCTAAAAGACTGGAAATAAAAGCTTGCTTTTGCTTTTACTTATGACTTTTGTGGGCATGGCAATGTATTAGCTCTTTTTAATTAGCTGATGGTACTCAGAAAAAAGATTAAGTCAATTCCTCCATCTAAAATCCTTTTTCTGAATGACAATGTACTAGTACTATTATATATCTATACACACATATATGTAAAAATCCCTCTCTAGAAAAGAACTTCTTGTGAAAATGTCTATAACAATTGCAGGTCTGTGGTCCTCAATAGCACAAAAAGTCCCAGATTCTGACTAAGTGTAATTACCTATTCAAACCATAACCCCTGCTATGAGCTCTGTGCAGTAAAGCCAACAATACTGATGTCAACAGTGACCAGCACAACGTAAGTATTGCTATAACTGCATGTTGTGACATTAGGAATTTTCTACATTGTGGAAGAGACTGTCCACCCTCACTAGCCATTCATCTTAAAGACTGTACAAGCTAATTTTTCTGCTTTTATTGCGCTACTCCAATGAGACCATCTCAAAAACATAATTGTCCAGAGGACTTACAAAAACCCTTAAATGAAAATTTGGGAGGAGTGAGGTGGGGAAACTGGGGTTGTATAAATATTTTCCCAGTCTCAGAGAGTTTGCCCAAGGGAGTTTATCATTTTTTTAATGAATGGCAAAAGGCTTGACCTAAGCTGTTCTATGCTGAAAATTTTTCACACACAAGCTGTTTTCAGAGCTTAATATTCCTCTGGTTTTATTATTGCAAGGAAAGGATAATGTCTAGACAACTCTAACGTACTGAAAAAGGGTCAAGACTCGCTGTACAACTGTCAGCCCCATTTCTTCTAATGGAGAAAGGTCAGACATGTCTAGAGAAGAATAAGGATTAGGATGTATCTAAATCAAAAAGGGAAGGGAAAAAAATTACCAAAAAGAAATTATAAAGAACAGTCTTCTTAGGAGAAATAGCCTCAGTGAAACCAGGTAAAATGGTATTAACCTAGTTTTGAAGGAGTAAACACTAATACTCTAACCTCTTGTTTTCTGTTTTTTTCTCACTATATATAGCTATAGTTTATATTTATGGAAAAAAGGAAGGAAACATGTTATGCATGCTTTGAGTATAGAGGGGTGGGGAGCGGGGCTTATCCTAAGTTAAAGTTTTGATTTATCTCAAGAATATTTGGAGAATACACTGGGAATAGAAAATAAGTTTGTGTCAAGCACCTGTAACACCCCCAGGAGTTTGTAGTCAAAAATTCGTAATAAAATTCATATTAATACATAAATAAAAATGAAAACACTGAGAGAAATTTACTGTGAATTTATACAAATTAATTTTAAACTAAAAATTAAAATGTTTTTTTGGAGGCTAGATGCATAGAATCATAGAATGGTTTGGGGTGGAGGGGACTTTAAATATCATCTAGTTACATGTATATGTAAAGTCAAAAAATCATCTTTTGCCAAAACACAGATTAGATATCACTGAATCATATTTTATTTGCACCATTGCAGCATCCAGTTAGGATGTGGGAATCTACCAAGGAATTAGTTTAATGGAGAATTTTGGATTTTCGCTAACAAGATATTGGCATGTTTTTCATCTGTCACACTGCTCACCTAGAGAAAACAAAAAAAAAAAAAGAAAAAGAAAAAGTATTTGAAGCCTCTCTGCTTTCTCGAGACTGCTCTGCCCCTGTAGTGGCAACACCATGCCTTCACAGGGCTGCATCAGGACAACCCTGAAGAGTGTCAAGATTCATTATATGTTGAGGAGGTGTGTAAGTGTTGCCCTGAGGTCTTTAGATGTGCAGCTGCTGTGTCACTGACCACAAGTCACAAGCTTCCACTTACATATTAAGCTTCTGTTTTTCTTAGGGATAAAATACCACTGAGTTTTTGCTAATTTTGTTTACATTTCGGGAATACTTCTCCAGTTGTACTGTAAGGCCAGGCAGTTGGTTTCTTCCTTCATGTCTTGTTACATTTCTTCACAAAAATGATGAATACAGGTTGTCTCTGACGTATCTTGCATTATCTAGTTTGTTTTGGACAAGAAGCATTTTGGCAGCTATAGCCAAGTATCTGGGTTCAAACAATGTCTGTCTTTGTCTACAAGTGAAGGTTTTGGCTGAAAGCCACGTTGAAAACACTGTAAAATTAATTCTCAACATCTTGAACTTAGAGTCCAAGGAATTTATTCTCTTTCCAAATACATCATTAAACTTCATGACCTTAGAGCAACTGCAAGCTAGAAATGAGAGTTGTTTTGTAGAGATTTTGCATTGCAGTTGACTTTAGGTGAAAAATTCTTTCTGACATTACTGACTCAGTTATATAAACTGATCTTTCCAGAGAAATAGTATGCTTTATTAAGAAATAAATTAACTATAGATGAAAAAAAAAAAGGGAAAAAAAAAAGAAAAACCTATTTCAATTAAATTCAAGCTGTTACAAGTTTACACAGGGCCACATTGCTAATAGAAAACTAAGTCTAAAACATGTTCCTTCAGTCATAGATATAATGCTGACACTCATACCACAGCAAAGCCAAATGGCTATGATCATCAGGGAGCTTTTAATTTTATTTCTCAACCATTTATGTGGTCATAGACATTCTGTTTGCCAGAAACATGTTCCTTAGGTATGTGATCAAATGCTTTTAATGCACTGAACTTAGAAGTTACACTACATTTTTTTTCCAGGTAATTTATTTCTGCAGAATTCTCCAGCTCTTGGTTTTGTCAAGATCAAAATCCTGAGCATAAAAATAAGACAAAATGTTGTTAGCCAGTTTTGAAAAATAAAAAGAAAGGTTTGATTATGCTGCTTCTTACTGACTTAACTCTTTTTCATAAACTGCTTTTGAGGAGGCATTGCAAATTTATTTAGCAGATTTTGTCCAAAACAGCTGTGCTAGCTGAATAGTGTGAAAGAGTAGATCTAAGTTGAGATATTGCTTTCCTTCCTACATTGAAGATTAATGTCTCCAAAAAGATGAAAGCAGGAGGATAAAAGTATGATATTTTCAAAGGTAATTCTCCTAGTGGCAATCACGATCATTAGATGAAAATAAATAAGTCATTTTCATTATCAGGTGTCCTGAAAGGAGGCAAGATTCACTGTGAGGGAGAAGCGTAGAAGAGGGGAAATTAAAGGCTTTGAAAAATTAACATTGATCCCAGAGTGCACCTGGACTTATATTTCCACTGTTCTGTCTCCAAACATCAGTTGATATTCTGAGGTGTTTTGATAATAGACAATACCAAATTTAATCCAAAATAGACCAGACTTAACCCAATCAAGGCCTGTTCTTACGAAAAAAAAAGCTTTTTATAACTAAGTGTCCTTGTCACTTTTAGTTCTACTGCCTTGTTGTATGCAAACTCACATGACAGCTGTCATTCGGGCTCTGGGAACAACTTATTTTCCCAGACAATAGAAAGAAAAAGACAAAGTTAAAAGATAGAATGAAAAAATCCCCTCCTTCCCTCACCAGTATTCAAAAGCAAAGTAAGATATATTACTTTTGGCCTCACATAGCAATTGCAGATAATGTTTATAAGAAAGAAAGGGAATTAAACGGCAAAAGAGGTAGTATTGCATTGTTTGATGTGTTGTGCTCTGCTCTGTAGTGCTAAAAACAGGGATATGCCACACTGTTGGTACCTACAATATATTAAATCAGCCATTGCAAAACTTAGTAGATCCTGTTTTAACTCACCCCTACCTGTTAAGTAACTGATCTTGGCTTTCTTTTCTGTTTACCATTCATCTATAAACTCATCTACTGTTTTTCCAGACTATCAGTTTCTATTGGTCTTATTGTCCTATTAAAATACATTACTGACTTAGTGTGTCTTACATTTTTATCTCAAATTTGAACTTCCACTTCATTGCTGACCCTGCATATATCCCCCTAATGCTCCTTGGATTCTGCCTAGCCCAACTGAATTATCAAATCTTCCTACTTGCAGCTTCATTCTGCTAATTGAATGCTTCCCTGTGCTAAAACAGGCACCTCAGGTTTATTCTTCTCTTTCAATTCTAACTTAAGATTTGCAGACATGTCAGCCACTAGAAATCCTTTCCTAACTCAGTTTTTCTTCAGCATTTCTTTCTTCTGCAATTCACTTATTCCGTATTTTCTGAAAGTAAATGACCAAAAAAGGCTTCTCCCCTGCTCACTACAAGAGTTGTGCAATCAGAGTGAGACAGGGACAATCAGTGAATATCTGAAAGAGAAGTTTTGTGAATCATATGGGCAGTTCTCTGTCTGACTAGTTTAAGTGCATGCATCAGGTTATGGATCATTATCAGAAGTCTCGCTATGAACTTTTGAGGCTGACCCTTCGTTAACCATGGCAGTCTCTTGTAACAACTCTTAGATAAAGAGGGGTTTATGTTTCTCAATCGAGGGACATCAAGACTTTTGCACACACAAAGACAGAACTCTAATTTAATGTCTCCAATTACAGTTTATACGTTATTGACAAAATCTTGGAGAATAGAAAAGAGGAATATTTTTGAGCTCTTAAACTAACATTAATCGCAATTATGGATTCAATTATGAAAGTCTGAATACTGTAACAGATGTCTAGAGAATTATAAGATAAGCAAGAGCGTATTTTAATAACTACTATCTGAAAAATCCAGTAGATTCTGACAGATGAGGAGTTACTGACCCATTCTGTTTGATCTGTTCTTTATTGCAATTTGAAAAAACTCACTCAAGAGCAGACACCACAACATATAAGCAGAAGTAATTTTAATATACCAATCTGAACTTCAAGGTGTCTTTTTTTCCTTCACTGAACCTTTAAAATTTACAAATGATTTTGTTGGCTTTCCAAAGAATTTACACAAGAAGCTCCAGCTTTATTGATTTCTTGGGAGATTTTGATGTTCTGCTCCATCCTCTCTTTATGAACAAACAGCAGCCAGGGCTAGGATAAGGAGGAATTAACTGTGTATAAGTAATAATAATGATCTGGAGTTTATTTTAGGCCAAATATATATTTTTTAATCTTCTGTTTACAACCCACCAAAAGTTTTACTTAAACTTTAGCTACTGTTGATCTTGCTACTTATTAGTAAACCACTCAGCATGTCTGTATTCAGTTAAAATCAACCTTTGTTAATATGCAATCACTCATTGTCAATCTGTATCAGACCAATCGAAAAATAGCTAGAGTTATATACCCTTTTCAACCTTTGTAATTGGAACAGCTTTTGCCCAAAATAATTCAATATTGTACTTTTTAAACCAGCATGTGATTAAGAATCTACTTTTTGTTATTGGCCTGAAATTCCTCCCTACTTCTAGTATGACTTCTTTACTTCTTAGTAGTCCCTTGAGGTACTGAAGCACTTTTATTTTCCTTGAGAGATGGCTTACAAAGACAGCTTGAGAGATGTGTCTTCATTTCCTGTGCACCTTAGCCTCATTGACAAGTGAACTCTGATTCAACAGAAATGTGAATTTGTCTCTAAAAGTTCCTACAAACTGTTTATCATAGAACCTTAGCAGCTATAATCTTGTATAGCCCTGTTGATTCCACCAATTTCAGCCTGGATGAAGAGGTAAAGATCTTTGAGTTCTACCACTTTGTCTTTTGGAAGCTTTATTTTCTGCCCTTAACAATAAGCTTACCACAGAAAAATGTAACATCAACTTCCTCAAAGAAGGTACAGCAAGGAAACATTAAACATTGAAATTGTATCTCGGTGTCACAATTGCTTTCAAAGAGCTGTATGTCAGAATCAATGCCTTCATTGTGTTAAGCATTTTACAAACACATTTATAAAAAGAGCTTTTTCAGGGGGTGGGGAGGATAGATTTCCTCTTACAATTTGTCCTGCAGGTTGTGGGAAAATATTAGTTTTTAAGAAGGACTATAATGAAGAAATATTGTTTTGAGGTGTCAGTCTACAACTAGTTTACTAAAGGCCTTGATATACCTCAGTCTGATGTTGTTGCACAATATAGGCTACAATATAGGCTACAACAGTAGCGATAAACTGCCTATTGTAGTATAATCTGATTCCAAACAAACAGTATGATGTATTTGATAAGAATTTGTGACTCTAAAGATGACCAATGTGTCAAGAAATTTCCACAGTATACCCTGAACATAAGACTTCCTAACAAGGTGGAAATTAAAATTTTCCTATAGGAGTTAAAACACACACACACATACCCCCCCACACATGCATCCTGTCCTGTGAAAACATGGACTATTATCAACTTTCAAAGTTTACTGTGATGCACAACAGTCTTCTTATTGAGCATACAAATTAAAACATTGAAGTAAATGAGGTCTCTGTAAACTACTTACACTGGCAGACTAAAGGTCCTTAGCCAGAATCCACGACTGTTCACAGTGATAATCTTCTTCAAATCTAATGACACTACTGGTTTTGAATTGGATAGAGTTAATTTTCTTCACAGTAGCTTTTATGGTCTTATGTTTTGGTTTTGTGATGAAAACAGTGCTAATAGCAAGGTAACATTTAAGTTACTGCTGAATAACAGTGCTTGCACAGCATTAAGGCCTTTTCTGCTCTTCTTGAGTGAGCAGGATGGAATGCACAACAAGTTGGGAGGGGACACTGCCAGGACAGCTGACCCCAACTGACCCAAGGGATATCCCATAACATATGACATTGTGCTCAGCAACAAAAGCTGAGCTATGAGTCGCTGGAAGGAGACATCTCAAAGCTCTCATTTCTTGCTGTCACCCATTCTTTTTTAATTTGTAAAACAGTTCTTGAAACAGCCAAGACCTTTCCACATGCAAGGGAAATAGAGCCTGAAATTTGTCCTTCTGTGTTTTTTACCTTCTCATATTCACCCCTTTGCATATCTTCCTTCTTTTTGTTCTTTTTTCTTTCTCCCCCCACCCCCCCTTCTAGAATAGCATTATTTAGCACCAGCCAAGCAGAATCCCAAACTGTCCACTCCTCCTGTCTCCCCCCAGTAAAACAATATGGTGGAGTAGGCTGGGAAAAGGTAATCCCGCAGAATGCCATGCAGTCTATGAGTTTCCATGGCAATTTTGACCAAGAAAAACAAAACAAATTGGCCCACATGGAGCTATGAACTGCAACAAACAGATTACTTCCAAAATCAGAGTTTGCTTAAGGACTGAGAACATTACACAGTACAAATTGCAAGTATACTTAATCTTGCTTTTGTGTACAAACTATCCTTGCTTTCCATAGATAAAAGAAAGGTCGGTGTATAAAAATATACTAACTTTTCTTTTTTGTTAAAAATAAAAACCAAGGTCTGTTAAAAACTATGTTTTTGAAACTAAATGACTTTGGGGAGAATTTATTATTTCCACAGAAAATATTATTGTTTTACTTGAAGTAGTTACGAATTTTCTACTGAAATTTGTAACAGCCCAGCTGAGATCGTTCCATGTAATTTCCAGCTCCCATTGCCCTTGCAGGTTTCTGTGCCCAGATCTACCAGCCTCCTCCAGAGCTGAGGCTTGGAAACATTGTAAAAGATGAGGTATAAACATGGAGTCCAGCTTGAACTACAATACCTTCATTCTCAAATATCACTGCCTTCTCTTCTGTCTTCAGAATGTCATTATTTGTGGAAATTCCCCTCATAAAACAGAAACTCTTTCCCAGTCCCCAGCTAAGGCTAAAGAGCGTCCCAACCATCCCAAAGATGAATGAATGAATAACTGGTGCCATGTTCCTCGAGTACACAGAGAACTAGAAAGGAAGTCTCCATGACCCTGGGGAGGGAGAAGACCTGCACTGGGGAAATTACATTATCTAAAAATAAGAGTCTACAAGATGATACAATATAAACCCAAGTGTTATGAAAAATGCTATTTGAAAGCTTATGCTGTGCACTACTGTGAGCTTATTTATTACGTAGTGTATCACAAGTCTTTGATAATGTGTTTTGAATAGCACTAATAGAGCATATGCCATAGCAGATCAGACCATCCACTCATCCAAATTCCTGTGACACAGTTAACACTATTCTGATATAAGCCAGATGATAATAAAATTTAAAACTAATCTAAGTAGTCTGGAACAAATTGTCTAAATATAACACCAACGTGGTAAAACAGATGTTTTTAAACAAATACATTATCCTTCTGTTGCCTGAAATGTGAAACAAGATTGGATTTAGAATATCTTAAAGAAAAACCAACATGTTGTGAGGCTTGCTCCAATAATAAGGATTTACAGGAAGGAAATATTTGAAGGGGGCTTGAGATGGCATGAGAGTTTTGTAAAAATATGATATTTCATCAATTAAGGTGGGCTTTTAATTTAAACATTCATACTTTATATATTATTATTATTATGTTTTTCTGATTGTATAAACCCTCAAAATAATACAAGTCCTTTCCCCATGGTAGGTTAGTACTTTTCAATAAAAATTAAAGCAAAATAGCATTTGTTGTTTTTTAAGATGATTTATCACATTACAGATATTTTCAATTTCCTCAAAAGTCACGTAAGCAATTTAGACTACTGCCTCTAGAACAAAAAAAGTTCTCTATTTTACAAGTGACATTTATAGGGCATATGGTGCAGCTGACATTTCTTTTTCTATCATTACTTGCTAATATTTTCAGACGGATGAATTACTCTTCCACATCTTAACCATTGCAACTGCACAGAAAGATAGATATGCTTGTTTCAGTTTTGTTTTTCAAGGAGTATGTGTACCATGAATATTTTATGTACAATACCACGCTGCCTGAATACAGGCTAAAACTACTGGAGTCTTTTGACTGATAAAGTGATATGGCACCACAATAAAAAGTCATTCTTTACAGTTATAGGATACTCTGAGATAACAATATCATTAATTTGGTGTAGGTTAAATTACTGTACAATGTTTTCGCATAAAACTACAAAAAAATCCCATTTTATTATTCGTTGTTGCAATTTCAAGCTATAAGCTCCATTATAATGCACATTTATGACGGGCTTTTGCAGTCTTCAGGTGTTTGAAAACTCTACCCAAACTACAAATCAAATTAAGGGTCTATTCGCAAAAGTAAAGTTTAGGCATATAAAATCTCAGATGCTTTAAAACTTACCTTCAGCATCTACAGAATTTCTAAGAAATATTGAGCAACTGAAATACTGTCTCTTTCTTCCTCCTCCTTCGAAGCACTTCTTCAGTTTATCCACATTAGTGGATGTGATTAAGCTGAAAAATCTGCTGGCTTCATCTTCTAAAAGTTTAGTACATCTATCACTTGTTTTTTCTTATGTAAGCATTGGATTTTAAGAACAGAGTCCCTTTTATGAAGAAAATATGTGTGAAGATCTCTGAAAACCTGTGGGTCTAATACAAGTGTATACTTAGACACAAAAAAAAGATGAGGAACATAAACTTGGAATTTTCTTCTTCTTTGTTATTATTGTGCAAAGAATCTAGTTATTTTGCCTACATCACCTTCTCTGTTATGAATTTCACTTATGTAGAGTAAAGGTAGATGTGTTAAATGCATCTCCATGTATGCTTAAGCATAACTGGATATATTTCTCAGGAAAATTCTTCCAATTTACAGTTCCTTTATGAAAGTTTTGAAACTTCAACTCTTAAACTGAGGCATTAAAAACTGAAGTTAAACGCTGATAGTTAATTTGCAAGCCAGTTGTAACCAGGAGTTGTTTATTTAGATATTAAATTAATTTTCTTACTACCACTCAAACATTTTAAGTGAATTATGTGTCTGAGATTGCAAACTTTGTACTTTAAGACTACAATGCCAGTGACCTTCAGAGCTACTTTTCCTCCAGACTGAAGATATTGGAAAGAAATTCTTTACATTAGTGCTTGAGACTAAAATCCCATTTCTGATGTCAAGATAGATGAGAAAGCAGGGTTAAAATCTCTGTTCTTGAATGTGTTAATAATGGGAATAGGATTCTTGTAATATATGCATATATTTCACATCTTCCACCTAACATGCCTCTTTACATCCGATTTTGTTCTTCTCCAGCTTGGTCAGCAGCGTCAAACAATGCAACAAGCATGTTCCTGAGGAATTATTGCAACATAGCAAAATGTGGTTTATAACATCAAAACATGCAAGAAAGCAGGTGGCAGTAGGATGTTCTAGAGGACTAGAAGAAACACTGCCTTTGTTTCTTGCCTTGGGAGCCTTTTCCTTATCTTCCACACCATCATATTAAAGGAATAATAGAAAACCCACGTATTAATGGTGGTGTATGACACAGAAGACATGACACAACTAAATTTCATTGCTGTTGCCAAAGTAACCTTTTCTACCTGTCAGATAATGCTGATCATCCTGGTTGGAAGTTGAACAACAAGCAGAAGGGGCTTAAAGTAACAGAAGAGCAAAGGATCTGTACCTAGCAGTTTTCAGTAAGAGAAAAAAAGAAATGGAAGGGAGGGATTTGTAACAATGTCATAGGATACAGTAAATTTTTCTCTGTCATCACCCTAATGCTAACTGTCAAGCAAAATTTCAGGTTGCATTTCTATAGTTCATTGTAGTAATCAACAATCTTTTTTCATTATATAAGTTCTCCATCATTTTCAGGTAGAAACCCTGTTGCTTCATAGCCGGTAGATTCATATTTTATTAATTATTATATAATTATTTTGTTAATGTTGTTATTATTTTTGTTATTGCTATTCTTTTTATTAACCCATATTTCTAGCCTCCATTTAAAGCATTTTGCTGAGTCACATTTTTGCTAGATTTAGAAAGAGCAAACATTTACACCTTGCAGTTCTGAATTTTGTTTTGCCTACTAGATGGTGAGAAATACTGACCTTTGAAGGGCCACACAAAGAAAAGTCTTAAGAAATGGTACATGCTATTCTTTACAGTATTTCAGTATTAAGCAAGCACATTTACAGACAACAAGCAGTTACCAAAAACTAAATCCCACCATTTGGTGTTTACAGTAACTAGTAATTTCCTCTTAATCTACATGATGAAATTCCGGTTGATGCCTACGTCTGCCTAATGCCTGAAAAAAATTTACAATGGAAGTTTCAGTGTTTAGAATACACTATAACTTTGTGTAAACTTTTTCTTCTGCCTGCTTATTTATTAAAAACAAGTAAGGACAAAATTTCTTAGTCTAAAGCACTTTCACACATCTCGGTATATCAGATTTTCATCCATTTAGGAGTGTACATACTTTTGTTAATTTTAACATCCTTCCATCTGAGGAACTACCTCTTTTGCTAAATATGATACTTCTCTCTGCTGAGTGTACTCTCCTTCTTACTTCTGCAAATGGGCTATTCTTGATTAACTTTCTAATATAGATCATAATCTTCCATCATCCTTTCTTTCCCTTTTATTTAATCTGAAATTATTACATCTGTACAGCAGGATGAAGTTCTGTTAACAGGAATAAGTGAATTTTTATGAAATATTTTTTGCATATTAGTAGAAGCTGAGAATTGGCTTAAGTGCATACATTCAAATTGTTAATATCTGCTTATTGGCTTTGAATCACTGAAGGGTGCTGGCTGCTTTATAGATTATGTGTGTTTACACCTCATATTCTGAAAAGCCTGCAATTAAAAAGAAGCTTTTCATTCCTCCAGAACTGAATCAAATTTTATTCTTGCTTGACTTAGTACTAAGAAAAAAACCTAAAAATTGGAAGTGTTTTTGCCAAGTCATTAACACAGACCATCAAAAGCGTGGGACGTAGATACTAGTGAGATGATTCATGGCTACACAACCCTTATTACATCAGTACAGACCCATAATTGATTTAGTTAATGGCACCATCTGCTCATTTCCAGAGTTTTCCTTCCAATTAGAGTGTCAGATCATGTATTCCAGTTTTGTGAGTTTAACTATGTTTTCTGCCTTTTCCCCCCCCTTGCACAAACCTAAATTTGGTCTGTACTGCCTTTTTATGTTTACTTCCGTTACTGAAATAGTATTCTTTTGCTTTTGAGGAAATGAACAGTTTTGAAAGAGCTGGCTTGGCTCTCAGAACTCTTTGTCTTTCCAAGTCATATATGATTCTCTTGTGGTGACGAAATGCTGCTACTTAATGCAGAAAAAATCCAGCAATGTTTTCAGTTTTAAACTTATGAAGTGCCAGGTCTCAAGAAAAATACTTCTAACTTGATAGTATTAATTTTCCGTTTCCTCACAAAAAAGTAGAAATGTAAAAAAGAAAGAAAAAAGGA
>VWZL01001586.1:254854-276008 GCA_013396915.1 Stercorarius parasiticus
ATCTCAGCCTGTTTTACATAGATGGCATATAATGTTCTCCTTTAGTACATCCAGCCAGAGCTGACAATGGTCCCTCAACAATAAGTCATGGAACTGGGAATACATTAGTGAATGATTTCTCAGATCATGGGATGAAGGGAAGACTTTAATTGAAAACTACCCCAAAAAATTACAGTTCCTCTCCAATAGGTTCTCCTTTAGTCTCTTAATGACAAACTGTTAGAAGCAACCATAAGCAGTCATATATTAACTTGCTGAATAGACCTTAATGAGACCTCTCTCTATGTTATTTTCTCAAGAGCACCAATAAATGGTTTTTTTTACTAATTTTTTTCTTTTTTTACTAAAAATATGTACTAAAAATATGTGCAACTAGTAAACAGTTTCCAGAGAAAAGGCTTGAGCAGACTCTGTGCATACTGTTGATTCTTTTTTCCTTAGAAATTACATATGAAGTGATATGCTATCTGCATTTGTTTTTTTACCAAATAGTTTCTTTTACTCATCCATAGAATAGAGACATAGTTATTAATTATCATAAGGATTATTTTGACTTGCTAAGTGTTAGAAATCAGAAGTCCATGACCTCGAGAGAAATTTGATTTACAAGATTTGAATTTATAAAATCAAAAATCACCAAGACAAACATACAAAAGAGAATATAAAAACCATTTGCTTTGTATTTTTAATTTGTAGTCTGTCCCTTATTCCACTGGTGTTTGAAATAATATTTGAAATTAAAGATACAGTAATGGATCTGTTTCCAGATACTAATCTTCAACTATAAATCCTTTGATGAAGACCTGTTTCACATGTGTGCATACACCATACTGAGAATTCATTAGTCCTCAATGATATCCTGATTAATGGAGCCCATAAAAGACGGGTCAAGTGTATTTATGGTGAATACCATCTAGCTATAATTTCATTATGTGCAAGGTTACATTCATACACTATATTCTAAAAGCACTGAGGTAAGAAAAACTTCCCCTACCCCCGAATAGCCAAGAACACTTTCTCTGATAACACACCAACTTTAAATGGATCAATTAAACAGAATCTACTCACCAATCTGACACTGTGTGACTGTGTGACTTAATTTCTACAATAACATGTCAGGACTGTAATGACAGCATCAAGGTCCATATAAATTAGTGAATTCAATTTTAAACCTTGTTCTGGCATTTTATTACATGTGTTTTTGCCATTACTATTAGGTCATCCATGATGGCTAGAAATATGAAAATGTGCATATATATATATATATATCTCCTGCCTCCTGCCTTCATAACAGTGCTATTGGAATATCAACATGTATTCACAATGTTAAAAGTTTGCAAGAAATAAAAGCACAGACGTTTGGGGAGGGAGGATTTCTAGGGCTTAGTGTTAAAATAATTATGGAAATGTTAATATGCATTGCTAATGTGTGATGCATAAATCATCTCAATTATGAACAAACTTTGAGTAAAAATCTTTTCACTTAAGCTGGGATATTATACTAAGATAGAGTAGGTTAATTAAAAGTGTAAAGTTTTAAAAGTAACTTATAATAGTATAATGACTATTCATGCACATATGGCATATTTAAATGAATAAAGTAGAATAAAAGCCATTAGAGTATCCCTGTACATTTTAGGATACATAACCAAGCATATTTTATGAATCGCTTGGGAAAATAAATATGAAAAGTCATAAAACTAAATGTAAAAAGAGACGGTACTCGGCATTTGCTTTTCGCTGAGACTTATTCTTTATAACAAGAAAAGACAGAATATTCTAATAAAGGAAGGCCGCTTGCTTTTACTGGTAAACTTTAAGGAAGTTCTGAACCTTAGGGACATACTGAAATTGAGGAACATAATGCAGATGTGTACAGTTAACTGTCTGTACAGTAATAAATATGCTTTTCGCTTTGTTCAATTGGATTTGGTCCCATTTTTGTCCCTGTTCTTCAAGGACAGCAGGAATCATCACTGATAAAGTCAGGGGACTAAAACAAATGCATTAGGTGGAACCAAAAGTGACAAAATAATAATATACCAACTGTGAAAATACTGTGCAGCAGTGATTTTGCTTACAAGTTTCTGAGAATAAAATCAATACAATAAACATAAAATTAAATAAGTTTACCTTATCATACTGGAGCTGTTTCCCTGTGTTACTAACACATTCTTAGTTTCCTTCTGGGCTGAACTGCAAACAGAACCTCCTCACAACATGTCATTGCAAGATCCCACAAAATCCTGATCAGTGTCATTTCCGTAATAAAGGAATACAAACCAGAAATCTCTATAAACTGGTACGGACTATGTCTGCCTCAAACTCCTTACTTTAAGTTCATTTATTATTTTTCACTCAGAGTTCCTACCTCTGCTGAAACTTGAATCTAATTAAAACACTAGTGATGAAGGAATACTGGGCCAGAATTATATACTAGTCCCCTAGTAATCTACCTACTGCTATGAGGATTTAAAATTTGACCAGGACTTGGGCCCTCAACAGGAACATCTCTTGATCGTGCTTTATTCATATAGCCAGCTGTTGTGGGCTAACCCCCATGGGCAGCCAAGCACTAGACAGTCACTTGCTCACTTTCCATCACATCCCCAGTGAGATGCGGGAAGAGGAAAGGAAGAACAAAAGCAAGACAACTTGGAGGTCAAGATAATACAAAACCAAACCAAAAAAGTTTAATAAGTGGCAGAAGAGAGAAGAAGATGAAACAAAACAAGTGATGCAAAGGCAATTGTTGTGGTTTTGGCTGGGATGGAGTTGACTTTCTTACTAGCAGCTGATGTAGTGATATGTTTTGGGTTTGTGATGGGAATACTGTTTATAGTGCACTAATATTTTTGGTTGTTGCTAAGCAATCAAGGCCTTTTCTACTCCTCATACCACCCTGCCAGCAAGCAGACTGGGAGTGAACAAAAAGTTGGAAGGAGACAAAGCAGGGACAGCTGACCCCAATGGACCAAAGGGTTATTCCATGCCATATGGCGTCATGCTCAGTATATAAAACTGGGAGAAGAAGCCCTACTCTCCTGCAGATGATTGAACACCTGCCTGCTGATGAGAAGTAGTGAATGAATTCCTTGTTTTGCATTGCTTGCGTGTGCGGCTTTTGCTTTACTTATTGAACTGTATTTATCTCAACCCTTCAGTTTTCTCACTTTTGCCTTTCTGATTCTCTTCCCCATCCCACTGTGGCAGGAGAGGGTGAGCAGATGTGTGGTGCTTGGTTGACAGCTGGGAGTAAACTACAGCACCAATCACTCACCACCTCCCATGGGTAGACTGATGCCCAGCGAGTTCTTGAGCAAAAGATAGTGAGCCCTCCTAAACCCCCTCTTTTCTTTTTTATTGCTGGACATGACGTTATATGGTATAGAATATCTCTTTAGTTAGTTTAGGTCATTTGCCCAGCTGTGTCCCCTCCCAGCCTATTGCAGTCTATTCACTGTGGGTAGGGCAGACTGAGAAACAAATAAGACCTTGGTGTTGTGCAAACACTGTTCAGCAAAAGCTAGAACATTAGTGTGTTATTAGTACTATGAGCTGCTATGAAGAAAATTAAGTCTATCCCAGCCAAGCCCAGTACACCAGCCTAGCAATTAGCTTTTAGTACACTGTTTTAATCTAATTCCCCTGCATGTAACAGTATCTATCCATTTTATCAATCTCAGTAGTAAGAAAAATCCCCTTCTGGGGAATAATTTCATATTAGTTGAATTCACTGTCTCCAGTAATGTCATGGAACCGTTTTTTCACTGGGGCTTGCTACTTTACAGTATTCTGGAAGTATCTGTCTGTATATTTGATCCCTTCTGCATTTAAATGTTATTAGGAAGTACTGACAGAAATTTAATATGAACATAGAGATGGGATGAGAAGTAGATCATTAACATGAGGATGTCACCTGCTGTCTACATTGAGCTCATGACAGGACATAGGTTTTGGCCACAAATTTGTGATATTTGGTCTCAGAACTGGAGTTTTAGATGAAGGCTATGTGGACCTTGCTGCAGGTGATTAGTCAGAATACCTGACACAGTCTGATAAACCAGATGGTAAGAGCAAACAGGGAGACAGTGGGCAATCAAGATAGTAACATGGGGCAAGAGTTCTGAAAGGAGATTAGGCAAGGTATATATTAATTAGGGTAGAAGTGATTAGCAGAATACAATGACTAAGAGAAACAATTTTGAAGGCCATATAGAAGGCAGATGCCCCAAAATTATTTGACAGAGTAATAGGCTGAAAAACAAAGGGCATGAACCAAAGCTAAGAAAAGACTGGTCAGCAAGGGAGTTCAGGATAAATTTCTTCACACAAAAGCCAATTAATGTGCACCACTACAAGCTACTATATGGAGAAAAACTAACCCTCAAATGCTAAACATAGAACAGACAGATATGTAGATGAGGTGCATGGTCTATCTCTCTATATTGTCTCTGTTGTAAGAATGGCAAAGGTAAAGCATTAGTTAAATTAGTGGCATAATAAATGAAGTTGTTTTAATGAGACTTACAGTGAGAAAAACCAAAGGCAAGCACAATTAGTTTAGTAGTATAGCTCTCCAAAAAAAAAAAACAAACAAAAAAAACCCCAAAAAAACCAAAAAAAAAAAACAAAGAAAAAAAAACACCAAAAAACAAACCCCACAGAACTTGTTTTATTCTAAAATACTTTAAGCAAAATGATTTTTCCTGATTTTATTGCTAACACGAACGTGATAATTGTGGATGCACCTCCCATGGAAGCTGTGTATCTGTAATGAGGAAACAAAACAAGGTGTTAAAAGTCACAATTCTTTAAGGAAAACCCAAACCAGGAACTTTAAAACCCGGAAGATTTCTCCCGCCAGTTTGTTAGCTGAATTTCCTGCTTGTAGGTTCAACCACAGGGCAGGCTGAGCATGTGTTCAAGAGAAGAGATCCATAATATAACTTACCAACATAACAGCAGCAGCTGAGTGCTCAGTCAGCAAAACAGGCTATGTCTAGCCCATGTGAACAAAGCATGAATGGGGTTTCTTCATCCCTTCCACATGGAAGCCCCAAACAAGATCTTCCACCTTTTCGCACCTCTAATCATCCGTGCACTGAACCAACACAACAGCTATCCTTCACCACACTGCATCCAGCTCTATTTTTAACTTTACCATCCACCAACCCTAAACCAATACCCCACTCCACTCTCCCTTTTTTCCCGCAGCATATGCTGCAAGCAGCTCGAGACCTGTGCTCTGTCTCTGCTGGCAAGAGAGTTAGGAGCTCCCAGGCCAGCAGTAACTGACACATTGTGAGCACATTTCTGGACACCCCATGCCAACACTGCCATGCCGTTCTGCACTGTCCCCTAAAAGGCAAGCAGCTGTGTACAGACAGTAAGGACCTGCTACTGCAGAGCAGCTGGTACCCAAACTACATCACCCTGATGCTGGGAAATTTCAGGCTCAGGTAGCTGAATCTGTTTTTATTTAACTGCCAATTATCAGGCATGGAAACACCTGTCACCAGTTTTCCACTGGATAAAAGCCTGCTGTATGTGAGGGCAGAACTCCCAGTGTGCGGTGACACAGATGATGCCTGCCTGCGTGAATTCTCACCACCCCCCTCTGTGTTTCCTGCAGCTCCTGAGCAGGACGAGTAAGATGGCACT
This sequence comes from Stercorarius parasiticus, assembly GCA_013396915.1. Classification (NCBI taxonomy): domain Eukaryota; kingdom Metazoa; phylum Chordata; class Aves; order Charadriiformes; family Stercorariidae; genus Stercorarius; species Stercorarius parasiticus. Next base: position 260,519 of record VWZL01001586.1, read on the forward strand.
AGAAGTAGCTTATTCCCTTCTATGCATAGACACACATACACTAAATATAGCTCTCTTGGAGCTTAGTTCAAAAGTGTATCAGAACATCAGCTATGAAATTTAACAACTTCAAGTGGTAGAGACTGAAGTACCTTCAAAATATGGGTGGTAAGTAAAACAGTCAAGTTATGCATGTGGATTTTTCTGTAGGGTGAGCAATATCTTGACTGAGCTCAAAAGCATTAGCCTTCATTCTCATGTAGATGAATTTCTGTGCTAAAAAAATATTTACTAGCATCGGATGTTCTATGAACAATATCTAAACAACATATTGTTATGCAAATTTAAATTTCACGTCATTCCACTTAGCTTTAGTTTCCCTCCCTGCTCAAAAGAAAAAAAGCCAAAACAAACTGTCAATGTTGGATTTTGTGTATTGACAATTTCAAAATGCTTCTACAAGGCAAACAACTGAATTGATACAATAAAATTAATACAATCTATACAACTGTGCCCTAAAATCCAGGTTTTATAAAAAACTCTCAGTTATTGTGTATTTTCATAGAATATGTTCAACCAGAATTCAACGTATCTAATGTTAACTGTAATAATTTTTCAAGTCAAATGGATATGTAAATGTTTCAAAATCATCATTTTTAATAAGGTTAATGTAACAAGTTTTCTAACACTGAAAAAAAGAGTCATTTCCACATCGCATACCTATGTTATTTTTATGCAATAGGGGAATGTAGATCATTTTATAAAAAGCTTTTGAAGAGATTTATATACTAAGAAACCAAAATGAGCCATTATCCAATTCAAATGATTGGCCTTTATTACATTTAAGATCATCAGTCAGGATAATCCATGAGTTTGAAACCTGGATCCTCTCCAGTCTGACAGGGAGTTCAGCCCAGCAGTAGTGGAACGTAAGCTGCAATATACGTGCAGGAGAAAGCAAATACAGAACTCAATTTAATAAAGGGAATTTCTGCTAAAATCTCACTAGTTATCCTGCTACCAAACAGCCTGAACCAACGGTGCATAACTGTCCTCCAAACTGATCAGTGGGAGTGGAGCTTATGCCTAAGAAACTCCATTTAAACCAAGAACAGGTCTTCATCCAGACAGCTCATATTACAGCAGTAAATAGTTTAGGTATATTCCCATATGTGAAAGAAGAGATTAGTTATACTGACCTTCTTTGTACAGCTCTACAAAGGAAGACTGCTATCAGGGAGGTAGCTAGTGCATTGGGAAATTACTTATTTGGCAAGTGCTTTGTCTGGACATGGAGCTGAAAAATAATTTTTAACAATCCCAAAGACTAAAGCAGCCAGGAAATTGTGTTCGTACACTCTTGGTTCCTTCATGCAAAATTCTTAAAAAATCAAATTTCCACATATTTCTGAATGTTGTTTTGGCAGGAAATCCCAAATATGATAGAAGTGATTATTACAGGTATAAAAAAATCCCAAGACACAGCATCCTTTGTAATTCCTATGACAGCTCATCCATCGGTAATATGACACAAGGGATTCTGGGTTGGTGAGAAAAGAGTTTGACCACCTTTCTTAGGCTGGAAAGCATACAGAAGTCTGAATTCTTATTGTACCACAAATTCAGGGGGATTGGGGTGGAGGGAAGGAAGGGAGGAAGTGGGGAATTAAAAGATTTATTTCAATGTGATTACAGCAGTTCTAACACAAAACAGGAATAATGCCTGTAAATTCTGACCATTGTTCCTCCTTGTACTCCTGTCCATTCTGCAACATCCCAATCAGAAAACATGCATATCAGGAATGATCTCCAGCCTGCTACTTTCCTCACAGACCATTGCCATTAGATGTGCTGTCTCCTACCAGCAGTCAAACATTTCCTGATCACTAATCCGGACTCTGGCTGGTAGAGACTGAGCAGAAGAGAAAGGCTGACTTTACCTTCTTTACTAACCAATTAAAATGAGACAGACACTTAGCAAGTCCTTGGATTCAGCTATTACTTGTAATACCAACCTGGGCATAGGAACAACCTCAGGCTGCACAGCCAGGATAATGAGGGAGCTTTTTTCCCCTTCCCCACGCTAACCTGTTAGTGTATTAGCAACTTCCCTTTCTGCAAAGCTAGTTCACTCATCTGAGGGTAGCGGACAGACTCTTAATGGGCTGTAACTATGACTCTCTTAAGATGAGATCTTGGTTGCTAACTGGGCTCGGCCTCAGAGGTCACACCTCCATGTGATCTCCTGGATGCCCTCCAGCTTTGCTGGAGCAGTAACCAAGCTGGCCTCTGCCTCAGTTGGGAGTTATGCTTAGTCCTTCCCTATTGATAGGACTCGCCACCCTGTTGACAGTAACTCCCATGGCGAAACAAAATATAAGCAAACGGTCGTCCGACCATTGCATGGGGCCTCTGACCATGAGGTTATAAATTGGACAAAGTCGGTAGTCCCAGAGGGCAGGCTATTCGGCTTATGACAGCCCTCACATGGACTAAGTCTGGAGGGCTCACTGATGGCAGGTAAGGGGATGGCCCCTCATCATCAGCCTACACGGTCGCCAATGCCGATCCTGGTAACTGGAAAAGACCCTCCAGCCGTTGCAGCAACAGTGGAGTGTGCGTCCTACAGCAGTCAGTGAGAAGACTATTGGTCGACTATGATTGGCACTGGACTGCTGACAGGTTCTGTCCACAGATCTGGAAAAGATCGTCCTGCCATTCTGGCATATAAGGACATCTGGATTATATCCTACAGAAACCGAGACAAGAACTCAAGGCAGCAGAACACCTGTAGCAGTAATTCTAAGTATTTATACTATGAATTGTGCATGATTAACCGGACTTGACTGAGTAGCATCTAGATCCCATGTCCATTTTATTAAGTACCACATGTAATGTCTTAATATCTATTTTGACTTGTAACTGAATTGTAGATGAAATTTTAAGTGTAATTTGTATAAGATCTGGACAGTAAAGGGACTTATAGTGGGATCTCGTAATGATTACAATAACATGATGCTCACTGAATTGACAAAGCTACTGGCTATGTCCAGGTGGATGGGCCACCTTCACTTAACCCAGAAAAGGAACACGCACTCCAGTGTGTGCTTGATAAATAGTCTTGTTTTCTTTCCTCTACTGCAGTCATCCAGACTGCTCCTTTCCCAACATCCTTCTGCACTTCAGGTTGTTGCATTTGTATTTGGAAAGGGCGAAGGTAACTTTCAGTTTCCAAAAACAGACTGCCCTGCAACACCTTAAAATTTTTATTCTTTTAACATTTGTGATATCTTCATTCTACGTCCATATTGCTCAGAAAGCACAAATATCTTCTATAGTTGAGAGTTTATGTACTGGAAAAAATGTTATACAAAAACATGACACGACTTCATCTGTTTACAGATGGGAAACCACAGCATGAAGAAGGTGTCACATCATTTATTCACAAAACTGATTTATTTACTTGCTTCCAATTACATTGCTATTAACAATAATCAAGATCTTACATAAATGTAATTACTTTATTCTTAAGCATTCACGTTCAAACAGTTTAAATTTTTTTTTAATCAAATTAGTTGCCTGCAGGAGTATAAAAATTATGTACTTAACATTATGTGGATTCAGATTCTGATGTTCACACTTGGCTTGTAACAAGATTGGCTCATTCTAATACAAACAGAACTCCTGGTTAAGTATATTTCTGTAAAAAGACAAATCTCAAATTAATCAAAAATAAAAATAAAAATAAAAATAAGCCTGTAAATGCACACACACAGGAACATCGCTACAATATGAACATTAAGCAAAACAGGGAAGATTACATCACCAAGTAGAGACTGAGTCAGCTTATAAAATATGATTCCACAAATGATTTATTGCAGTACTACTTTTCTCTAACTCATCATCATAATGGAAAATCCTAGGGAAAAGAATCTCTAACATGATTACTTCAAGTACTAAGCCCAGAGGTGGTTTAAAGTTGCTAATCACCTCTGAATCTGGCGTTAGGTTCACTCAAGTTTCTTGGCTGCATTGACCTTCCCTTGAGTTCCCTGTGCTCAGAATTACGTAAGATAAACAATTTGCTGAACAAGTGATTTAATCAGAACTGAGCTAGTACAGCTCTATTAGATATCAGTAGCCAAGCAACCACAATCAATATTTATATACATATATATGTATAAATACACATACACACATGTATTAGTTCTAGAGACAAAAACGTAAATCAATGGAAGGATGATACAAAAGTCTTTGGAAGTATACAAAAGACTATTAGATTCCTCTATTTATATACGTGCAATAATCAAACAAATACAATTGTCTTTAGCTTGATTTCTCTAATTAAACAAGTATTAGCAATTTGACTGTCAATACATCAGTCTTTCATACCCTAAATAAGTTTTAAATCTCCGGAAAATTTCTACTGAGTTTATCAAAAGGATGGAGATCACAGACCTTGCAAGATTTTGCAATTGGCAGACAGGAATTTAATGAAGCCAGTGAAGGAAGCAGAGAGCCCTGGTCCGGGCTGCTTGAATTGACTCACAACCTGCAAGTCTAATCAGCTGTATGCAATTCTGACCAGTAAATGCAACAGCAGGCCAAATAAAGGCAGGAGAAATAGCAGCAACATTGCTGTTACATGAAGAACAGAAGATAAAGCTATGGGATGGCAGTCTGTCTCTTTAGTAATGCAGTGTTGGAAGGGACAAAGGAAAGATCTTAGTATAATTAAGGAACTAGGGAAAACAGATGTTTTAAGGGCAAGAAATCACACTCATGTGTAGGGCCTCAGACCTTATTGGACCCAGAATTACTGGTAAAGAAGTCCTGGCAACTTTGCGGTGTCATTTTAGCCCCTGACGTTAGGAGGACTTGACCTCCCCTTTTGAACACCATTATGTTCTCAGAGCACAGGCGCTCTACTTGCGTCAAGACATGTACAAGGAAGAGAGTGAGCTTAATGCTTTATTGCAAAAATTGTAAGTATCCTGGCAAATGCTTTTCAAAATTTTCCTGTTATTTCAGTTTGTGCTAGCAGGCAAAAAGTATGACCACATTTTAACTACAAAGCAGGCTATTCAGATAGCTGACCTGAAAGGCATCCATGACCCTTAAGGATGAAAAAGAGGTAATTTATAATTTCTGCACTAAAGATCTTGTAACTGATGATAGATGTAGTCCCCACTTAACAGTCCTCAGCCTTAGACAAATACGATAGCTTAAATTAACTCCTGCTCTGACAGCTCCTATGTGGCTTTGCAGTTGGGATTTGAAGTTGTCGATGTTTATCGCCTCTGGCTACACCTCTGCCTGTGAAGCAATTCTCCTGCACATGCATCAGCGCATGTCCTACAGAGCACAGTACTACAGAAGGCTTCATGTACTGGGAGTAATATTTTGAAAGTTGTCGCAAATACAAGAGTATACCAAGGACAGTACATGGACAGCTCTATAGAGGATGAGGGCCAGGCTCACATGAAGACTGATGCAAACAAACATTCCAAACAGAAAAACAAAACTAGAAACCAACCAACCAAAACCACACAAAACTCCACCTAACCAAAAAACTATATTAAGGATATTAATTACAAAAATTTGAAAAGTTCATGCCAGAGAATAGAAGTATTTAACTACCATTAAATAAGATCTGTAACAATGGTACATTCATTCCTGTCAGGAGCAGAGTGTCTTCAGGTTCTTAGTGATTCTCTGCCTTGATTTAGATGTCAATAGTAGGTGAAGACTTTATGCTCTTTGAGAAATACATCATTCAACAGTTTGCACAAGCCTGTCTCTTCCACTTAGTCCTCCCAATAGAGAAACTAGGAATACAAAATTGTTATTCAGAAATATTTATATTGATTTTATCTTTTTTTAATAACAAAGAAACCTAGTACAAACATATTGCTAAGAACTTAGGTAAAAAATATTAAACCTCAAGCAATTGAAGGTTTGAGATGTTTTGAAGTTTCAAAACCATAGATAAAGGCCCCTTGGGAATGTCATTTTCTTAGTAGAAAGCATAAATGAGCTCCTGAAATAAACATTACAAAGTAGTTTTCTTTTTTTCTTTTTTTTTTTTTTTTAGTCCATACCTTCCTTCAAGGAAAAGTAAAATACTCTTTGAGGCAGGTAATTTCCTCCAGTTTGCTTAAGATTTTGTAGCCATGCAACACAGCACCCTGTTAGAATTATTTTTGCAGACAACAAACATAAACATTAAACAATGCTTAATATGAGCATTTTAATCCATTTTATATATGAGCAAACTGAGATGCACTACAATTGATAATAAATTAAAAAAGAATCATTTATAAGATGAAAATCCACCATAAATAAACCATTAACATAAGGTATCTTTAATTTTGAAAGCTAGTTTGTTTTTAGCGTAAGTAAACTGATTTGCTCCCTCCCAAGTTGTTGGACACATTGCTTCACTGGGGCCTTTGATATATTTGCTGCCATTTCCTGAGTGGGTACTTGGCTAAGGTTAAAAAGAATTTTGGATTTACAGAATTATGTGAGTTAGTGTTGGATCCTAGTAGGAAAGTTGGACAGGAAAAAGATTTCCTCTTTGGAAAAATATTTCTGATATCAGAATTTCCTCCATTTTGTATCAGGCTGAAAAACTAGAGTTTTGAGAATAAGAAAATCTTACCTCTCCCAAAAATAAATACCTAGCCCATAGCTAAGCTGTATCCTCAATGCTCAGCAATGATGCCAGACACATGGATTCAGCCTTACTGAGTACTGTAGGAACCATTCAACTTTCTTTCCTATATAAACAGGAATTAATAAATTAGTTGATTCTATTTCTTACCTGAAGAGGGACTTGTAGGCCTGAAAACTTGTTCCCTTTATTTTGTCTCTCCTTTAGAAATTAGTGTTACTTTTACTCACCACTTTGCCTTTTTTCTTTGGAGCAATTCCACTTTGTCCAACTGAAGTATTTATTAGCACAAAGACTCCAAAGCTTATATCCTGCTAAAATTTTCAGTACCTCTTTGCTCTTTATTTCAAGATAGACAGAAGTTTTTTAATTCTACAGGATGGTTAGTATTTAATATAATCTATTAAATACTAAAATACATGTAACTAACATTGCAATGGTCACTCCTCAGTGGCCAGATTTGTTCAACAGATAATTACACGTCCGTTAGAAACAGGAAAGCTTTATCCCAAGCACCAAAATGCTGCACAAGTTCTTATTTGATAATTACATTCATTAGGAGAACTGGAATTTTCCAGTCTTTTTGTGTGCTCAACTGTTTATGTTATATGGTTTCCCCAAATTCTTTAGCTTTTATGAGTTTGCAGCCTTCGACATGTAAGTTTTTTAAAATTCTGATTGCCTTAGTAGCAAAGCAGTTTTGCCTTTAGTCACAGATAATATTAATTTAAATTTAAGTTTTAAAATCTTTCCAGGCTACAGGAGTTTTAAAACAACGACAACAAAACCTCAGTGGTATCAAAGTCTGGATCCAAACATCAAACATGGAAAACTGAGCTCTGATTTAGTCCCAAGAATCCACCAGTAAGGCCCAATGGCAATCCAAAACAATCAGCAGGAAAAGCAGAGGTCAGTATGAAGTCAGACATGTTCTGCCTGAATCTCTCTGCAGCAGGCCAGGAAGAAACATTGGCTCTACACCCTTCCTGATGCTGAAGTGACTGGTGCTGCCTTCTACTTGGGATACGCAGCCCTGAACCTTCTTCCAGTATTAAACATATTTTTTGAATCAAAGAAATAAACAGAACTTTCTCTTTCTATAGAAAGAGGGTTGGTGCCTATCACTTATAAAATAACAAACAGCAACAGCTCAAGGACTGGAAGTCTTTTCCCAGATTAAAGGAATTTAAAAGTATAGTCTTTAAAGCCTTAACCGGGGAACTAAGGCTTATTTATTTAGAAACCTTTTCAGTTGAAACTGTGATGATTTGCAGAAAGAATTAGAAGTCATTGAAAATACAATAAAATCAAGAAATAAGAGGAGAAATGAAAGGGTACGTTGTAAACTTAAGAGTTAGAGCTTACTACTAGAATGTACTATTGCTGGGTATTAGTTCCTGCTTACAGGATTGCATTTGTATTTTATTCAAGGATTTCTTCATGTACAAATAATCCTGAAGTAGGAAATCAAATCCAGAGTACAGAGAGAGGTGAGCATCTCACATACCTTTAGGTGCATATTGAAGATGTTAGACAGTAGCAAGAATGGTCTTACTCCATGAGGGAGAACAAGCCAGGGGTGACCCCATAGCAGGGAATGCTCTCGTTGACCCAGGTGCAGTCCTACAGAATCCAAGCAAGGCACTGATGACAGGGACCATCAACAGCTCAAGACACATCCAGTGGTGAATCAGGTCCAGGGTCCCTCTAGAGGAGCAAGTAAGGACTACCAAGAGGTGGGTCCAGAAGCAAAACTTCCACATAGGCACAAGGATCCATCGGGGAAACGGGCCAGGAGGCAGGCACACCTACAGCATAGCTCAGTGAGGGATTAAGGTCCACAGAATTGAAATGGGACTTCTGGACCCATTGAGAGATGTAGGAGGAGGTCCCTGGGGAAGGTGGGCATGGCCAGTAAGGCCTGGTAGTACCCTCAGGGCCCTGACACAAAGGATCCATCAAGCTTCAAGATCAAAACCAGGCTTAGGCTTCATGGTAATCCTCAGGATAGCAGTTGCCTTGAGTATTGAAATATTCTGATCTAGCTATAGCTACCACAGGTCTGGGCTTCAGACAGTGTATTAGTGTGTAGCCAGCTGAGGGCAGAGAATTATAGTGGACAAGTCTCCATTTGCACGCAATCCACATTTTTATCAGATTTGCCATAAAGTTTAGAATATAGAATTGAGTTGGCTGTTGAGGTTCTCCTTACCACTTTAGTAACATTCTACTCTCAGATCAAGAAAAATAACCAGGACAGTGAAAATAAAGAACAACATTTCACATTCAATTTGTTTCAGTTGCCAAAACAGCATAGAAAAATCCTGATGCTAATTCCCAGTGATAGGGATTTTGTGGCAATTATGTCATCACTGCGATTAATTTCACAGTGAACAATGTATTCAGCCTGTGTAATCCTCCCACTGAGTAGCACTGATCTCTCAGCCTGATCTAACTAGACAAAAGTTTCAGGATTATTTAGGGTTAGACGGAAGACATTTACAGAGAGGGAGGTCAGCAAATTACACATAGGAGGCAGCAGTAGTAGTGGAGTAATGGTCGTGCCTTGAAAGAGGAAAGAGCATGGCCTTTTGCTATTCTAGTGGAAAACTAAACAAACCCTTGAGCTCTTGCCAAGTCTACAAACACTGAGTAAAGAAAACAAAATCAAATAAGGTAAAAATTATAAACAATCTCCTTGCACACATTTAGGAAAGCCAAGTATAGTCCTCGTTATTGTTACAGCTGAACTGTCTTTGTCAAAACCCACATTTTTAATAAAATATTGTAGTCACTGGGCACTGAAACTCCATTCCAAAGTGGAGTTTATTCTGCTGGGAATATACAAAGCTATTTTTCTTAACTACTCAAGCCACTATGCCTACCACAAGTCTGCTTCTGCTCTATTGAAGTGAATAAAAAAGGCTCCTATTGATTTCAACAAGCATGGGATCAGATCCAATGCCCAAATCATCCAGGAGGCAGAAAAGAAAATAAAACCTGAATATTTAAATGGCATGATGAATACCTGCCATTTTTAGCACTGCTTTTATACATTATTCTAAAAAGAATAACAGGAAGGTGTTTCTATTTTACTGAAATATTAATCAGAAATAATAGATGTTTCATCAATGCATAAAAATACCATGGAATTATTACTTTGCTTTGTGCATTGTTGATGTGGAAAAAGACAGTGGATCCATAAGCTTCTTTATTTATTCAAACTGTACCAGGAAGTCTAATAAATCAGACACATAATAGATCACAGGTGTGTCTACACAGAAACTGTCTTTCTTTGCAAAAGCCCAGTCCAAGAAATTCCATATTTTGGTTACATGTAGTGTTTAACTAGATATCAGAAAATTAGGTTACTAATTTCAGAATGTCCACTACAGATAACTGTTCATATATGTGAAGCCAATTAGTCTAGACTTAAAAGATTCTCAAGGAATTACTTTAAAAGTGTTTGCATTAGTAAACTATAACTAAAGAAAACAAGAATGCACCAAAGTTTGGTTTTTTTAATGAATAAAAACCTACGTTTGTCTAAAGGTAGAAAACAAAGACTGTATCAAATATAATCCCTAGGCTGAGATGCAGAGTAATGAACAGTATCTTTTCTGCTACCGGTTCTGATTTTTCTACAGATTCCTCCTATTTTCATCTTTGCCAAAAGCAAGTGGTAAAAAAATAGTAAAATGATGTTAAGAAAAGAAAGCATAAAGGGTAACAAAGAATGCTTTTATGTGTCTCCTTCCCCACTTTTCCTCAAAATATTTGCTATTTCCAACTGTCTGTGAAGGCCTTTGCACATAAGAAATTTGGCACTGTCAAAACCAGCACTAGTTATCAAAGTATAAACATATTTTAGGCAGCACATATGTTTCTAAGCTATTGGAACTGTCTATTCAACTTTTACAGGGATACAGAATCTCATACTGTAGAACAAACTTCCTCGAATATGTCTCAAGACATAAATAGTAATGATAATCTTACTAAGCACAGTTTAGTGTAAACTACTGAAGATGATGGAAGAGCCCTAAGCAAAGATTGAGAAGTGTTACTGAAACTCAGAGATTCATCCTGTTTTACTTCAGTGCTCCCTAAAAGCAGTTCTTCTACCCATTTGACATCTGTTGAATTGATATTTTATATACTTGACATCTGCTTTTATGTATACATATATGTATATGTACTGCTTTTATATATACATATAATATATATTTGACATCTGCTTTCAGAGGTCCAGAAAAAGTTAATAAATCACTAGCTAAATATAAGCCTTAATTTATTCTGCCTTGTTCAGTTTTTGCAATACTTTCCAAAAGCAAAACAAAGAAATCGTGGCTGATATTCTAGTTAAAAAAGAAAAACAAAAAAACCCCCAAAAGCCAACAAACAAATCAAACCCAAATGGCAACAGGAACTTAGCTTTGATGGTAAATTTATTGTGAAAGTTTAGGTGATGATATCCATGGTGTTTTCCTCATAGACTCCTTCACTTTATTACATACAATGCAATTCAACTAGAAGAGCCAGAAGAGCTATTTCAGCATCCCATGGAAATAAAGCCGGCCACAAAATACACATAATGACCGTCAAATATTTCACCATGCTGTCTACACCATGCTTTGGAAAACAAGGAAAACTGAACGTTGTCATCTGCAGAACTATGACAAAATCATTGGCTATAGAGAGAACCTTAACAGAAATTATAAGATTGATATGAATGAGGAATAAATGCAAAATCATTGATGTGAAACAAAAAAAACCCAAACAAACAAACAAAAAAGCATAAAACAACAGCTGGAGAAAGGCCATGAGAATGATTTAACAGGTTATCAATGCCTTAGCACATACCCCTGTGCTGCTTCTCAGGACACTCAGGTTGGGGAAGAAATCTTGGTAATTCACAGGTTTGTGACAAGACGCTGATTGCTGCCAGCTCCTACAGTGTACAAAAAGGCAGATCCAGACCCAGTACATGGTAAGCAAATGGAGAAGATACCTGGAAATATGAGTAGGACTCGATAGGTGATGTCCTTTGTCCTCAAAAGTATCACAAGTAATCCTGGACAGACTAGTCACATACAAGCATTTTGGTATCTGATGGCTGGACAGACTACCATAACACATACATCTTGCTGTTTGCAAGTATGTGGCTGTCAGAGTACAACACTCTCTGATCAGGTTCTTTTAGATATTCCATGTGTGGAGGGTGTGATATTTAATAAAATTTACTTATCTGAAGATATTTGATGTTACATGGGATTTCTGATTTAGCAGAATGATACAAAATATACTGAAAACACAATACAAATGTAAGTTACACTTAGCAAAACATAGCAATTGCAATACACAATTGAATCACAATGCCAATCATATCTCCATTTCTGGTCTCTATAATATGCTCATCATCATGACTCTGGGCATCCCCAAGTGCCAGGAAGGAATACGTGGTTTAAAGCCATCTCAAGCCCATTGTTTTCTTCAAAATTCTTTTGCTTGTTGCTTAATTTTTGTACTCTATGTTGGGCTGAGCCACGTATACAGTCCCCCCATGCTGGTGTGGCTAACTCACGGAGACATTCACAGTCTTTGAATGAGTTCATTAAAACATTTGCACTCCCAGTTGACCCACTCAATTGTGATGTACTCAGCTGATCCACCCAACTGACATCACTGACTAAAACAAAGTCAGTTTCTTTGTAGTGACTGTGGTCAGTCACACCCTACGTTATTTCCTAAGCTTCATGGGCACGTCACCCTTGCCCATTGCCTCTGAGCCTTCTTCCATTGTAAGAGATTATTAGTCAGTCACAGTGGTATGAGAATGTGAGTATGTATAAGCAAAATCAGTTGTTTGAATTTACAGCTTCCCTAAGAGCTCACATTGAGATTTCCTATGTTGTTGTTACAATGCTGCAAGACTATTTCCTGCAGAAAACCTCTTTTTATTAATTCCCTTTCCACTGAAGTTTGCTCTGGGTCTTGTTTCTTTTGCACTTCTACATTCATTTTATAGGATGGAGGTGTCTGTTCTCCCCCTTGCATTGTCCTCTAAGCCTTTAGAAAAAGACAAATGATTGCAGCATTTATTCACGATATAGGTGAATATATATTCACGATATATGTGAATTTATTCACGTAAAGGTGAAAAGCAGCCCTTTACTTTCTCATTGCATGCTTCAAAAATAGTAAAGCATGAAAAGCATTGCTATGTTCAACACACTGTTTATTCTAGGCTTGATCTTCAGTCCTTCTATTATGCTGCTGCTAAATTTGACCAGAGTCAGGAGCACTCCTGTCATGTTGTCTTCTACTCAAGACCAGTATGGGGGGAATAGTTCCCTCCAGCTCTGTTTCAGTGAAATATCAGACTTGGAGCAGGAGCCGAAGTGCCCAGGCATTAACTTCCAGCACCACTTCCTATTGAGACATTGCTGCAGAGACCTTCCTTGTTTGGGTAGAGTCTGTTTTTATGGTTTTACGCTAAATGCTCTGACCTTGTGTCAGTTTCTAAGAGCTCTCATACAGCTGAGCTGGAGAGCTGTGATTAACATCTGTTACTTGCCAGAATTTCCCAGATACTTCAGCTTGTGTTTTGACGTAAGTAGGGAAACAGAACAATGAAAACATGGCCTTTGTTCCAACCAAGACAAGGCGAAGAACAGGATGTGATAGACACCTCTGCGAGAACAGAACAAACTCCCTTACAGAGTTCCTTGCGCACCTCTGACATTTAAGGAATACCTTTTTAGTGCTACAAGTGATGGAGAAATATTAATATTAATTATTATTAATAATTATTTTTATCATGGAAATGTTTAAATCAAATAGAAGTCAGGCCCTGTTGCACTAGGTGCTTCACAAAAATAGCACAAGAAAAAGTCCCTGGGAGTTTGCAGTTAAAATAGGGGGAAAAAATGATCAAAGGAAATGAGAAATCAAGTATTATCATCTCCATTTCTCTCCAAATATTATCATTGACAGAATTCCTTGCACCTGCAGAGAACTTTCCACTTTAAAGTAATCATCTTATATAAATAGTCTGATTGATCCTCAGGGAGTGATTCACCATGCTAACTCTTTAGACACTTGGAAAACAAAAATTAAGTTTAATTGTCTTATCCAGATATATGAAAAGAAATAAAGCAACAGTGGCAAACCTACTCCATTTCTTTCTGAAAGATTTGTTGTTGTTCTTGTTTAGCGAAATGGATTAGGTTTTCAGTATTATTGTTGACAGAATGTTATATATTTTCTCATGAGGTTGAAAGGATATTTAAGAATTGGGCACTGAGAGATTGTTACTGTCTGCTTTTTATATTCATAAAGGATGTTCACTAAAATATAATGCCAGTGGTGATTCAACTGATATCCTTGCTACCATATCACCCAAAAGATATTTAGAGTAGAGTAAGCCATTATGCCGGGATAATTTTATGACAATGTATTTTCACTGATACAAGTAAGATTACACAAATATATGAAGGGGCAATTTCTATCTTTACACTACATACACAAAGCGGAATAGTTTTAGGCATCTTATTCTCAAAACTGAGTCCATGCTTTTTTGAGCCAGTTACCCAATCTTTACACATGGTGTAAAGAAAGTGAAAGACCTCTGAGCAGTGCTTATAAGGTCCAGGATGGACCAATACTCTGGGAATGCAACAATTTAAAACATATATATTAAAATGTTATAATATTAAATATTATTATATTATAGCATTATATTATTAAATATTTAATCTTAAAATAAAGTTAAATATTCCAAAATGTTTTGCTTTGGCTTTATGAAAATCTCTTTTGGTCTTGCAATTTTTGACTGCATGCTATTTAAGATTAATATTGTATCCAATATTTCAATGTTATTTCAGGCAGAGAAAAATTGCTGGGTACTTCAGTGAAGTTCAATGCTTTTTTTCAGATAATTAATTTGAGAAAGAACACACCAAAGAATTCCTCTAACCCTCCAAAAAGAAATCATTCAAAAAGGAAACTGTTCTACAGCTTCTGCAGTTGTAGCAATTTTGTCTAGTAGACCAGACAGAGAACATAACCACTCTAGAGTTCAAGTAAATATACACGCCCTGCTTTCAGCAAGTATCACCAGCGGTTTTCAAAGTTCACCGTTTCTCACAAGTAATATTTTCTTCCTTTTCCTTGTTTTGCAATAGCTAGCATTCTTCATTTCTGATAATGTGTGGCCAGTGTAAATTTACAAAGTTGTGAGCTCATAGCCTTTGATTTTTGTCCAGATCACTTAACTACTTAGCATTCACAGGTGCTGTTGATGTGTTTGATACTGTCCAGCATTGCTGACTGTCAAATATGCTGCAAGTGAGAGAACAATTATTTGCTTTTCTAGCTGCTTAAACTCAACTGATTTTTCAGCTCAGGTAAGTAAACATAGCAAGTAAACATAGCATACTGAACTACGTGGATTCACTATTTTATGTGAACTGAGGATCTAGTCTGAAATACGTCCCTATTTTTAAGATATGGTATGGAACTTGGAGGTTTTGTGACCTTCATGGTTGGGGATATATGTTGTTTATTTTATTCCTTAGGGAGAAAATGGAAGAAGAACACCTGCAAAGAAGTGTGCTTTTCCAGGAAATGACTGTTTGACAGAGAACAGTAACATTTCTAGTATTATCACCTTCACAGTTGCAGCACTAGCTGTAGAAAATTACAAGGTTCTCCCATGGAACCAAGATGTAAAGATTTGGAAAAGATGTTAAATGGCTTCTAGGCAGCATTTGTTCCCCTCCAATATACAAGAATTTAGAAATATCAGCCACTGAAACTAAGTGGCTCTTTACAAGG
>VWZL01001587.1:0-58263 GCA_013396915.1 Stercorarius parasiticus
TCTTGAAGAGGTCAAAGTTTGCCTTTGAGGCAAAAGGGAGAGGTTTGATTGTACAACCCTTACAGGTAGTGATGTTGTGGTTGAGAGTCTCTGGGTGAAGATTAGGGGGATGGAAAACAAAGGAGATGTTGTAGTGGGTGTCTACTACCAGTCACCCAGATAAGATGTAAGCGCTGATGGGTTATTCTATAGGCAATTAGGAGAACTTTCACTATCAGTAGCCCTTGTCCTTATGGGACATTTCAACTTCCCAGACATCAACATTGGGCTATGATTAAGGGCATGAAATTGAACAAGAACAAATGCCAGATTCTGCTACTGGGCACAAGTATAAACAGGGAGAGGAGTGGCTGGACAGCAAGGGATCTGGGAGTGCTCTTTGGCAGCTGGCTCAATATGAGCCAGCAGTGCGTCCTGGCAGCCAAGAGGGCAAACCACATCCTGGGGTGCATCAAACACAGTACAACCAGCCAGTCAAGAGAGGTGATTGCCTCCCTGTATTCAGCAGTGATGTGGCCTCACCTTGAGTACTGTGTGCGGTTCTGAGCCCCACCATTTAAGAAGGTTGTGAAGGTCCTTGAATGTGTCCAGAGGAGGGCAACAAAGCTGGTGGGTGAAAGGGCTGGAAGGAATGTCCTATGAGGAGCAGCTAAGGACTTTGGGCTTATCTAGTTTGGAGAAAAGGAGGCTGAGGGGCAACCTCATTGCTCTCTACAGCTTCCTGAGGAGAGGAAGTGGAGAGGGAGGTGCTGAGCTCTTCTCCCTGGTATCCAGTGACAGGATGCATGGGAATGGTTGAAGGCTGCACCAGAGGAGATTTACACTGGACATTAGGAAGCATTTCTTTACCAAGAGGGTGGTCAAACACTGGAACAGCTTCCTAGAGAGGTAGACGATGCCCCAAGCCTGACAATGTTTAAGAGGCATTTGGACAATGTCCTTAATAACATGCTTTAACTTTTAGTCAGCCCTAAACTGGTTAGGCAGTTGGACTAGATGATCATTGTAGGTCACTTCCAACTGAAATAGTCTAGTCTATTTTGTACTAGTACTGAGTTGGCAGTTATTTCTGTAAAGCCCTCTTTTACCTTCAGCTCTGGAAATGGCAAACAATTTTGGTTGACAGTGGCATCTCCTGGAACTTCTTAACTTGTGAAAATATAATTTTTCATATGAAAAGCAATAAATTTCTAGTCCTTTGATACTGAGAAAAAATTTAGAAGGCAAACAAAACACCCAACATACACAATTTATAATTTCATTATTTTTAAGGGAATGTCGTGCTATTTGACTAATGCTATACTTTCAAAATCTTATTCTTAACCTATTTTATTTTCAGCCTTAGTTAGGAAATAATTGGTTTTGGTAGTATTTTACTACTTTTAGGAACATTATTAGTGGGCCTGATGTTTATAACAGCTGGCTTTCATAACATTAACAGTGTGTGTCAGATTTTACAGTTGGCAAAAAATTGAGGAATAAGTAAAGCATATTAGGTGCTGTAATATAAATTGTACTTTATAGTCAAATATCTCTGTTAGCAGATAATCGTGTGGAGAAGCAGCGTTGGGCATAACAGTACAAGTCAGGACTAGCCAATATAAGCTGCTTTAAATTGTGTACCTTCCAAACATAGGTGTGCCTCATCTTACTTCATAGCAATTACAACACAAATGTACTGTGAAAGAAGCCTTAGCAACAGTTTCCACTTTTGACACCATTTGGAAGTGGCAGCTGCCTCCACCGCGGCGCCCGCGCCTTCCCACAGAAGCCGCTGCAGGCAGAAGCCCTGATTTTGGGTTCTCCAGGAAAGTGAGCGCTCGGAAGTGAGTAGAAGACTGCAGTGCTTGCTGACTGGCTGGGTCAACAGGCAGGCTTTTCTCTTACCACCACAGATTTTTCAATTTCCTAGAAATGATGAAGAGACAAATGTAGAAGAAAGAAGAGTAATGTGAAAACCACAAAGTAGGCCAGCTTATGTGTCTCAAGTTAAGCATCAGAACCCATTTTGTCACTCGGGTTCCTTAGTTTTGGTCACTGCTTTTGAATATTTTTACTTTATTATTATTGTTACTGATGTTTTTGGTAGAGTAACACACCAAAAAAAAGCCAATTTTCCTGGTACTACCAATGCAGTTACAAAATATACTGGTGTTTTTAGGTTGCTGATAACTTCTAGTCCCCAGAAGCACAACACAGGAGATAGATAGTAAAAAATCATCATATGTAACCACAGTGTGTTGTTTATGCACTGCTATGTCTTCCAGCTTGTAAAAATTATAACTGGCCTAATACGTAACCAAATGCAGTGTTTTATTCAAATCAAGTGACGGTCTTCTACGTTAACATTTTCAGGTCCCTACAAAACTGTCTAGCAGAGGTGTGAGTGCTGTACTTTTGAATATCTTTCTTACAAAAGGCTGGCTTTTCTTGGTTGCATTATACAGGCTTTTTCTTCATGTATTAAAACTGCTACAACTTCTATACTGTCACAGGCATGTTAACCTGTGCTTTTTAAGTCGCTGGGATTGATGCTGGCACGTCTTCCTTAGGTTGCTGCCAAATGCTGTGTGTCACGCCTAACACATGATGCTTCAGTCTCCCCTTTGGGATGCTGTGTGCCTCAGTCCCTGCCTTTTTTCCAGGATGTGGGCTCCTCCCCTTGAGCTCAGAAAAGACTTAAAGCAGGCAGCTGTGCCACTTGGATGACCATCCCCTCCTCTCCTGCAAGGCTGGCTTTGCGCCCCTATCTGCCGATACGTACAAATCTGATTCCTGCTTCTTGCTGTGCAGCGCAGAGAAGTGGATCCACCCTCGGGCTGTCATTTCCTGGCACTGGTGGTCTTCCTGACTGTTCAGGTATTTGCATCTAAAGTAAGCTGGATGGTGATGGAATAAACCTGTATGAGTAGAAAGCGTGAAAGATTCTCAGTGACTGGTAATGTATCTCAATAGTTTAAGGACTTTGATTAAATGTGTTTCTTCACCATGCTTGAAATGCTTGTATCACCTTTGGAATCGGTTTGAGAAGAGATTTTTCTTTTCTTACTTGACTGTTAAGTTAAAACACCGGCTTCGGAAATGTTTGAGATTTTGTGTCTTTTCGTGGAAGAAGTGACTGTGTAAATGGGATGAATGGTACTGATGCTAAATGAATCTACCAGAGGAATTACGTCTTCTGCAACACTTCTTCCACTATCCTCAGCTATTTTTAAGCTCACATCCTCTGCCCACTGATTTTTGATACAAATTTGTTTGGCTTGCTGTTCTCATAGTTTCTTTGAACTGATTCTTAACAAATGTTGACAAACTTTCTAGTTTAAACATACATAAAAATCAAGACAATTTTAGCCACAGCAACATTTGGGTAGATTATCTTCTGTCTTGCTTGCACTACATAGTTTTAAAATAGGTATGAATTGCTGCCTATTCTGATCTGGCTGCATTTCTCAAGCTTTTTGTGCAGATAAAAAAGACTGCATGTAGGCATAAAGGTATATTTTATGATGGATCAGCCCTTGCATATACTGAGCTATATTCACACCGAGAAATAATACCTGTAACAATTTTCAGCATTTTGGAAATGGAATTTTGCTGCTTTTTATCTCTTAATTACTAGTTTTTCAGTCTTTTTAACACGAACATGTGGGCTTATTTTAATGGTTGCAGAAAACATTTTTAAAAATTCTGTATCACTATTGCTTCTAATTAATTTATCTTTACCCGATATTTGTGTAGCACATGGTGTTCTCAGGTTCTTTTGACAGAACAGCGCCTGATATGCTATAAGTCATAGGATGTCACCTCAGTGTTTATGTCCACAAATCTAAACAGCAAGAATAAAGGACAAGAAAATTGGGAAGGAATAAAAATGGTTGAGAAATGCTTTTTTTTTCAGATAGTAAAGACAGTATCTGGTGCTAGAGACAATGCAGTTGGCATTCTTGATGCTGTATTTCCTTCTCAGCAAGAAGGAAGGAGTAGTTATAAATCTTGCTTCAGCTGTTACTTCTCTCAATCAGTAAACAAAAATAATAAAGCTGCTGTGATAAAGCTGAATGTGGCTCTGGTTACTCCACCATCTCAAAAAGGATATAACAAAATTAGAAAAAAATCCAGAGATGGGCAAGGATGGTGGTCATGACTATGGAAGCACTGCCATATGGGGGATACCTAAGCAAACCAGGCCTTTTCATTCAGGAAAAAGAGCTGACTGAGGGCAGAGAGAATATGAGAGAAGATCTCAGAAATGCTCAATTCATGCACCATTCACTTTCTTTACCCTGTGGCCATCAAATGATGTTGTAGGAGTTGGATTAAAAACAAAAAAGGAGAGCATTCTTTATGCAACAGGTAGTAAAGCTGTGCAACTCACTGCAAGAGGCTGTCGTAGATGCTGACTGTTCATGGGAATTTAAGGGGACACTGGATAAATATATGAAAGAGAAATTCATAGATGTTTCCTATATATAAAGAAACTGCATCCCTAGACATGCATTTTTCCACTGTAGTAGAGAGATTATTGAAGCAGGTGATCCTTATGTTTTCTAGGTCTTTAGATGGACCTTATACTGTGTATGTTCTAAAAGCGTGTGTTTTTAAATGGTCACATTGAAATCCCGTATCAATTTATTTTGCTGCTTGTTATGTTCTTTGTGATCAGTGATTCAATTAGGAGAATATATTAACCAAGGGTGTTGCCCAATACTATTCCATCACCATTTATAAAAGCAGAACTGGTTTGCACTGTTGCATGAAGATTATATCGTATCTAACAGATCGCTGTCGTAGCACAAGCTGTTCTGATGACAGAAAATATTGCGGCCCATTGTTTCAAATTAGACTTAACTCACTTTAGTTTTCCTATACCTGAAGAGTCTTGTTCTAGAATGATGTGTTGTTTTCTTGTGCGTTTTTTTAGGAATGGAGAAGGTGGTTGTTTGTCCATACAAAAGGCCCAATGCTCTCTGTAGGCTGATTTGCTTTCCATGGGCTGGAGGCGGAACTTCTCAACTTGCTCAATGGGGTAAACTCTTCAGCAGCTCAGTTGAAGGTTAGTCATTTGTGTAGTTAAAATAGAAGCTAAGCAAGTCTGAAATGCATGGTGGCCAAGTTTTTTGAATGGCATGGGATGTTCTTGAAAGCACTGCAGTCTTATTCCAATGAGTCTAATCCAGAAAGGAATTCCATTAGGAATTAGCATTTCCATTAGGGTGCTGAGTTTACCAAGTTTCTGTACCAGCTTGGATCAAATTATGTTGAAACTATTGGTATGACTCAGAAACAGCAATACACTGGCATACTGTTAATATGTTAAAAAAAGGCATCAGTATTGTTAACAGTGAAGATATGAGAACGATTTTCAATGTTGAGAGTCTGCACTGAATGAATTCCCATTATCCAGAGTGTTTGCATGGGTTTGCACTCCTTGTATCAAAACTGAAGTTTAAACTATGGATTTATAACAGTGAAATTACATTTAGTTACAGTGTGAAATAAGTCTCATTGCTATCAAGCTACATCAGCACTAAAAAGATCCATTGCTGAACTATTTGAAGAGGAACAAATGCCGTTTTCCAGACCTTCCACAAAGAAAAAAAATAATTTAGCATTTACTGAGAGCATTGCCATTGCAATTGTACCAGGCCTCTAAATGCTTGAATGCTTTCTGTAAACAGTTGCCCAAGTCACATCAAATTTTCCTTGAAATTTATAAAAAAATTTTAAAAAAAGCTTGGAATAACTTCCAACAAAGTTACTAAAGAGATGGCCTAGGAGCAACTGCAGACACAGATGAATAAAATCAGGCTCTTTCAGAGATGTTTTCTGCACAAAGGAAGTACAGAAGATGCAAACTTTTCTGTACTGCTATCTTTGGCATTAGGTAGTGGTTTATTCTATCTCTTCTAAAACACTTTGTGTCCGACCCATTACTTCCATATGAGTTTGGCAGTATGCGTGATGTCAAGGAGATTTTTTGAAAATCAACATTTTTTTCTGATCGATTCGTTCCTTACTTTCTCTGAACAGTGAGAGGAAAATCCCCAATTTTGAAAGTAATATAATAAAAGCATGTAATATGCCCTTCCATACAAATATAAATTGCCATCAATTTATACTGTGATTCCACATTTTACTCCGTGCCGTGCTGAAGAGCCTGCAAAGAAGAAAACAGGGTCTGTAGATTCTAATATAGTTTAACTTTCTAATGCTGCCCTTGAAGGGATATATTTTACACAACCCTCAAACTTACTATTATTGAAATTAATTTTTTTAGTATTGAATAGTAATAGTAATAAAGTTGCTTTGAAACCTCTGCTGAGATCAGGACCTTGAGGATTCCTGACCCAAATCTGATTTATCAATCAGATCAATTGCAGAGGCACCATTTGTGAGTAAAGGAAAGGATGGAAACCTAATCTCTCACAGGATTGAAAGACAGTAGTAGCAATAGCAAATACACTGTATCAACTGGAAGAAGGATTAATTTAAAAAATCTCTATATTCTGCAGAATAGATTTAAAAAACTTAAGTAAAATTATTTTACTGTTTCTATTTGAAATAACGTATTCTTTTCCCTCCCTTGCTCCACCTTTTCTGCAGTGTCCTCTGTAAGGCTTCCTGGAAGAGAATCTCGTCATAAGGAGCCTTTTGCGAAAGACATGGCAACCGTAGTTAATGAAATTACAAGTGCTTTGTTAAAAGAATTGCAAGAAAAACCATTTGCGTTTTTTGGTCACAGGTAAAAATATATACATTTTATATACTCTGGTGAAGGAGCTTTATCTTTGAACTCTCGGAGTAGAGAGTTTCTTCCCTTTATTTGCAAAAACTTTAGGAAAATACACTTCTGTGAAGTTCTTTTGCCAAGTCATCCTAAAACATGCTGTTGATCTCAAAGACTCTGGTTATTTACTTACTGCTTCTGGCATGATGTCTTCTAAAAATGGCAGTGTTGTGTTTCTTTTCTTTTTTTACACTGAGAAATTATAATTGTGTTTACTGTTTATAATTGTGTCAGTGCTTGCTCTATATGAATGCAGGGGGTGAACCATTCATAAAACACATAGATTTTGAAGATCACTTACTCCCGAGTATTCAAAATAACTGTTCTTACTGCAAATTAAGGAGACTACTAAAAGAGAGAGAGATTAAAAAAAGGTCTGATTTGTAAAACTGGGCTGTATAGGAATAGACTTCATGTCGGTTAGCCAATATCACTATAATTTAATGTCATATATGGTTTCAGTTACTGTTCAACATTGCCAGTTAGCATGGAAATTCACATTATGTTTAAATTTTCCAATCTTTACATCTGTTTTTGCTTACTTTGCTTTAATTTCTCTTTTTGCTGCAGTTTTGGATCTTACATTAGTTTTGCAGTTGCACTGCACTTGAAAGAAAACTATGGACTAGAGCCGTTCCATCTTTTTCTGTCAGGGGCGCATGCCCCACACGTAAGTTACAGAATCATTAATAGTATGAAACAAAACAGTATATAAGCTATGAAGAGTAAAAAATAGCATTTTTACAGTATGGTACGCAGAGTGGCTTTAATAGAAAACAAGCACCTCGTCTTTCATGAACCTCTTGCACCAGCCCTCAGTACATTTGTCTGGTTCTTTCTTTCCCTCTTCCTTCTTTGTTGGCTTTTTAATCTATACTCAGCTCTTTCTGAGGTTCTGGTGGTTCTGCTAATCTTTCTCAGGAGAACAACACTGAAGTGGCTTTTTCCCAGCCCTGCAGTCCTCAGTCTTCATTTGCTCTTTCCATTCTCCTGTTTCTGGAGCTTCTTAGAAATCCTGAGTATGACCTAGTACTTCATGGAAGCACTTATTATTCCTGCAAATTTCCATAATTGGTTGGTCTCTCCAATGCTACATTAGTCGGATTTGTGTCTGCTGCTAGGCTTTTCTTTCTCTTAAACAGATTATTTAATTAGTTGTATTCCAATAGTGAGAGTCAAACTTCGAACAAAATTAAATAAATGGTTATTTGTCTGTGGAAGTTGCAGACCTTGAGGGTACTTGGCTTACTCATAATTTGTATTTTCAGCAGAGTCTACTAACCCCTTCCAAGAAGTAGGATGTTAAACTAATCGGCCATTGTATTTTGGAGACAGAGAATCATTGTACTTTTTTACTATAACAATTCTTAATGAAAATACTATTTAAAGTGTATTATATACAACATCTGATCTTTTTTTTGTCTGGTGTGACAGTCTGAAGCATTTCTTCCCATCAAAACAGTATCCATCTCTGATACAAAAGATGAGGATGTTCTTAAGTATATAGAAATTTTAGGAGGAACTCCTTCTGAGCTTCTGCAAAGTGAAGACATTAAGGAACATCTGATACTTACTTTCAGAGAAGACCTTAGAGTTCTTCAGACATTGTCGTAAGTTTTATAATTTTTTATTACATTTATATTTATATTTTGCAGTTTTACTTCTGTGCAATCATTTCAGGTTTTCTTGTTTCTTTCTCTGTAATTTGTTCTCATTTCTGTTATAAAAAGAATATGAAACAGTAATTATCATTTTCTCCTTATATTGTGGGATTTAAACCCTAGGTGAAAACACTGCTTACTGAAGCAACCACTACAGTTATTACAGTAGTGAACGTGTTGTGGTAGAATTACAGTTCTACTTAGGATCCAAAGTTAGCAGCCACTAGAAGGAATATTCTCGCATCTTTTATTCTTTTCTGAGGCTAATAAGCTCAACTGGTCATGCTTCAGGATCACTGCATTCAGCCTCCTGATCCAGGGCCCCGTAGCCTAACCAGAAGCAAAGAATCCCAGTGTTCTAGGCATCTGGAGAGCAACCATCTTCTTCTGTCCTAACTGCTGTCCCCGCCGGATGTTACGCATCATCTCACATAGATGGGTGCTTAAAGTTTCATACCCTGGCAAAGACAAGGACACTCTTGGATGTGGGACCCATTTTGGCCATAGGAACTGATGCTCTGAAGGCCCTGAAACATTAGAACTTGAATAGAAGCAGAAAACATAATCATTTATTGTCGGTGAAAATTTTCATTGCAGGTTGAAGGTCTTTTTTTCCTAATTATTGGGTCATTCTTTCTTTAAAATTTTAGACCTAATTGCAGTAGGGTAAGGAGCTAAGAATCTTACATCCACAGTAATTTCTTCTCCTGATGTTCTGCACAATCTAATTCCTGAAGTTTGTTATTTTTGGAGGAGAAAGCTATTTTGTATGTGGAAGCAAACTCCAAATATAGGCATCTTATGGAAAGGCTTATTACTACTTCTTATGTTCACAGTTTTGAGAAGGCAGAAAGAAATATCCCCTTCTCTTGCGATATCACGTGCTTTAATGGGTCTGAAGATAAATCACATGATGTAGAAGGTACTTTGCTTAAATGGTTTTCCTCTTATACTTACGCATTTTCCTGTTGTATCGAATCAACTAATGAAGAGCTTTCTGGAGTCTTTTATCTCCTTCTTAAACTAAACAAATCAACAGAGCAGACTCAATGCATGAGCCAAACCAGTTGATATGGGATTTAAAACAATTATTTAGTAATAATTTTGAAATAGTTATGTAAAATGATCACAATAGTTGACATTTCTCTGACACTTTAAATATCTTTTTCAGCCTGGCACGATCTAACAAGTGGAGATATTTCCTTTTACGAGCTTCCTGGAGGTCACTTTTATCTGCTGGAACCCTCTAATGAAATTTTCTTGACAAAACACATAACAAAATGTATAGAAAATGCTGGTCTATGAGTATTTCCCTCTATTTTAATGGCAGAAGGTGTAAGATTAGTCCGCACTTCATAATAAGTCATTCTTTCTGTACAACTGCAGGCAGTTATGCCTAAGAGTTGCTCCGTTCCTCCAGATCTTTGTAATCCCTTAAAAGGGAGAGTTTTTCTGATTTTTTTTGAAAATAAACATTGGCTTTGGTTCTTAAAAAAGTTTTCATCTTTTCCCTCTTCGCATCTTGGATGTGCACAAACTACATTCCATAACTTCATTTGCAAAACATGACAGCTATATTATTTTACTTTTTAGAGCTTCTCTGTTTATGTGCTCCTGTAAAAATGCTAAATACAATTTAATACCCACAGAAATCCACAATTCTTAGAGAAAGCTTGATTTATTAGGTTCAAATTTATTTAGAATAAGATACAATCTAAAAATAAAGTATGTACGTAAATACCCTTTACAGTCAAACAGCTTATGCTTAAAAGACTTTACTGTCAGACTACACAATAAGGAGTTAGTATTGCATTTTTCTCCACAGAGTTAGTGCATTAGCTACTGAAGAGTTAGTTGTTAGTGGGAATTATTTTGAGTATTCTAGATCCCGTATTTTTCTACCATTGCTTTTGCTTTAGAGATATAGGCATTCATGGCATCCTCCTTTGATAAACCTGCAAAGGAAAGTAGGAGTCATTATCTTTCCTCATTTGTTGTCCTATAAACATGACTACATCATGCAAATTTAATTGGTGTAACACCTTTTTTCAGGTTCCAAGCTTCCCATTTGGCTTTGCCTTTCAAATCTAGCATTCCTGGACATTCTGCAAAAATAAATGCATACCTTTGATTATCATGCAGATTTACACAACATTTGCTTAATTTCATCAAGATAGGGGGGTAAATGCAAAGTATATATAGGAATAGGAATACCAATATTAATATCTCCAACAGTAGCCTGTTTGTAGAATCCATATAGTTCCTTCAGTTCTTCATCAGTTGGTCTTGTTTTCAATTTTTTTACGTCTTCTGCAGCACCATCAAAGTCATCCTGATGAAAGAACAGAAAGCGTTACTTTTCCTCTCAAGGGGTATGCTTAAAATATTCAGTATAGCACACACTAGTATCATTAGATACTCTCAATTACTACTCACTTGGGTTTATGGTAAGTCTAGGCATATTCCCATGAAAGAAGCTTAATAAAACCTTAAGTTATTAGAAAAGGAACTAGGCCTACTTAGCTGATAAGGTCAGTACTGCTAAAATAAGTAAACCTCTTTTTTTCCCAACAATTTCACATCTAAACACTTGGAACCATTAGAGGCTGTCTAGTGTCAGGATACCTACAGTTATATCCATGCAAGCAGCCTATACAATGAATGTAGCGTATATGTCTTTCAGTCGCACTGGGGGTACAAGGGCGTTCATTGAAGTTTACACCCCAGCAGTAATCTCCGAAACCTTTTGGCCCTGACTGCATGGCAGAGCTCGAATACCCTCTGAGGGGTACTGCCCACTTCCACCCTCATTTCCACTTCTCTGCTGACAGTGCAGTGGGTGACCAAGAGTTGGCATGGAGGTACCTCATGGAGATGAGAAGTGCTACTGCCAGGACCACCTTCAACACCCAACTCTAAAACACAGTGGAGCACAAGAGTGAAATATAAGTTTACTCCTTTCATCATCATGCATCCCACAATCACATCAACCCAAGGCTACAGCCATTATTAGCCGCAATCACTGCTCAGGTTGGTCTGGGCAACCAATTCATTGGGCTCAGGTTGGGCTGGGCAACCAATTCACTGGGTGGGGTGGTGAGAGTGACTTGTGTTGTATTACTTTACCCTGTATATTCTTTTACCATTACTATGGTAAAAGGGATGGTATTAAGGTAAGAGGGAAGGGATGCCATCCAGAGGGACCTTGACAGGCTTGAGAGGTGGGCCTGTGCAAACCTCATGAAGTTCAACAAGACCAAGTGCAAGGTCCTGCACCTGGGTTGGGGCAATCCCAAGCACAAATACAGCCTGGGCGGAGAATGGATTGAGAGCAGCCTTGAGGAGAAGGACTTGGGGGTGCTGGTGGATGAGAAGCTGGACATGAGCAGGCAACGTGTACTCACAGCGAGAAAGCCAACCACATCCTGGGCTGCATCAAAACAAGCATGGCCAGCAGGTCGAGGGAGGTGATTCTACCCCTCTGCTCTGCTCTCGTGAGACCCCGCCTGGAGTACTGCATCCAACTCTGGAGCCCTCAACATAAGAAAGACATGGACCTGTTGGAGCAGTTTCAGAGGAGGGCCATGAAGATGATGATCAGAGGGACGGAATACCTTCCCTATGAAGAAAGGCTGAGAGAGTTGTAGCTGTTCATCCTGGAGAAGAGAAGGCTCTGTGGAGACCTTATTGTGGCCTTACGGTACCTAAAGGGGGCCTAGAGGAGAGATGGGGAGGGATTCTTTATCAGGGACTGTAGTGATGGGATGAGGGTAGCGGTTTTAAACTGAAAGAAGGTGAATTTAGAGTAGATATTAGGAAGAAATTCTTTACTCTGAGGGTGGTGAGACACTGGAACAGGTTGCCCAGAGAAGTTGTGGATGCCCCATCCCTGGAAGTGTTCAAGGCCCAGTTGGATGGGGCTTTGAGCAACGTGGTCTAGTGGGAGGTGTCCCTGCCCATGGCGGGGGGGGTTGGAGCTATATGATCTTTAAGGTCCCTTCCAACCCAAACCATTCGATGATGATGATGATGATGATGATGATTGTTATTTTCCTTTTTCTGTTATTGTTCTATAAACTGTCTTTATCTCAACCCAGGTTTTTTCCTTTTCCCTTCCCTCTCCTCTCCTCTTTCCTCTGCTTTCTCCTCTTCTTTCCCCTTTCCTTTCCTCTCCTTCCCAAAACTCAAACTGCCCAGAATGTGTTATACATAATTTAGATAAACCAAAGTATGTGCTCCAGACTACATATAAAAGCTGAATCAATAATGTCGAAATGACTTTATAGCATCTCTTCTCAGCTTTTTTTTGTTTCCATATACTGTATTGTTTACTTTAAGAAAAATAATCAGCATTCTAGCAGGAATTAAACTGATCATGAAAACTATTTTAATTGAAGTAACTGGATTTATTTAGCTTGGATTAGAATTAAAAATGGATTGTATGGCAACAAAAGCTCTTTTGTTTCTTTGTTCTGGATACCGAAAATGTAAATATTTTCTTCTACAAATTTCAATATCAGAAATACGAAATCTGTTTATTTGTTTTCCTGAAAGGCTAGAAAACTGGAATACAAGCTTTCTCACCTCAGTTAAAGAGTAAATTGTTAAATATTTCATAAAGTGTCTTCTGCCATCAATTCATCAAAGAGTTTAAGTAACATCTGAGTGGGCTGATTGTCTCTGTTTTAAACACGAACTAAAATCTTCACTCTGACTTGCAGCTAAACCGTTCCCCTTAGAAGCCTGACAAAATACAAATTTCACAGATGGTACCCTACAAATAGTGACACTGCCTTTAATTAAGTAAATCTTGGAAAGTCTATGGAGGGTCCCATTTAAAAAGTAGACATATTAGCAGCTTAAGGATTTAAACTGAACAATAAAAGCAAAAGTTTCCCAAAACCCACTTCAAGCATCATTAAAGCATCTAGCTGTTACCAACTAACTAAGCCTAAGGATTTCCTCTGTTCTTTCCATAACTCTACCTTACCTCTGATCATCTTTTGCTTATTAATGGGAGGGATCCCTACCACAGGAAAGAAACTCAAGAACAGAACACGACACTTAATAGCAAACACTTTTCAGGACTGTATGAGGGTTAGGGGGTATTCAATAGCATGCACAGAGTCCTCAACCTTCACAATATATAGTGACCTTTACAAAAAGTTATGCCAGTATTGAGAGGCCTTTTCTAACGTGTACAGGGTGGCATTTTGTAGTCTGAAAGCAAGGGTGTTATCTCCTCACTGCCATAAACCAAACATTTTGAAATTATCTTAAAGTAATAAGCTCTGTGGAGCCAGAGCTTATGCAATTTAAAAAAGAGGAAAGCGCTCTGGCAAGTTAGCAAAACAAAATAATATCAGTTTGATTTAATGTTTTAGATTAGCAATAGTGACATTAATAATGACGTAGATTCAGTACTTATGAATAAGAACTCCAGATAGGTATATTCATGAATGGATGGTTTTGCTGTCTTGCTGGCGGTGAAATATCTCCATGTACAGGTCAGGACACACAGTTCTAGTATTTTCCACAAAGTGCAAGTCAATTAGTTTTTGTTCTTCTAAAACCCCTTTAAATTGCAGGTGTTAACAGGAGATAGTTAAACATAGAAACATGTTGTGAATGTAATTATACAAGAATGAAAATCCTTATATTTCAGGTCAAATCAGTAAATGATAAAACTTTAGAAATCTGTCAGCTGGCCAAGTTTTCATGACGGACACAGTAGTACAATCTGATCCTTAAGGAATTCCTGCTGCAAAATCTTTGTACCAAGGCTGGACTGCCACGGTTCCAATAGCTGTGGCTACAAACAGGTATTTCAGACATTTTAATTTTTTGTTTAAATACTAAATCTGTTGAACAGCAGTTACGTAAAGAACAGTACAAGGAAACTCCACTAATTACTCTGTAAGCTTTGACATTAGAACTTCATTGGACTTTATGAAGTTTACAGCTCAAGTTGTAACAGTATTTCCCTTAGGATCAGTTGTTCGGCTACTGTGAAAACACTGTATTCTCTACATCTACTTGTTCTGGATGCCATAGAAGAAAAATCCATCCAAAAAAGAAAATTATAATCTCAGATTTGATTGGAGAAATCAATTCTTTCTCCAGAAATGATGGCTTTGATACCTTCTAGCTTAGGTGCAAACAAAAACATTTTGCATCATGCATCATTCAATCCTTGGTTTTTCCGAGATGTTCAAAAGAGAAGTATCTTTGGCCATAACAGAAAAGAACAGTGCTTTAGTTACTAATCACAGTCCATGGTTCATATGTGCTTCTTGCAAGCAATATAATAAAGTCCTCACTATGAGGTATTCCTAATAGTTGTAATATTAATATTTGCTTTCATGAAAGCCTTGCAATTTTTATTTTTCTTATTATGCAGTACTTTCTCTTGTTCTCCTTCTGTAGTATAACTGTACTGAATTTCCTACAACCACCTGAAATGCTTCAGCAACTTTAGATGTTAAACTCATTTTTAATTTTTCACCAAAAATTGCCAAGGGCCATAGGAAATAAGTAAGTATCACTTTGTTTTCAGAAGCAAAACCAGAAAGGTGAACGCAGACATTTGAGGCCAGGAAGCCGCCAACAGCGCAGGGAGAGAATTGAGGGCTCTGGGGCACGAGTGCGCTGCCCTGTGCCTTAGGCACAGCGTGGGCGCTGTTTGCCTGGGAGCACAGGGGCAGACAGACACCTTCCTAGAAGATAAACAGGAGTCTGAACTCACAGCACTTGTGAGACTGTCCATATGACTTTTTACCTCATTATATACCTTGACAGATAGGCAGCTTACCTCTCCATGAAAATAGGCCTGGTCCACTTTGTGCTTACCTCAGGGCAGGAGCAAGGGCATGGGCACGTACTGCAGAGGAACTCACATGCTCTGAATTTTCGTCCCATCTTACCCCAGCATCACTCCAGACATGCCACGCTGCTGCGCAGTGCTTCAGGCACCGCAGCATTAGGACACGAAGGAGTTTTGTACTCGGGTACCAAAACTGTAGTCTAATTCTTGAAAACCACATGTCTACATATGCACTAAGAACAGTATTTTTAATAGATGTGTAGCATTTATTATGGAGAAGCGCTCAATGAGGGGAAACAAAATCAGCAATGCAACTAACTTATCACTGAATTAAAAACAGTGTGCAAAAGAAACTGAAATTGTACATCTTTGACGCTCCTAAAAGCAATGACATTCTTGACTACACCTATCACTGACTCACAGGCATCTCTTAATATTATCTATACACATAAAAACAAAAGCAGCATTCATGCTCTGTTAACAGTAAGATTAAGAAGTAGTATCAATAATAAAACAAAACTGAGTTGCCACAATCAGGTAGAAATTTAAATAAGTTTTATCTTCATCTTTATACTGTGGCCACTACTGCATGTGAGCCTCTGCCAGCATTGATGTACAAGGACCATTCAAGTCAGTGGAAATCTCCCACATGCCTTGGATTGTATTCTGATCTAAACTTCACAGTAAGAATGAATTAGAAGCATTGTTAGGCTTGTACAAGACAAAAGATACCTCAAAAAAATAATTAAGAAAGGAAACCATTAAGTTAATAAGCTGCTTATCTTCATATACTTTTATTCTATTTGGTTCTATTGGCAAGTATCACAAGATAACTGTTTTAAAAATATGCAAATGCATATCTGACACAGCAAGAAATATGCAGAAATGAAATTTAAATACTAAACATTTCTTTCCTCATCTCCCTATTGCCAACCATTGTGCACAGACTTGCTTAGGATTTGCTTGCTTACACAACATGCTTAGGAGTGGCCTATAAAATTATAATTTCCTTTTAATCATATGCCAATAAAATTCCCTTTAACTCCTCAAATTAGAAGCATAAGTATATATACAGACATAAACATACACATACACACATGCATTAAAGCTAAATGCACAAATCATCAGACTATTATCACATACTCCCTTTTTTGAAAGAAAGAAGCTTGAATGAATTCTTCATTTACAGCAGAATATTTTACCAGTTTGCAAAACTTATACATCTTTTCCAGTCTCCCTGATGAAAACATTATTGTATTCATTTTGTTCTCATTCCCATACAGCTTGATTCAATGAATTTTTATGGGTATGGATGGTAGCTGTCAACCAAAGCGGCAGTGGATAGAAAACCTCTATAGTGTCTAATGCAGAATGTGTAGGATATTGTCATATTTCAACCACAGATTTTTGTGTGAAACTATAACTGTGTACAGCAATGGCCTATCATGCTGCACTCACCTCTTTCTGCTTAATCACCAGGCTAATAAATTTATTTTCTAGAGTGAATTCAAGGCAGAATAAAACAAACTATAATTTCAGTGATCACTGATTAAACAAAGGCGGTGTTATGTTTGGGATTTGGCAATTCTGACCCACTGAAGAAATAGGATTCTTCCTCTTAGCTGTAAAACACCACAATGAAAGCCCTGTGCCGTTGGACATAATTGCAGCTCAGAAGAAAATTGCTGAGCTACTGGCAATACACTCCCTGCATCTAGGTCAGAGCATTATGTTGCTCACTCTTTGCAAAACACGCACACTAACCAAGCTGCGACAGACATTATAATGAGACCAGGATAAAAGGGCTTGCAAATCTTGAAGTGAAAGGGATAATAGAAAGCCTAATGAAGAAAAACAGCCTAATCCATCAGGGCATGGGCAAGACAAGGGATGTATTCATAGTTTGCTACAAAGGTAGGAGGCTAAAAGCCAGCAATGAAGATAATTTCCTCAGCAACTATTTAAATTTATAGTCAGAGAGAAGGTAGAAAGAAGCCCTCTCTAGCCAGAAGGTAGAAAGTATAAACTTTCCTACCAAAACACAAGCCCATCAAAATGTACCACTCCAAAGACACATGCACCTTAAAAAAATGCGCACAACTCCCTTAAAAATTATTCATGCTTCCCAAATGCACATGTACCACTGCTTCAGTGTTAGAAGTTTCTCTCGTCCTTTTATAGCTCCAAGTAACTAGCTAGATCCTAAAAAAATAAATATGTACCTACCTTTCAATACATAATCCGGTCCTAGCAAACTAATTCAGGCATGCTGAAACATGCAAGGCTCCAAAAAATTACATGACCCATGAATAGTTCAAAATAAGCAGCATGTCTCTCACCCTCCACTTGCAAAAAGTAATGCATTATTTAACCTCCAGAGGCTTAGGCAAATTTCCTGTGGCACAAGATAACCTTGATTTTGCAGTAATAATCCTTATGCTGAAGAAATACTGCTGTCTCCGACATGGCATTGCGCAGACAGACAGTCCATCAGTGCATCCCTCCCTCTCTTCTCCTCGCCTCTCTGTCTCACCAGATGCAGAACTGCTTACCTGGAGAGTCATGATGCTGCGAGGATGCCCAGGGAACGGTCTTGCTCCTTCTCCGGTGGGGAAAGCGGCGCTTCTGCCTCTCGGCTCCTGTGGCGCGAGCGCGGTGGCGGGGGGCGTGCTCCACGGGGGGCGATGGGCTGGCTACGAGTGACCTCAGCTTGCCCGCCGCAGCAAAGCCACGCCGGGGCAGGACGCGGGGGCTCGCTCACTCTGCGCCTCTCGGGACCTGCGGGGGCAAAGGAGCCACTATGAATGCTGGGGAAGGGATGGAGGGGCCATTAAGCCCGCACTAGTTTCTTCAGGAAGCCTGAGCTCATTTCCATACCCTTGAGGATTAGGCTGCCAGCCTGAGAGCAGAGATACAGCAAGATTTCCAAGCTGTTTGTTTGAAAAAGGAATTTCTGGCGCGATTTGAACCACAGTCAGCCCAGTTACTGCTACTGTCCCTTCCGCTGCAGCCCCTGCCCCTGCTCAGCCCTGCCTGGGACCTCACACCCTCCAGCTGCAGCTCTGAAAAACATGCGGGTCACCCCAGGGAGACCACACACAAGTAGTTACATACACAAAATACCTTGAGAATGCTGATTTTTAATTTGCTCTACTAAATACAGAATAAAAAAAAACAGTATTAAATGAACGGATAAACTAACCTAAAACTGTAACCATTAAAGGAAAAAAAAAAATCCCTGCTTATCTATTATATCAATTCATAAATTATTTATACTCACGCCTCCATACATTTATATTCATCATTCCTTGAGCGTGATTTAATGACAATACTATACGCTTCAGCATTTTTAAATCCATTAACTTCCATAAATCCATGGAAAAAGAGTGTTTCCCCTCATCTTAAGTCCAGGTTAAATTAAGCCAGGAGTTAACGAGTAAACAAACCAAGTCAATTTTGGTAAATAAAAGGAGATTTTCAAAAAAAGCAAAACCAACTCCATCAGCTCTTGTCTCCCAAACCACGAAGTGTCGATGCAGGGTTTTTGGCGGGGGAAGTCCTGCTCTGTCAGGTACAGGAGGCCGCGCGCGACCACATTGTGCACTAAGGTGAACGCAGAAACTGCACGTGTTTGTGAAGATTCATTAATGGTTCATGGCAGATTGTGGGAAACACCGAACATAACCAGTTCTCACCTGTCATCTCCTTGTCAGCTATGGAATATGATGTATGTGCCCAATATGTCACCTATAACACAGCAGTGAGAGACGCCCCTATTCCTGGGAAGTCCCTATAGAGCACCCGTTGACCTGACTTGGCCATGATTTCATGAGTACAACGAAGCGGATCTGCTACCACCTACAGAACAACTTATGGCACCATTCAAAGTGAGGAAACGCCAGCCCTAAACCTGCGTCGGAATATGCCAGGTGCGGGCTTCTACCGTCGGCGTTTCACGCTGCCTCTCACCAGAGGCCGTCGCGCCCTTTCTCAGCCCGGGCAGCCCGGGACACGGGTGTTGGTGGCTCCGCTCCACACCCTGACCACCGGGCACTCCTCGGGCTGCCCTCCCTCCCTCGCCGCCCTCCGCCGGGCCCGCTACTGGCGGGAGGACCGGCTGAGGGCGGCCGTAAGGGGGCGGCCGTGCCGGCGCAGAGGCGGGCCCCGGGCAGTGCTGAGGGGCGGAGCGGGGCCGGGCCACGCTGAGCGCCGACGTCCTGCGGCCGACGGCGTGTGCCCGGGGTCCGGCGGAGGCCTCGGCGGAGGTAGGGCTCGCCGCCGGCGGGAGCGGGGCGGTTGCGGCCCGNCGGCCGCGGGAGACGCCGGGGCCCTGGCCCTCAGGGACCCGGCGGTGCCGTTTCCGTGCGTTCTGCTGGAGCCGCCGTTCATCGGGCGGTTCATCCCGCGGCCCCTTGCCGCTGCCCGGAGCCGGCGGGGGGCGGGCGCAGAGGAAAGCGCTTGGCGGGGCTCCTGGGAGAGCGAGCGGGCGGCGTGTCCCCCTTTTCCTTCCGCAGGAAGCGGCGGGGGGGGGGGGGCGTGACGGTGGTGCNCGTGACGGTGGTGCGAGGTGGAGGAGCCGAGTCCGTCCATTTTTTTTGGCCTCGTTGCTTTATTTCCTATTCCTGCATGCTCTTTCTCCACAGTAGTGCCCATTTTAAAAAGAGAAATTCAGTCTTTCAACTGTGAAATCTCTCATGTTTTGTGTCTTTTCTCATATACAAGTGTCTTGCTTGCTTTGCTCGATACTCCCTGTAAAAGGTCATCAGAGCATCCCTAATTGAAAGCTTTTAAAAATGATAGCCAAAAATTTATTTATTTATTTAACCTGTCATAAGCTTCCATTTCTGACTCCATCAAACGTAAGATTTCTAGTGGTCGTTTCCATTCTTTGCATATTTCCACTTTTTTGGTTGTTGCCACTGTGCTGGTAAGGCAAAGGGATTGGATACCTGCGTGGACAATAGCTCCATAAAGGGCTAATCAAACCAGTCGACAGATCTCGGTCCATCTCGCATCCCTGAGGCACCCGCTCTGGGTGTTGGGAGCAGAGGGGAACGGGGGACCCAGCCCTCCCAAAACTGCTTCTCTGCTTCCCTGGCCGGGGTGGACCATCGCCTGGGTGGACCATCGCCTGGGTGGCCCTGCAGGGCATTTCACGCGTTCTTGTGGGAGAAGGACACAGAGAGCTTTTTTATTGTATTTTGAAATATTTAGTTAGTTTTACTGCTCTCTGGAAACGACTTCCATGGTTTTGACTCTCATTGTGGATGACAGGTTCACAGTTTGCGTTGCATTGATACAGCTCCCTTCGATGGGTTTCTCCTGCTGGCTCCCAGATAAGGGTTTAACCGAGGGAAAATCCCTCTGGATCGATGTTGCTTTATGGCAGTACATACTCTTGGGGGAATGTCAGTGAAGATGGAGTTTGTCTTTTTTTTTTTTTGTATCAAGGTAGCTTGCTGTCAGTACACAGAGATCTGATAGGACTAGCAAAATGTTATTTTGTGAATATCTAAAGGCTGCATCTCAAGAGACGTACATAAACGCTATCTGTATGCCTGCTTGGGCAACTAGGAAACTTAGGAGGGAGTAATGTCATATATTTCTCCTGATTTGAAACCTGAGCTGCTCTTAATCTGTAAGGTTGGCTGTGCAGCAATGAAGGTATTACTAGCTGGGCAAGGAGATGGTGAATAGTAACCCAAGCCGGGACTGGGGGGATTGACTGGGTTACCAGGACCTGTAATCGGGCCTGCCGTCATGTCTTCACTGTTACTCTGGACTAGATCAATCAGAGATAGAACAATTATCCTTTCTCTGCTCCCGTTTCATTTTTCTCATCCCTAAAGGCACGGTCTAGGTGCCACATGAGCAAAAGACCCCTTCTGAAGTTCCTGGAGGCCTGTAGAGGATTGCCTTCCTTCGCTGAAAGCATAAATTATAGAGTCTGTGGATTTCTATCATACCTTCTAAATGCAGAGAAACACAAGACATGGATTAAAGAATGAAAAGGCAAATTTAAAGTTTAAAAAATGCTAAATAAATTCAGGAACTTGGAGCTTGTTTCATGTTGTGATTCTGGGGTGGGTAGGGGTATCACGCTGTAGTAATACTGCTACAATGCAGCTGTGCAACAGTTAAAATCGAGTGGTCCTACAAATTGTGGTTCTTTTTTGTTGTTTGGTGTTTTTTTTTAATCTGTAATACCACCAGCTGCTTTTGTTCAGTTTCAGAAGGGTCTCTGGTCAGTGGTGTTACCTTGCTGTCCAGTCTGCTGGGGTTTTTTTTTATTTATTTAGGAAGGAAAAAAAAAAAAAGGCAGCAGAGCCTGTGCCTTGTAGGAGATTTGTTAAGGATTAGCACTGAGCAAACGGGAAGAGGGTGATAGTTGCCAGTATCATTTTGAGATGTGATGTTTCTCTTCTGCATTCCCAAGAGAAGCTTCTGGTAATGATGTCCACAGCAAACAGTACAGTATTTCAGGAACCAATGTTTACTTCACCTCTTTCTTCTCTTCACATCTAGGGTGGCAAAACACAAAGGAACCTCAGGATGTCTGTAATTCCGCAAGGGACGGCAACACTTCGTAAAGCAAAGAAAATCACTGTAAAAACGAGTCTAGATAACCCCTTTGTTTTTCAGTGGAAAACTATAGATGGAGAAGATATGCATTTTATACTACAGACTTTAGAAGAAAGGATTAAATGTATTGGACTTAAAAAGATTGAGACTCCAAGAAAGAAAATACGCTCCCTTACAAAAAAACAAATGGAAAGAAAGTGTGACCCTAGCACCAATGAACTCCCGAAAGAAGAGGAAACAGAAGGCCATCGACAAAAACCAGGATGGACTGACATAAGTATCAGAAGACAGCTTGCTATTGGAGTTAATGAAGTTACAAAAGCATTGGAAAAAAATGAACTACTACTGTTGCTGGTGTGCAAGTCTGTGAAACCTGCCATGATCACATCGCATCTTATTCAGCTGAGTGCAAGTCGAGCCACACCAGCAGGCCAAGTTCCCCGTCTCAGTGAAACAGTTGCGCCACTTCTTGGCTTAACATCCACTTTAGCGCTAGGCTTTAAAAAGCAGTCTGACAAATTTACTGAAGCAGTAGAAGCAATAATTCCAAAGATACCAGCTTTGGAAGTGCCATGGTTTCAGTATAGAACTGAAGAATCTGTGGCTCATGCAAATGCAGATTCTTCAGAAAGTCAGGAACCTGAGCAGCTTGCAGAGGCGCTGGGGGATGAGCTCGCAAGCCAGAAGCGGAAGCGTAGGGAAAGCAATCAGCTCGATCTTTCAGATGTAATTTTGCAGCCTTTGAAAATCAAGAAACTTGTTCCAAATCCAAATAAGATAAAGAAACCACCTCGCAAAAAGAAAAAAGCTTTTTCCGCATAACTGATTTTAGTTTGGTTCTTCATGTTAAACTGACTTTTTTAATGCAGTATGGAGTACAGCTCTAACAACTGAGCTATTTTGTTAGGCTTTACAGTGTACAAGGTGAACTTTATGTTGCGTTCAGTTGAGGTACTTTCTCCTTTAATAAAAGAATATTGCTCAAACTTGGATGTGAGTCTTTACCTGGGATAGATATTTCATTTGCAGTTGGAGATCACAGAGTTACAGTTGGTAATGAATATGCTGAAATCATTTAAGACATAGTAAGTACATCTTGGGAATAAACACAAAGTATTAAACAAACTTTGTGTTTCTATACAGGTGAACGTGCTTCGAGCAAAATAGATTGGAATTAATTATTCAAACAAATCAATAACAAAAGTGAAAGTTTATTTAAACAAAGGTCCATGCCAGCATAACTCTCTTTAAAGCTGGTTCAATGCTTCTTTCAAGTAAACAGCGGTAACAGCACAGGCGCTTCCCTTTTAAACTTTCATGGTTTGCTTTGCTGAACAATAAACTTGTTTTGGTCAAGAATGTATGCAGACTTGGGTTCCACCTAATACCTTGGCATCTGCTATGCTGAAGGAAAAACTATTTAGATACAGAACAAACCAAATTTCTACTGCTGCATTTTGAAAAAAGACTTCTGTATGGAAACTTAACGCACATCCCGTGAGAAAACGTAAACGAACCTAAACTCAATTTGATTTCTAAATGGGGTCTGAAATTATTTCCTAGGAAACTGAGATAAGCCATGTACTGTAGTATATAAAGTAGATGACAGCTATAACCATTACAACACTGAAAACATACCATGTAACTTTTGAGTTTCCTTTAGTTTTAGCAAGGACTACAAGTAGTTTCCTAATGAGAGAGTTGTGTTGTAGGAAGGAAAGGGAATAGTGCTGCAATTCAGACAACCAAATCCAACAGCCTAGGAATTTACTTGGTGCTCTATATTTTAAGCAAAAGTCAGTACAGTACTGTAGAAGAAAGCATAAAATACTTTAAGGAACAACAGAGTAACTCAGTTAAAGATGGAATTTACATGTCGTAGTTTTTAGAAATTTGCTAATCCAGATTTCCAGTGCCATGAGATGGCTAATCCGTATTTTCAGTTTATTTAGAAGTGACCTTAGTTCATGATACCAACTACGAAGCGAGGCAGTAGCAATGATTCTGTAATTATGATGCTCCCTGAAGTTTAAAAAACACTAAGACAATTTAATGCCAAAAATTCTGCCCTCCCTGACTGAGGGTGGCAAGAAGAGGTGAGGGGTTTTTTTGCCTTGCTTTGTAGTCCTTCATGCATATCCTTTGCTTTGGCTTTTTGTATGCACAAAACTTTGAAGGCATGCTAGAACTAGTGTATTTAATTCCCATGCTGGCTAACTGTAACATTTAAATCTTAGCCTTTAAACAGAGCATGAGGATTAGCTTTGGTAAAGAACACGAGCACAGCAATCACCTTTCAAGCACTTTGCTGCCTGCCCAGGTCTATAGCTGTCTGTGGGGATTTGTGTCCCCTCCGCAGATAGGCAGTTACTCTGGGAAAGAAGTTACAGCAGATGTTTCAAAAGACTGGTGGGAAAGGTGGTGGAGTAAGCCTTAAGTTTGCCAATCTTTGTGAAACCATTTATTAGGTTTATGGGGAGTCTTACCTGGTAGCTGCTCATAGCTCAAACCATGACAAAGCCTAGTGCACAGACAGGTTCAACTCGGGAAACAACAGAAGAGCCTCTCCTGTTAAGCTGCGGACAGTGGCACGCACAGAGATAATACCCTTTTGTTAAGTACCTGTTCAGGAAGCGAGAAATTGTCCTATTGCATGGGTGGAGGCTGGGACACCTTCAAGATTCACATCCTCTTGAAGCTGTAATACTTCAGCGAAGCACTTGAGGTGAAGAGCACAGCTAGCCAGAAGGTTTCAGCACTCAATGGAAGAGACCGTGTTGGATTACACGGC
This sequence comes from Stercorarius parasiticus, assembly GCA_013396915.1. Classification (NCBI taxonomy): domain Eukaryota; kingdom Metazoa; phylum Chordata; class Aves; order Charadriiformes; family Stercorariidae; genus Stercorarius; species Stercorarius parasiticus. The sequence continues at coordinate 24,645 of VWZL01001587.1, forward strand.
TGTTAGGCAACACACACAGGCTCAACAACAGAACTTTCCAAGAACTGCCCCAACACTCGGGCTCAGATGCCCGCTTCCCTCATGCTCTCTCTCCTGCTAAGTTTTCTGTCTCTGGTACAGCGTGCACAGCTTCTACAGGAAGCCACTCTGCCCTCTTTCCCCTCAGTTAACACGCAGCATGAGCCAGAAAACAAGACAGAGACGTTTACCCCTCAGATTCAGAAGCAAATGGCACTGTTTCCCCAGTACAAGAGTGGCCACACTCTTTCCTTCATGCGCAATTACCCCAAGATTAGGGCAGAAAGCCAGGCTGCAGGAAATCCACGTTCAAGTCTGTCTCCTACCTAGTCTATTTGGTCCCATCGTGGCCTCAATGCTTTTCCAAACAATAGTACTGGAGGATTTGCCTTCTGATTTTGGAGAAGAGAGGAGAAAAGAAAATGCCTGCCCACCATTTCTTCCACTTGCATTTTTGTGAGGGGAGGGAAGGCAGAGAACATGAGCACATCATTCAGCTAGCATTCAAGGCCACCCATCTGGATTATGGAGAGCTGGGCCGTGATCATTTCTTAGCACGGAGGTACATTAGCCATGAGGACAGAGCTAGGTCCTGCTGTCCCGCCTCGTGTTAGGCAGCAGCTGAGTGAGGACTGATGAGGCTCTGCCTTTAGAGCCAAAGCAGAACACAATGAGCCCCTTGGTGAACCTCCTCCTCGTGCCAGCGGGCTCCAACACAAATGCCCAGCCGTGAAGGCAGCTTCCTGCCTTTTGGGAGTTAAGAACTTAAGTCTTCGATGGAACTGAGATTAAATCCTTCTTGTTATCTCAGGTTATCACTACCATCGATTACATTTTCAGGCCTCACACACGGAGTGAAAGGTCCCTCAGCACCATCTCCTATGACCGCAATGAGCAGACAGGTCTCAGAGTGGCCGAAGTTGTAAAGCCCAACTCCACCATTAGATGTCTGCAAGATCTCCTTTGAAGCCTTTTTAAATTCATGAGGTCCCGAGCTGGTGCAGACCCAGGGGTCAGACAAACCACATTCAATCCCTTCCTTTGTCTGAAGGAGGTCGAATGCTTTAATCACAGAGCTATAATGCAATAAGGGAAAGTATTTATCACTGTCTCTCAGGCAGAATCCCCTCACCACAATTGAAAGGAAAAAGAAACCAAACCACAAACCATTCACACACTGGAAGAGGAGGGGGAAGAAAGAAAAACCCCACTGCTATAAGGAGCTGGGTAGGGCTATCAGTTATGAAGAACAGACAAATTTATCTTCATCTAAATTGATGTTTTCAGGTACAGAATTCAACTTTCAGCAAGATCTGCTGTCAGAATTACAGGCATGTTTAGAAGGAAAGTTTAGACATTTGCATTTCATGAGATATTCAAGTCACATTCAAAAGATGCTCACAGCACAGAGGCTTCACTACCACAGTTTGGCACTTTCAGCTAGAACAGTTTCTTACTGCAGATCTTCTCGGTGCTCACGTTACTGCAGCATCCGTGAGCTGAAAGAACTGCTATCATATCTAGCTACAACGCTACGCTGGAATGCATATAAAGTGCTTCAGAAGCCGCTCTGGTTGCCGAGCATTCAGGAGGGAAAACAGCTCCCCCCCAATAACAAAGATCAGCCCTCTTACATTTCAGGAAGCGCAGTACAGAGACTTCCAAGGACTGAGGGTAGAGCATTTCTTTTGCTTACCAGCCACATATATAGCAAAACCTCTTGTTCCAAAGTCAGGATAAAACCACTACCAGGAACAATTTATGAATACGTATTTACACAAGATACTTTTCATTAGAATTACAGACTTCATAGGAAATCAAAGTAGACAAAGGAATATGTGCAATTTCGCAGAAGCGTTGAAAACATTCAAACTATAAATATCCTGATAGCACTACTAAAATTCTTAGTTTTACACACAGGCTGATGTTATTCTACTGAGGAAAAACTAAGGTTTTGTGCCACAACTGTAAATTAAGTACAGTAATGTATTATCATTCTGGCAACACAGATAACACCTGCACTGAACAGTGCGATACTGTTAAATCAATCCACTGATCTATTGAAGATCAAAGTACAAATCCGTATTTTTATTGATTTGTCAGCATTGCTTATGGAGAAACAAATGCACTAGTTAAACCAGTACATTGTCATACTGCTCCAGTTACAAAAACATCCAGGACTTTCATAGAGCTACAAACGTATCATACTTCATGATTTTCCCCCAAATGATGATATCCATGTGAAGTAAATAAGCAAAGATACTCAAGTTTGTATCCTTCATTCTGTTACACTGACAAACATACACCACCACTTAATAAATAGAAATGCAGCAGTTCATCCACATAATAGCAAATATTTTTGTACCCTAATCCACCACTGAAGTTCAGTTTGTACAAAACAGTCTTTTCTACAGAGTGGAAAAAAAATACCTTCTTCTCATCAAGGTGCAAGCTAAGCTTTGAAACTTAAATGAATGTGCTTTTATTCTTTTCATGGACAATAAAAGAGTTTCATGGACCTTCTGAGCTATCTGAAAATTTGGTCACGTATGGATGTCTTCATTGTTCAGGTTTAATGGACTATTTCAGTATCACTGACGTTGTGCTTTTACTCCTCTTGAACAATACCGTTCCAAGAGTTATGGAGATCAAATTAACTCAAATGATGACTTCAGAGTTCTAGAAACATAAATGTCCTCATTGTAATACAAGACCAACCTAAAGGAAGGAGAAAAATATAATATTTTAGTTCAAGTATTGCAATAAATCTTTGTATCATTAGTTTTCTGCACCTCAATTACGGATCTTAAATACGACTAATTAAAAAAGGTATTTTAAAAGTTCTGCCCATTTTGGCCAGTGTAGATTAACGAAGCATTACACCTAACAGAATTCAGAAGACCTTTTTTTTCTCCCTTACCTTTTCGGATTCCATGCCAGGACACCTCCAGTTGTACAAATAATACTGCAAATTTCCATCTCCAATCCCAAACTTGAGTTTTTCCAGGAATGTTTTGTTTTCCATTAAGTCTAGTGCATTGAACACATCAAATCCTTTCTGGCAACAGCAAAACATTTTTTAAAATTTTACTTTTTAAAGTTTCAAATGACACACAAATGATACTTTACACAGTGGCATACAATATCCAAGAGTCCAGGCTAATTAAGAGGAAAAAAAGACAAGGGAATACATCTTGCCTTTTAATTAGGTACACACACAAAGAAATTTCCCCAATAAAAAGTGAAGTATAAGGCACAACTTTGTTGAAGATTATCTCTAAAAGGGTAGGAATTTTAAAGCCACTTTCAGGGCTAAAGGTCTGAAGAGTCCCTAAAGCATTATCCATTATTTCATCCTCAGAGAGATGTGTTTTTAACAGTCACATACAGTGTTTTGAGACACATTGCCTATTCCAGCTAAAGGTGCATAAATACAGCTTATGGTCTTTTTCAGCTCTTTATCATTCTGTTAATGATAAACACTGTATTTTTGTGATGTAGTCCTTTTCTGAAATGCCATTGTCTATAGAACTCCACTCTCTCACGTGTTACCTTCCCTCCCATACTCATGTGCCCTCTACCAACTCCTCTTTTCATCCACCTCCCAAATTCACCACTCAAAGAGCCATTCTGCTCTCAGAAGAGCCACACAGCCGAATTAGCCTCAGGGTTTCATGCAGCAACACAAACATACTCATGAAATCCCAACTCACTTAACAAGCAACATAAAACCAAGGTCAGTTAAGCCGTCGCAGTGACAATCATCATGTATGAATAGCTGAATTTGCTTGGGGGTCTGGATATAGAAGTCCATTTATTTGCAATTAACTGCAAAGGCAGTCTGACCTAAGATCTTGGAGTCTTAACAGCACAAAGGCAGCGTGCCAGCAGGACTTTCTATACTGTAAGATAAAAATAAGTTACAAAACAATAATGCTGTTACTTAAGTTCAAGAAGATGGTAAGGAACATTCTTTACTCAGTATAAAAACTGGATGTATTTTTTTTTTTCTTTTAAATAAGCATGCCATATTAGGAAAAAAGGTGGCTGAAGAAAAAGAGCATTTTAAGGTCTCCATCAGTTTAGGACTACTTAAAAGAAAGTGAAAAAGCAGAGACAGTGAGTTTCATAAGGTTCCCCACTACCTTACCCAAAGATCATTTTGTGTGCAGATGAAGCTATGCTAAGTTAAATTTGCTGTGAAAAACACACAGAAACAAGAAAAATAAGGTGGCAATGATTTGACACCTGGTATCTAAAGAAGTACATTTTTAAATACTCCAAGTTAGTAATAGACAATAACAGAAGTTTCAGAAGGCAGGAAGGGAAGCAGGGGAGAACAGAGACACACACACTGTAGGTACAGACACAGTAATGAAGCCCTGTAATTAAGCACTCAAAATTCAAGTAAATGATAAAGTCTACAGATGTAGTTTTAATTCAGAATCTAAACATCAGCAGATTAGGTTCAGGTTAATATCTTCCGAGAGGTAAAAAAAGTTCCTCTTCAAAGACAGCTGCTCCACAGCTCTGCCAGACCATTTGAGCAGACTCAGAAGTGAGCTTCTTCCCTGTTCATAAGCTCTCTCCTGTTCTAGATGTAAAAACTTAGTGTCAGCTTCAACAATAAAATATGCAGGGTTTGGGGGAGATTATCCTGCTGCAAAATCCCACTCTCTCCATGCAGAATGTATGGAACCTAAGTGTGCAACTCCAAATTTTGGGTTTTGCTTTCAAGGTCAGGCATTTTGTCCTATAATTGCCAAGATTTTACTAGACTTAGTTCTACGCTAATTTTATATAGTATGATATGAAGATAAAAATTAAACTGACAACATTAAACTGACATGCAAACCCTGAAAGCTATTTGCTGAGTTGAAGTCGTACCTCCAAAACGCATTCTTTGGGAGTACAGAAGGGACTGTGGTGGGTTGTCCCCAGCCAAGAGCCAAACACCCGCCCAGCCTTTTGCTCACTCCTCTCCCATGGGATGGGGAGAAAATAGAAGGAAGGCAAAATGACTTGTGAATTGAAATAATGAGCGTTTAATAGAGAAAGGAATAGATGCATGCACAAGCGAATTGTGGAGCACAACATCATATGGTATGGAATATCCCTTTGGTCAGACGGGGTCAGCTGTCCTGGCTGTGTCCCCTCCCAACTTCTTGCCCGCCCTCAGCCTACTCACTGGGGCTGAGAGAGAAAGCCCTGAGGCTGTGCAAGCACCCTTCAGCAACAGCCAAAACACTGGTGTGTTTTCAGCCCTGGTTTAGTCACAAATACAAAGCACAGCACCATATGGGCTGCTAGGAAGAAAGTTAACTCCATCCCAGCCAGACCCAGTACGTTTGTAAACAAAAAGCAGTGAACAGGAGTGCATTTATCATGACTCTTCCCTTGACTCACCTCTCCTCATCTACAAGGCCAAGTGCCAGATCTGCAAATGTTATTAGGCATCTAATGATGCAGACAGACCCATCAGTTACTTTAGAAATCCACAAACATGTAAAACCCAGTATTGTAATTATATGATGATACGTTTAAAATAAAAGAATCGCATGTCACATTCAGAGAGAAATGCAGACAGGGGAAGGTGCAAAGCCTTGTGGTTAGACCACGTAACTGCTTTCTTACCGCTCCATCCATGGCCCAGTGAATGGCCAGCCACTCAGCTCCCTACACCACACTTCAAACAGAGGCCAATGTTTATTCCTTTTTCCACTTTGACTTTTAAGAATAAGTAGTACCACTTCTGAAAATTATACTAGCCACCTTCCTGTATCTTCATACATCTTAATACCTTTCAAAGTCTGTCTCTGAACTTCCTTTGGTATTATTTTGGAGCCTAAATAATGGGGTTCTATATTCCCCGTGACTATTCGGGAGTTTTCCTTGCCAAATAGTTCTTCAACTCAATACTGCTTATAGCTCAACAAGCCTCAGCAAGCAGTTCCTGTCACAGGAATCAGCCCAGCTGCAGTGCTGCAGGAACATGGCTGAGACAGACAAGTTGAAGACTATGTAGTTGCTTTCATGCACATGTCTCAACAGATACAGCCTTTGCAGACCATCACTGGCTTCATACAGGATCAACACAGAAATCCCTGTGCCACATGCAGCGCAGATGGCTCCGAACACGGTCGTCTGGAGCACAGCTAGCATTTACTTGCACTGAGCACTCATCTAGTAGGTGTAATACCACAAGCAGTGTGGCAGCAACAGTTCTGCTGGGAGGGGCAAGCTTCAAGCATGAGCAGCAGAAAACATGCCTGTGCTCTGCAGTGTGTTGGGAATGGTTGCTAGAATGGATACCATGGACTGGATGACCCTGAAGGGCTAAACAGGTCTCTGAGAATTCATTCGGAGTGGTGGGATATGCATCACCTGCACAGCTCCGTACCACAGACGACATTGCCATGGGTGTTTGCACTGCACTCCCACGAAACCCTGATGATTAAGGGCTGAGCATTAGTTTTTCATCAGACAGCACTAAACTCTTCCAATTCTTATGTTTAAAATCTTCATTTATAGTCTCTTCCCTTCCATTCACCTAAACCATCTATCAGTGTAATTCCATGCGTGAAGGTGTGCTTAAAAGCTACAATAGGACAACATCTACAGAGCTTTACAGGCAGCAATTAGTAACAAGATAAAACAATAAAGCTCGCACAAATAAACTTCTACTATAGAAATAAAAAATAGTTTGAACAAACAAACAAAATGTATTTAATAGAACTTATTAACTCATTCCCAGGGGAAACTATTTCAGTGATACTTTCCATTCTTCTAGTACTTAGTGAATATGGTCATCAGTCTGCTCTTGGATGTTTACACAGCTCAAGCTATTGCAAACACTTGGTCTTCATGAACTTGTAATTCCTTAGCATCACCCAAAGTAAAAAAGGAAAAACAAGCATAGTGTTTTACATTTTTTTTTATATATATATATCACGTATCATCAACTGTGCTCTGTGCTGTAGACAGTAAAAGAAAACAGAATGCAACAGCATGGATAGATTGCTGCCAGTTCTTACCTTGTCACCACTCCTAAGAAGCCTTTTTTGAAAGAAGCAGAAAAAAACCCAACCCACACAACTTACCAATTTAGCTATAATGAGCGCATCATTCATTAAGTCCAAGAGGGGGGTCTCTGTATGAATATTGTAAAAGGAATAGGCAGCTTTGAGGCTTTTATGAACAGGATGGTGCATCACTGTTGAAGGTAATGTGTAGAAACTCAGGAAGTCTGTTAAAATACCACTTGAGCCCTACAAAAAAAAAAAAAGTCAATTAATTAAGAAGTGACTGCTCAGTTATTGTTTAGGCTGACATGGCAGTTCTACAGAGACTAAATAATAAATGCAGCAGAGTTTTGCACACCGCAAGTATTATGGGATAACAGGTAATCTTGGCTAAGATTTCAAGAAATTGAATTCTTGCCAAGGATGTATCTATTCATCAAAGCGACACTGAAGCCCAAAATGGTCACTTCAGAAAAGGAAACAAACATTTAGGTTTTTTTAGTCTATTACACCAATAACATTTTGACAATCAATTGCCAAAGCATTTGTTTCCCAAACTTAGCCTGCTATAAACAAAGCTAACAAAGTACACTTCCAAAAAAAGCATAGAAGTTTTTTTCCAATTGAACGTATTTTTAAAAGAGTATTTTTAAATCTGACAAAGCTCACATTGAGGAATAATTTTTTCAACTTTATAAAACCAGAAAAAAACCCAAAACTGTGCTGGTACACAAAGCATATTTAAATCAGCTATAGTGATTATTAATCAAGAAGCACAATCCGTTTGCTAGACAACAGTGCTAAATCACAATGAAATTCTGCTAAGACCAGTAGTCATCAAAAAAGGTACTTGTACAGAAACCTGAAGTATCCTACATAAACTTTCTCAGCATTTCACGCACCTAACGAAGTTTAACCATCTTCAAGAGTGTAGATCAGTAGGAAATGGGAGATAATTATTGCATGGGTTATGACTGACATGCTGAGCACAAAAAACTACCCAGATTTTCACTCCTCCTATTCCGATTGGGTCTCCTGATATCCCAAAGAAGATAAGGCAAACGAGACAGATGAAGGCTTCTTCTTGCTTGTTTGCTTTATTTTTGAATGACTGGTGCCCACTATTTTGAGCTTAATGAAAGACCTCACAATGATCCTTAAATTGACAGTACTTCTACAGTAAAAAGTAAAACAGTTGAACCCATCACATGTAAAAAAGCTATTGTCTTAGAGCAGGTACAGATTCTGTAGCAGAGATAAACTAACAACAAGTAACAGAAAAGCTATCAAGTCACTCACTAAATTCAGTAAGGACGATGAAAATATTAATTCAGGAATTATGCAGAGTATTTTAAGGTTTTAGCTCTGCACATTACAAAGATGACTTAAAAACCTGACACTAACTTCTCCAGGTCACACAGGTCTTAAAAGATTTTAAGCACTAACAAACCTACGTTTTGTATAGTGAAAAACTAGTTCAAGGCACAGTGTAAAACTGTGTAAAAAAGTAAAGACTGTGTAAAAGTAAAACTGTGTAAAAAAAACAGTGTAAAAAAGTAAAGACTGCGCTGTTTGGTTAAAATGGCACTGTCAGTGGCACTCTCATGCTGATCCTGGTGCTTCTGGACTCTTGTGTAGGCTTCAACTCACCAGCAAAGCTAAAAACCAACCCAGGGGGGAGAGAGAAGGAGGGACAATAAACCACAGAAGAGTCCAATGAGCACTAGACCCACTGCAAAGTAAGTAGGAAGCTAAGCTTGGAAAATGACAACCGATGAGCAGGACCTCTAATCTCCAGCAGCACTAATTTAGCTGAGACTCCTGCACACATTCAGGTTGCAGTGTGGGAACACTGTGATATTTTGATATTTCAAAAATCTTCTTTAAAATATCCTGTTATAAGAGCACTGCAGTTTATCACAACCAAACATTTTCTCATTAACAGAATGCAATACCAAGAACAAAGCTTGGAATCATGATGTCAAATTCCACATCTATAGCACACATTTTCATGCTATCCGCATTTCAAAAATTTGAAGCTGATGTGATCTTTTGTTCACATAGACATTCATGAAGTAATTAGGACATGTTTTACCTCTACTACGTAAGTGTCAATAATATGATCCCGAGGCAGGAACCAGTGGGCTACCTCTTCTTCATCCATCACAGGAGCAAGATTAAACTGTTTCAAGTAAGTGTTGATTAATTCTTGTACTGCTTTAGTATCTTTTTGTTCCATTGGTCTCAAACCTGAAGTCTTTGTGGCCTTATTGTAACAAAAGAAAAATAAATGTTAAGATTTGAAAGGAAAACTGCATACACAGCAAAGGCTGAAAGTAGGTTGCAGAGTCACTCCACTTGCTATAATGCATTCATTATTAGCCTACTTTACCCAGCCACCTAATTCATTATGCTATTTCACAAATGGCTTTCAATCAGAATTCCCTCTCTTCTAATTATTGAGACAGTCTGGGGCACTTCAATCTTTATATTTCATTATTGAAACAACTTCATTTCTCCAGAGAAAGAGATACCATTGCCAACAGCCTAGACTTCACGCATTTTGTATTATTGTTTGGGGTTTTTTTAGGTCAGTATTTCTGATCCTCTTTGAAACTACCTAGGGCCCAGACACAGAAACAAAAAATAAAGCAACTTGCATATCAGAAGTTAATCTGAAGACAAGAACACTTGCAATTCAAACGTAAGAAAATTACAGTCAAGTTATAAACCAAAGTCAGCTGGTCAAGTTTAATTAGAAATATTTAAAAAATAAATTCCACCTATTCTTAACACTTGCAAACTCCCTTGCTAACTCAACTTCCTATACAGGCACAACTGTTGTTCTGTTAACGAGAAAGCTTCTCATAACTTACAGCTGCCTGAAATTAAACCGCTACAGTACTATAACAAAAAGTTAGTTATTTGACTTTAAACATCAGAAAAGGAAAAAATCGCTTTCTAGTACTATGCAATTAATGTTTAAACAAGTAAAGGTGATTAAAGTTTTCTCTCCAGCTTTTGTTAGCTTTCCTGAGTATTTCCTTTTAAGGAGGCTAAGGCTTGTTCTCTTCAGAGCTCATTTATCCCGCTTCATCTGTCTGAGATACATACTCGGGCACGTATCACATTAATCATAGCAAAGTCAATTGCAAGAGCAGCCAGGTAGAGACTTGATTACTGGAAGCCTGGAATTAGTGTAGCTGATTATGCTCTGCTCAAAAGGAGTTATTCTGGGGGAGGTATTTATTCCCATACTCTAGGAGTCAGCAGGCAGATGAAAACTGGAGGCACGTTTTGCCACAGCTGTGGCGTGTGTATTACATTTTAGCCTTCCTGCTTTCCTGAGCAGCCTGGGACTATGGTTTGCCTACACAACAGCACGTCATCTAGATTTTAAATGCCCTGGATTCACAGGGGTATTCACCTGACTCATCAACATGATGCTTCCTATGCCATATTTCATTCATAACCTCCTTATGAAGTACAATATGAAAAGTCAATTTCAGCTCCCTCCGAGCCTTCGTCCCTCTTCGAAAGCCATACACTGGAGCAGGATGGGAGGAAAAGCAGCTGGGCTGGACCATCTTTATCCCCCAGCAACGCTCAGAATGGCCACCAGTAAACTATTATTTGCATCCCCAGAAGTAAGGGAAAGTGTACAGAATGGGGCTAAAATTTGTTTCACTGTTCCACACATCAAGCTGCACTGGGCATATATTCATGTGAGTATCCTGGCTCAGGATCTCAATCAGTCAGGGAAAAACATACAGAGAGATATGTGTTCCTGTCCTTATTCTAAACACAGCAAAAATTTACCTCTTTCAGAAAACCCCTCGCTCAAGAGATTGAACACTTGTAAAAAAACCAACGCCCTCTATTTTTTATATCTATAGGTACATGCACAAGCACAGCCTTCAGGGAGGGTGGTATTTATTAATTACAGTTTTTATTATTTCTGAAAACCTTTTTCATTCAGACTGTTCAAGTGATTAAGAATGATTAATACCTCTTAAAGGGAGATGAGCTCTCAGTGGCAATGTTATTCCAAGGACTCTAAGAAAAGAGGTTAGAATGCAAGAAACAATGTTTGGTGCTGAGGGACAGGACGGTGTGGCCTGAATGAACCAATCTGTGTCACAGTACTGTTTATGATAACAACCTGAAACTGAGGATCCTCAACAGCATTTAAACGCTTTATTAGGGAAAAAAAAACTCCAATAAAACGCAAAGCACAATATCTAAAGAGAAAACATTAGCACAAAGATTAAATCTTAATTTTCCATGGGAGAAGCTCCCAAATCTAATCTAAAAATAAACCAACAGCTGAGGCATATGGACTTCTACATCACTTAGTTTTAAAAGCTGATTTTTCACAGCCCCTATTTTCTGTTTGCACACCTCTGTACAGTATGTTTGCCTTAGCTATATTTTATGAGTGAGATATGATGTATGCTTCGTTTTCCATAATTTATTTTTCTGTTGAAACTTGGGTTTTACAACAAAGGAAGATGATCAGGGTACAACTGCTGTTGCTTCTAATGATTCTCTGTACTGTAAGAAAGATCCTTATTCTTTAAACTAGTCTTTTCCTGTGTTGTTTCCATGAGAAACAGCACTAGAGTTGCCACCAAAACCCATATTTGAAATTGTCTACTGCACTTTTTTAGACTATAAAAAAATATCTTCAAGATTTGATGAAAGCTATATTTAGCTCATCAAGATTAAAACCTAATTAATTTGGTTATTAATTCTTAAGCTCTGAAAACTGCTGCCCTGCACGCAAGGGAGAACCTGCATGTGCAGGCACGGGTAGCATGCAGGCAGCACAGGAAACGTGTGTCTCTGACAGCAGCAGGAGTTCGGATCAAGCCATGGCACGTGCTTTATACCAAGGAGTGCTTAGTGTTTACTCAAATATATAAGTAGCAAGAGAGCCCACAGCATCAAGCTAAATAAAACCAACAGACACAATTCTCTAAAGTCAGATAAATCATTACAAAGTACTACTTTGTAGGGTAAGGAAAGGGTAAGGAAAAAAAAGTATTTTTTTAACCAAAAGGGAGGGTTTGTGTAAATAAAAAAAGGTTTACTGATATGGTACAGGTAAAGGATATTCTGCAGTCCCTCCAAATTGAAAGGTAGCTTTTACAAGCAAAGAAATTGTTTTAAATCATAAAGCTTAGACTGGCTTCTATAGGCTATTAATTACAGCAATGAGATTTTTTTAATAGTACATCTCAGATAGTAGTAAACTTGCCCTGTCACGAAAATGCATCTTAAGGCTTTTTAACAGCCTATTAGCTGCAAATGTGAGAAAAAAATATTTTTAACTAATCGAGCTATTCAACAACGTTCTCTGACAGAAAAGAAAAAGCTGTGAATTAGAGTGGGATTAACAATCCCACTGTGCTCAGCCAACTTTCTGATGGACTTCTCTGAGAATTTTAAGACATGAACTGTTAATTTTCTGTTCCAGTAATCTTTTATCAGATTAATCATACCAAGAATAGTCTTATGTATCTTCAACTCAATCCCCCATGTTTATGAAGTGAACATTTCTGTTTTGGTTTTGTTTGTTGGTGGTGGTGGGTTTTTTTGTTGTTTAAGGCTTTTAGGTCAAAATTTATATTTTCTCCATATACAGATCTATATTTCCTGCAATAGTCCCTTCTGTTTAGTATAGCCCTTAAGGTCTTTTTCATCAACCAGATTATTTTTTGTTTTTAATGTCCCGCACGCACTGCCTTTCCAAACAAAAGCCTGCGCCGTCAGAGACAGATGGAAGGTTATTTTGGGCCTCACGGTAACTGTGGGGATTCTCTAGAAGTCATATTGCTTACATCAGGAAGTCTGTAGAGCTTCATTGTTCTTTGTAGAGTCATGTTTCTACTCAAATGTGAAAATTTCACTTCCACCAATTTTCTGGGATTCAGCGATCGATGCCAATACCTGTAAACAGAATTAATAATGACAACTAATAGTATTTTAAGTGTCAGCTTTACTTGCATCCATGTCCCTATTTTCTCGCATTGCTCCTTCTCCTCTCCAAATTTGCTTCTAAGCAAGCCCATACTATGTCTGTAAGAAGCTTGAGCAACAAAAGACAAGGAAAAGCTATATCCAAGCAATAGCTTTTAAACAGGCCTGCTATCACCATATTTTGAATCTCAGCAAATGCTTCTTATTACAGAATGAGGAATAACAGGGTTAAACATTTTAATCCTTGACATAGTCCTGACAATCTCACCATATTTACATGGTAACATTTATTTTCTTGTCTAAGCAGCATGTTGAAGGAGATCTCTTCCTAGGACATCATTGTGCAACAAAACATCCCTGGTTACTCTAACACAGCATGGATTATTTTTTTTCCCCCATCCTTCCTTCCAGAAACTTACAGGATCTTTGGTGTTGATGCATACAAACACAATTTCAAATCAAGAAGTGCCCTGTCCTCCAGAAGGATAGACAGCTGAACTAATACTGCTGGAACTGAACTTTTCCCAATAGAATAAAATCCATTCCAATCAAATAAAATTATACTTGATTACATACAACTCTTCTCACGTGATAGTTTTCCCATTTTTATCAAATGCCGATCGAGTCCTTTATCCAGGAAAGATGAAAGTATTTCAAAAAAGCGAATCATACAATTCACAGAATTGTTCTGCCATTTTTGGCAAACTGCCAGGTCAACAGGGAAGTGTCCCAGGAAGGGAACAGGCCACTTGAAAAACACAGGTATACAATGTTGTCATTGCTAGTATGGCTTCCACCAGAAGGTCAACAGAAACATCTATTAGTCTATTTGGGGTACAATAAACAAACCCAAAATTAGATCTTAGTCTGAGAAGCTGTTTTATCCAAGGCACTGGCAGGGACGGAGGAGAAAAAAAAAAAAAAAAAAGAAAATAGAACCAAAAAAACCCCACCCTGACAAACCCTCAGGCCTTCACGTTAGTCAAGGCCACAACATTTAATTTCTTTGAATGTTATGCTTTTATTGTTTCTCGGAAATTACATAAAACGTTCTTTAAAATGACTGCTATAGGAACCAATATTATTATGAACATCACCTAGGTTACCTGCAAGTGGCCACAGGTTTGGGGAGTACCACTCCAGCAGTGTAAACAGCCTGAAAAATTCCTTCCAGGTTTACTCTTCTGGTTATTTCACGAATCAGTACAGGTGCTACCCGTTTAGATCTCAGTTTCTTATGAACACACAAAAAATTGATTTCTACCATTTTCTTCACACTAAAAGGACATTAAATAGTGGAAAATTAAAAAGAATTGCACATTGCATATTTTCATTTGCATTACAGTAGTTTTCCATGTTGTGACAGAAGAATTTGAGGAAAAAATAAATTCGCCTCTGACAAAGTACATCTGCAACAAACACTAATCTATCATATTGCGATTGCAATGGCAAATTGTGCAATAGGCAAGCTTTGTCTAAGGTGCTTGCAACAGTCCTTTGTCAGAGCTCTATCGAGACTTAACCAATTGCCTTACTGTAAGATGCAGAATGGCATCCAAGCACATGCTACATGGTATCATAATACTTTGTGACTGACAGCGTATGAAGACTTGGCCAAGAAAGTCCATCTGACCGACTATCCTTTAAATACTTTCCACTAGGGTCAGAAAATTCTATGTCATTGTCTGTATTGTCCATCAGTAAGAAAATTCCTTAAATATGTATTACTGGTCTTCATTTTAAGGAGCTCACAAGGTTTTCTGGGGGGGAGGAGGGGAGGGCGGGAAGGAAAGGAGTGAAAAAAAGAAGTCTCTGCTACATACACAGGATTCTTCTGATTCTTTATGGTCAGTAAGCCTCCTTCTCTCTTTTTAAGTTCTCTACGGCAATGGATACCAGTTTAAGATTTGTTTCACAGTGTTATTCTTTTACAAATACAAAAGTAATGGTGCATTTTACCTGTCATAAATACGAATATTTGCAGGAATGGCACTTATGAATCCTACCAGTTTTTTGTTTGAAGACACTCTAACCCCACAGTGCCACTGGGGTAACCAGCCTGGAGGACGTAGTGCCCTAGAATTGATGACAGAAATAATTACGAATTACTGCCTAAGAAGATGTAATAAAAACACCCTTCTTTGCACTCCAGCCAGAGCAGAATGTGGAACTTGTTACTCACCACAGAAGAAATTCAGGTGAATAATCAAACCTAAACATATTATCATCATCTTCTACGTAATTCTCATTTAACAGTGTGTATAACTCCTTCAGCTGAAAACACACAAAAAAATCCACAATTTATCCACACACATCAATCAGAATAAGCTTCAATGATTTTAGGTACATATAAAAATTGGTTTACTTACAACTTCAGCATTACTAAGATCCAATGTGTCCCACATAAAACCCTGTGGCAAAGAATATGGCTCTAGGCGGACATTGTCCTTATCTGGTTCAATTGCACCATGTGAAGTTATAACTTCATCTTTTGAAGGAGGGGGAAAAAAAAAACCAAAAAACGAAGAGTTACATTGCTAGCTTCTTGATAGTTCTCAAAACTGCATTTAACTCATATCATTTATTTTCTCATAATTATGTGATAGGAATGTGAAACTTTTAAAAAATGCTGAAAAAAATTAGTATTATTAGCTTATACTACTTCTCATTCACACAGACTGCATTCAGATTAACAACTACCTCATCAGAATATCTATAAAGATATGCACAGAACTCTCTATCTTGACTGATATCCAGTATTTCATAACACAGAACAGCAATTTATCAGCACATGCACAGCATTTAGCCAGCCATGAGATCAATGGTCTCATCATGAGAAACATGTTGTACTCACAGCTAACAAGCTATGGCTCGGATCCCGTTTACCACTTGAACTTGACTTGAACAGACCTGAACTCAACAGGATTACTCAGGAGCAGTGCCATGGCAAAGCTACCGCATTTAAGGGATGCTGGTGAAATGTGAAACTTGTTCCCAAAATCCTACATGAAAGGGGGCTTTATTCTACTCCCTTACTTTACAACTCTGGTCCCTCAGTATATAGCTATAAACATAAGCCGTTGCTCTTCTATGGAGCAGCATCTGCCAAATCATAGAATCATTTAGGTTGGAAAAGACCCTTAAGATCATCGAGTCCAACCATTAACGTAGCACTGCCAAGTCCACCACTAAAACACATCCCTAAGTGCCACATCTACACGTCTTCTAAATACGTCCAGGGATGGTGACTCAACCACTTCCCTGGGCAGCCTGTTCCAACGCTTGATAACCCTTTCAGTGAAGAAATTTTTCCTAATAGCCAATCTAAACCTCCCATGACGCAACTTGAGGCCATTTTGTCTCATCCTATCATTTGTTACTTGGGAGAAGAGACCGACCCGCACCTTGCTACAACCTCCTTTCAGGTAGTTGTAGAGGGCGATAAGGTCTCCCCTCAGCCTCCTTTTCTCCAGACTAAACAACCCCAGTTCCCTGAGACGTTCCTCTTAAGACTTGTTCTCCAGATCCCTCACCAGCTTCTTGCTCTTCTCTGGACCTGCTCCAGCACCTCAATGTCTTTCTTGTAGTGAGGAGCCCAAAACTGAACAGAGTATTCAAGGTGCAGCCTCACCAGTGCCGAGTACAGAGGGACAATCACCTCCCTAGTCCTGCTGGCCACACTGTTTGTGATACAAGCCAGGATGCTGTTAGCTGCCTTGGCCACCTGGGCACACTGTTGACTCATATTCAGCCAGCTGTTGACCAACATCCCCAGGTCCATTTCTGCCAGACAGGTCTCCAGCCACTCTTCCCCAAGCCCGTAGCGCTGCATGGCGTTGTTGTGACCCAAGTGCAGGACCCGGCACTTGGTCTTGTTGAGCCTCAAACCACTGGCCTCAGCCCATCGATGCAGCCTGTCCAGATCCCTCTGTAGAGCCTTCCTACCCTCAGGCAGATCAACACTCCTGCCCAACTTGGTGTCATCTGCAAATTTACTGAGGGTGCTCTCGATCCCCTCGTCCAGATCATTGATAAAGAACCGTCCCCATTACTGAGCCCTGGGGAACACCACTTGTGACCAGCCACGACCAGCCACCAACTGGATTTAACTTCATTTACCACCACTCTTTGGGCCCAGCCATCTAGCCAGTTTTTCACCCGGTGAAGAGTACATCCAGCCAAGCCATGAGCAGCCAGTTTCTCCAGGAAACTGCTGTAGGAAGTGGTGTCAAAGGGTTTAGTAAAAGTCTAGGCAGACAACATCCACAGCCTTTCCCTCATTCACTAAACTGGTCACCTTGTCACAGAAGGAGATCAGGTTAGTCAAGCAGGACCTCAAGATGATCTGCTCTATAACCTTCCCCAGCACCAAGGTCAGACTGACAGGCCTGTAGTTTCCTGGATCCTCCTTCTGGCCCTTCTTGTAGATGGGCATCACATTTGCTAGCCTCTGGTCAACTGGGACCTCCCTGGTTTGCCATGACTGCTGACAAATGATGGAAAGTGGATTGGTGAATACTTCCACCAGCTCCCTCAGTACCTTTGGGTGGATCCCATCTGGCCCCATAGACTTGTGTGTGTCTAAGTGGTGTAGCAGGTTGCTAACCATTTCCTCTTGGATTATGCGGGCTTCATTCTGCTCCCAATCCCTGTCTTCCAGCTCAGGGGACTGGGTAGCTGGAGAACAACTGGTCCTAATGCCAAAGAAGGCATTAGGTACTTCAGCCTTTTCCTCATCCTTGGTCAGTATGTTTCCCCCTGCATCAAATAAAGGATGGAGATTCTCCTTAGCCCTCTTTTTGTTGCTGATGTAGTTAAAGAAACATTTTTTATTGTCTTTTACAGCTATAGCTAGCTTAAATTCTAATTGTGCTTTGGCCCTTCTAATTTTCTCCCATAACCTCATGTCATTCTTGTAGTCCCCCTGAGTTGCCTGCCCCTTCTTCCAAAGTCCATAAACTCTCTTTTTTTCCTGAGTTCTAGCCAAAGCTCTCTGTTCAACCAGGCTGGTCTTCCTCCCTGTCAGCTCGTCTTTTGGCACATGAGGTGGCCAGCCTGCTCCTACACCTTTAAGACTTCCTTCTTAAAGAACGTCCAGCCTTCCTGGACTCCTTTGGCCTTCAGGACTGCCTCCCAAGGGACTCTGTCAAACAGCTCCTAAACAAGCCAAAGTTTGCCCTCCAGAAGTCCAAGGTAGCAAGTCTGCCAACCCTGCTATGTACTTCTCTGAGAATCGAAAACTCTATCATTTCATGATCACTATGCCCAAAACGGCCTCCAACCACCACATCACCCACGAGTCCTTCTCTGTTCGCAAACAACAGGACTAGCAGGGCATCCTCCCTAGTTGGCTCACTCACCAGCTGTGTCAGGAAGTTACCTTCCACACACTCCAGGAATCTCCTGGACTGTTTCCTCTCTGCTGTATTGTATTTCCAGCAGGCTCTCATGTCTATAGAAGTGCTGTAACCTGACTAACCTGAACTGAACTCCAGAATGAACTGCTGCACAGACACCTGAATTAGCCTGTAAAAACTTCATTATGGCCAGAGTATTTTTTTTAATTTACACAACTTTTTTCAGCTAGGCTCTTCCTCCACCTAGGTAGGATTACTGTGACAATTACTACCATTAGTTTACAGAGGTATCTGGATAGAGTTTGTATGAAGAGGAGCCAGGGCAGGTCAATTCAATCCAGTGAAAACTACTGCATCCAGGGACTTTGCTCTGGACTTCTCTATGCAAGGAAGTCAGGGAGAAATGAGATCACTGTGGATTAACCTCTAGAAATGGATTAATGTGAAACACTGCCCTGTGGAGAGAGAGAGAGAGAGGAGAGTGCTCCTGTGCTTTAGACTCTACCTTATTTCTGCTTATTCTACACCTGCCTCCAATGCCATGGAGAGAAACCTGCAGAACAGAACAATGACAGCTATTGCACTGAGACTGCTTTACTTGTGGACTCCCCAAGTTTTGCTGGCACTGAAAAGCTACAACTGCTTAACTTGAAGATAACGAAGGGGGAAGAAGGAGGTTCAGAAAGCAATTCAGAGAAAGCAAGAGAGTCAGCAACTACCTTCTCTGACAAAGACTAAGATTTACCAACTGTGTTATCAGGGATCAGATCAGTATAAAAAGTAATCTGACAAATTCCTTACAAAATTAAAGGCAAGGAGAAGTCACCTCACCATCTCACTTGGTACCAAGAACAGAGAATGGTCTCTGAGAAAGCACGTCATCAAAGTAGTGTGCATTGTGGAGGAAGCACGTGAACAGCAGTAAAAGTGTTCATGCATGAGAGAAGCACCATTATCCACTTAAAGCTGCATGAAAACAGTGCAAGCTACAGCAGGAAAGTCATTATCTCTGAGATACCAAAACTATCTATTGAAAAAAAATATATTAAGGGAAAATAAATAAATTTAAAAAAAAATAATCAAAGTTTACTCTTTGTCACCACTTAAGAGTTCTTATTTTCCCTGAAGTGGAAAAGACTTCTACATTCTGTTGTTCAAGAGTTGAGACCTAAAATATGCAAAGGAATGCTATTTCAGTAGCATTTCCCATTTTTATAGAGAGTATCAGAATGAGATTTATTAATACCATATTTTGTTGCATATCATGGGGGGGAGGGGGAAGGCCAGCAACTCTTAGAGAACATCAAGAATTCCACATAAAATACACAAAAGATTAAGGATATCTACCGCACGCAGTCCAACTTCATACCTACGTCAGAGAACATGGCACACAGCTGGCACACTTTCTTTTCGTGGTCAGTTAGACAGATTTTATGCCAAGGTACAGTTAAACTTACTAAGTTTAGGTACAGGTTGCGTATCCCAAAACTGGTATTTACGTTTGGTAGCCTCATCAATATTCTTTGCTGGGCCTTGGCATGCAGAGAGCAGCTCCATCGCTCTCTGGATGTCTTGAAGCTTCTGCATTGGAATGGCTGGATTCTGCACACAGACAAACAGAAGAGGAAGCTTGTTGGGTACATGTACTTTCAACTAGTTGTACAAACATGTTAATTTATTTTGCTGTTATGTATTCTTTCATATACTCTTCTCATCATGGTTACTTTAGGTATAACCTTCAGAGGCAGGAGGGTGGAAAGTCAGGTGGGCAACAGACAAGCAGCTTCACAAAATACTTAGTAGTTTTGACTTAGCGCTTGCATTTAATCATGAAATTTCCGAGTTTTTAACACAAATACTGCAGCATTAAGACAGGGTACCAGTATCACAATAAAAGGTTTCATATATTGTCTGCCCCACACACCTGGTAAAATACAATAAAACAGCAAAAAGCAGACCAGCTTAGATATCTAACAACCTAAAGATAACCACTGGTACACACAGAGATGTTTGAAGTTGTACTTAACACATACAATATAAAATAATATTTAAATTCAGGATGGTTCAGTATTTCAGGTACACTGTATTGCTACAAATATCCACTTTTTAACCTTAGTTATATCGTATCTGCCTTGTAGCAGATTAGCTTGCAATTATTCTAGTAGGTACCTTTCTGCATTGTATCGTGTGTTAACCATCTTGCCACTAATGCCAACAGTGCCAACACTCACAGCTAAGGATAATTTTAACTGATACAAGCAGACAGACATAAAAAACCCAAACTTTCCACTACAAAGTTGAAAAATCTTTATAGAAAACTTATTTGAAAAGCATAAAACCTAAGGCTAAGTTTCTAAACTGAGCTCTTAAAATGCTCACCTTTGATCTTTCTGAGTAAGTGTAACTGGAATGAGATTTTTCACTTGCATAACAAAGTGCAGAGGAATAATGGTAACAGACTTCTAAATCTAGAGGGATTTTACTCTCTCTTTTTTTTAATCTATTTACTTGTTTTTTTATCTCCCAAGTAGTAAGTCCTGTTCTGAGCATTACTAAAAGCATGCTTGTGCTCAGGTACTTACTGTACTGCAGTCCTGGAAAACATTTCAAGGAATAGTCTCAAATGGATGGGAAAATTTTAAGCAATTCTGCATAGAGATTTCAAGCCAGATGGGTTTTTTGTTTTTGTTTTTGTTTTTTACTGAATATCAATGGACCACTATTTCTATATTTCATGTTCTTTCTAGGATTCATGTGTTGAAAAACCACCATACATGTAATAATGATGTAAAGCTTCATTTGGATGGGCATCTGCCTCTAATATCCCCAGTCACAAAAGGAACAAAACTCCTTGCCTGTAGCTTAAGCAGGCTATCATTTTCTATTTATAATAAAAATTTGTACTCTCCAAACATTATGCAATTTCTTTCATTATTTTAAGTATTGCAAAATTTTACCTGTGAGCATGCTTTAAACACATGTCATCTGAGTAGTTGTGAATTAACATATTTACACATTTTAGAGCAACACTATTGCGGCATAAAGAAACTGCCCTATTTCTAGATCCATGATTAGTGATATAACTTACTTTTCTCAACTAAAAAAAATCAATTTGTCTATTACACAGTGGCCTGATACAAATACTTCTAATGCCACTAGATAAATTCTGAAATCTTATCAGTAGATTATGAAATCAGACATAAATATTGACATACTGTACTTTACTTTGTATGTTTATTTTAAGTCTCTAATGTTTTTTCTACATTAAGAAGAAGAAAACAGAAAAACTAAAAAAAGATACTAGGTTCTAAAAAGATCTTACTAGCATATGTAAAGTAAAAAGTTCATGTTCTGATAATCAACACAACATGGCTAGTGACATCAGGAGGAATCTTCTTTCCTTTCAACACGTTCAGAGATCAGCCTGGCAAAGAAGTTTACTTTCAACCCCTTTTGTTTTACTGTAATGGAAAGCAAGAAAAACCTACACAGAATTTCACATGAATTAGAAAGAGTGATTTTGTTTCACTACAGTTTAGGGGAAATACCTCCCCACAGCAAAAGACAGCACTGTTGTGCAACAGGGCTGAGGCAAACAATGCTTTTTTTGCCTCAGTTTTGGTGACAAGATGTGACCTCAGACCTTTGATGTCCCTCAGCCTTGCAGCCGAGTTTATGGCGCTCCCAGTACCCACAGCGGGAGAGAAAGTTAGGGACCCCTTAGCAAACTAATCATGCACATGTCCGTAAGAACAAACTGGATGCACCTGAGGGTGCTGAGGGAGCTGGCTAATGTTGCTGCAACTAGCATCTATCAAGTCTAAAAGGTTATAGCAATTGGTGGAGGTTTCTTATGACTAGAAAAAGGGAAATGTCACACCCATCTTCAAGAAGGCAAGGGGGAGGATTTTGAGAACTCGGAAATCAACATCTTTTAAGGATATGGACATGACAAGAGTGCTTTCTCTGTAAGTTCATAAGATGATACCTAGTTGCAAAGAATGGTTGAAACACTGGACCAGAGTTGCTTTCAAAGCTACTTTGACAGGTTGCAAAGAGAAACTTTAAGACTTTTGACAAAGGCAAATGCAAAGACCTGCATCTGGGATAGAATAAGCCCATGCAATGGCAGAGGTCAGCATCGACTGGCTAGAAAGCAGCTTTGCAGAAAAGAACCTGGAGCTCATGGTGGGCAGAGAGCTGAACATGAGCCAACAGTTCACTGTCCAGCAAAGGACAGCTGCATGCTGGTTTGTACCAGTAAGACTGGACAGCAAGCCTTCCCCTTTATATGGCACCCCTGAGATCACATCTCACAGTTTTGGGTTCCCCATTACAGGGAAAACACTGACATAGTGGAGTGAGTCCGATGCCTGGGGGGCTGAAGCACTTGACATACAAGGAGAAGATGAGAGACCTTGGTTTGTTCAGTCTTAAGAAGAGAAGTTTAAGGGAGCAGGAGAAATCTTATTGCTGCCTAATGGGAGGATGTAACAAAAACTGAGCTAAGTCTTTTCAGAGGAGCACAATGATAGGGCAAGAAACAATGCACACAAGTTGCAAACCAGCAAAATCCATTTAGATATAAGGAATTACTATTTCTTTAACCACAAGTGTAGTCAAATACTGGAATAGGTTGCTCACAGAGGTTGTGAAGTCTCCATCCTTGGAGACCAAACCACCTGATCTAGTTGGATCTGCTCTAAGCAGGAGGTCAGTCAAAAGACCTCCAGAGGTCCCTTCCAATCGAAGTTATTCTGTGAATATGTCATGTAGGCCATTGGTGACTACAATAATGACTGGTAATATTGCAAATCTGGCAAGCTTAATTTGTGTCAATGTGGCCAGTCTACATCAGTGGGACTTTTAATGGGGAGAGACCAAAATCTTGTGAGATGGGCAGTGAAGTGCCCTAAAGATCATTGTAAGCATACAATGCTAACAAGCATTTATTGCTGTGGCTACACTCATGCCAGTGTTCCAAAAGACCAGTATCACAAATAAGAGAGGGAGAAGCCAAGGAGACTCACTGTTCTGCTTCTCTCATCTTCAGATCTTTTTTCAAAATCATTTTCAATGAGTTCAGAAGCCCCACTGAGTATTACCTGATGATCTTGCATATATTCTCTTAAAGGTAAGCTGTACAATGTCACTCTCCTCTAAAATATTTTTAAATCCCTTTTCAACCAAGAGCAAGAAAATGCTAAAAGTCTTTTTTCTATCATGTATTTCACATAACACAAGGAATACAAAATCTAAGTATCACTTGAGTAACAGAGAAAATAAATATATCGCTCCACGCTGAGCCAGATCAGTCTAAGATGCTTTCAAAAATCTAAAACAGGAAAGTTGTCCAAGACAGAGAAACTTGTCTAGTTATCATTGTGTACACCTGGAAACAGCAGAGAAAGTGAAAAAAAAATGAGCCCACGCTGATGCATTTGCAACTAGAGAAAAGTGGAAGCCATATAAGAACAGTAAAATGGTTTAGCTGCCTAGAGCTCAAGAGAAAGACTTACATAAGAGCTTTTCTTTTATGCCAATGAAAGAGGAAATTTTGTAACCTTACTAACAAACTGGATAAACTTCTTGTGACAGTAAAATAATCACGAAGAGTGCCACTCCAAGTACGCAGCTTAGACCAAGGATGGGCTTCCACATTTGTGAAACGCATCATGCCAGAGAGATGGTGTGCAAGATTGCAAGGTGCGGAGGACTAGAATCGTGCATGTGAAAACAAAAAAAAGTGAAGTAGCTTCCTTTTAATGCAAATAGAGGCAAGATATGGAACAATAAGTTTGGTCACCAGAGAACCGAGGAAGTCCCAGGATACCGCAGCAGTGAACTATGTCTTTATGTTAACATTAAAATTGACCTCACTCCAATTGTAAAAGAGTTTGAGGTTACTTGGTTATCGCTTGCAAACAGGCTTCTTATATTAGCAATTCATGCCATGTGCTTTATAGAAACACAGTATCAAAACACATGGTGAGATGAGAAAGTACTTACAATCTCTCTACATATTTTAAAGTGACCCCTGTGCCAAATGTGCCCATTCAAAGCAATGGGGGTGACACAGAGAAGATCTAAAGGGACAACACAAAATCTGTTAGTACTTTAATGAGCCAAACCACAACTTTTTTCCCTAATATTAGGGAATATTAAACCCCCAGTCAAGCCCCAATGTACTTGACAAATCCTACAGGATGAATAGTACTACTGGTACAATGGTGTAACATTCTCCATGTTAATCTGGTAAAGCAAATATAACTACTTCAATATGCTCAATGGCCCATAAATTTTCTTATCATCATGTTATAAACTTCATTTCTCAGGCTTAGATTCCTCTTGAGATAAAAGCTGTATGTTAGAAAAGCCACCATGTCATACTATTCACTGTTCATTCAGAACACAATAATCAAAAAAAGCACATAGACAATGCTATTTTATCACAAAGACCACAAAGATTGTATATCCTCTCACATAAGTTTGCATTCTTATTTACAGCGGAGGCCTTTCAGATGGCAAAAAGTTTCTTCGGTCTGTTATCTCCATGTTAGAGATCACCGCATTTTATGTAAGATGACACGCTGCTTGTTTGCCCAAATGAGACATTGGTTAGCACAGCAGGTACACCTTCCCCCTACTGCTGATGCTCGCCATCAGATAACATTAAGCTGTACAAGTTACTGAAACTGCACTAAGCCAGGTTAGATGGTGGCTAAACTAAAGGCAATTCATCAAATACAAAATCTATTTAAAAGCCTTACCACTGCAGATTCAGATTCCCTGCGACTAAGCTGTCACTAGCCTGATTTCTAACTGCTGGAAAAGAAAGACAAAACACCTCCTCCTCTGCTTTTCTCACAGTACATCATTGGGGTGGTGACGATGACTCTCCAGCTAACTTCATACAGTCTGCAAACACCAGGTCTTACCTTGCTTCTGTCTCTATTCAGGACAGTAACCATTTAGTTAATTCTGATGTGTTAAGGCAGAACTCCCAACTCACTTTTACAAAAAGCAACACACAAATTAAAATTAAATTAGAAGGCAAGAACAAATTAAAACAGAACCAGGCTCTCACTTTTGAAGGCTGTTGAATTTTAATCTCCTGGGAGTCAGACGCAGAGTCTGATTTGGTGCCTCCAGAATTTGGTTTCTCCTTTTTTCTCTTCTGCTTCTTTTTCTTTTTCTTCGCTCCCAAATCCCCTCCAGGACTTCTGCCAGAGATTCAGAGAATGTGCAATGAGAAAAATCAATACCACTGAGCTTAAAATTCAGAAAAAGTTAAATATGGAAAAAAGAGCATTTTAATATGAAAAATCTAACAGCAGTTTGAATGTGAAGAAAAGGCAGGGGAAAAGAAGGAAGGGGGGAACTGACAGCACTGGTGAAAAACTTCCTGCAAGTGCTTTCTAATTTGTGTTACACTCAAACCCCAGCACAACCAGGCGTTTTGACACGCTAGTGTCAAATTGTGACACTGTATAACAGCCAGTGCTCTTCTCCAGGCTATTACCCAGCACAAACATGAAATGACCAAATGCAATAAGAGTTTGGAAGAACTCAGGAAAGTGCAGGAACTGAGGAAAGTAACCTCCTTGGAAATTCAGTAACTATTAGTGGCCCAATATTTTTTCCCCTTCATGCTCAACCATCAGGCACATCTGAATTTGAGAAGAATCCAAACAAAATCTTGAACACAGGAAGTTCCACCTAAACATGAGAAGGAACTTCTTTACTTTGCGGGTGGCAGAGCACTGAACAGGCTGCCCAGAGAGATGGTGGAGTCTCCGTCACTGGAAATATTCAAAACCTGCCCGGACGCGTTCCTGTGCAACCTGCTCTAGGTGAACCTGTGTGGGGTTGGACTAGATGATCTCCAGAGGTCCCTTCCAACCCCTACCATTCTGTGATTCTGTGAAAAACATTCTGTTTTCAGGAATTTTGTTTCTAACTTAAGTAGTGATTAAAGTCTTGCTGAAAAGTCAGTAGGGAACAATACAAAACTAACCAAATATTTGTGCTCTAAAACAATAAGTACCATGGGGTCAACTTTAATTAAAAAAAAAAAAAACAAACAAAAAACCATCAAATTATATATTGCACTTGCAGATTCTGACATATTTTGATTATTGATAATACAACATCTTTCTTCTTTAAGGCGATTCTAATTTGACCAATAATTGAGACACAGAATTAAGATTAGAATAAAAGTTGCAAAGTGTGGGAGGTGTTGGCAGCTCTCAGACAGAAGGCAAATAAGCAGGCAATGAGTCAGTTAACGCTGAATCCTCTTCAACAGGTTAATCTCCCAGCAAAACCATACATACATAATGGAGCTCAAGACAGATACTGGGGTTTGGGGGGCTTGGGTATTTTTCACTGGAAAAAAGTTAATGCAACAAACAATTGTTTAATTCTGGAAGGAAAAAAAAAATCAAATATGATACTGTCAAACCAAAAGAAAAAAAACTCAGAAGAACAATACTAAAGTTATTAAGATCAATATGTTTGCAAGGGCCATGTTATTCACTGTAACATGCTCACTTTCAAGATTATGATGCCCAGTCTTAGCATCTATATGCTGTCTGAGCTGAAGTCAGCAAGAAAACACCCAAATGTCCAACTGGGAGGCCAAAAGCCTGCAATTAATCAAACATGTAACTAGAGATTCATTTTTGTGAGATCGTTACTGCTCTCTAGAACAGCCTGCAGTGAAAGATCAACCCCAAGAAGTCCTTAACTTTCACAGTTACATTGGGTTAAGTTATGCTCCCAGAAAGTGGGGAGAGAGTTACAAAAGCAGCACCCTCTGGGCTACTCAAAGGACAACAGTGTACCAGACCAAACACTCACACAGCAGAGAGAAAAGAATTTGTAGTACTTACTAGAAGTCTGCAGAAACAAAAGGCAGAGTTGTGTAAGCAAGGCAGGGAAAAAACTTTCTGTTGCAGAATGAAGATATTGCCTGATCACCTAGATGATTCTGTTAACAATTTCTATATTCTCAGTTTAATATAATCAAATTTAAATCTATTTGAAAGCCTGTGTACCAAGCTGATGCTCTGTACAGAATTTAAGCACAGAACAGACCCAGAGGCCTGGTGAGAGGTTATAAATACAAGAGAGTAAAAAAAAAAAAAAAAAAATCAACAAAACCCAAACAGGTACAACCCTAGGACTTCATCACCTCTGGCAAAACAGATAAAAATACTAGGGAAAGCGATTTCACCTTTGATGAGATTCATTTAATGAGGTGAACTCCACAAGCTTTCACCTTGATCTCTAACATCTCACATACAGCAAACAAATGATGCCACCATGTCCTTGAGCCGACTCCCAAAGGCTTTTCTGTTGAACACTAAGTCTATGAGGAGTTTCAGCAAATGCCGATCTCAACAGGCACCAAGCCCTGAGTCACGCCGGTGCGGCTCGCTCCTCTTCTTCCCTTTCAACAGTAGCCGGCCCCAGTTACACCAGAGAGGAATTCTGCTCCCTGGGATTACCTGAGGTCAATGTTTTATTTAGTTTGGTGAAATAATGAATGACTGTACTCCAAAAAAAAAAAAAAAGTTTGGCAGCTATGGAGAAAAAGCAGTTTTGCCAAACTTTACTAATGTTATCCCCAGTTAAACTGCACTTTTAGCAGGATAATCTTAGTTTGTTCTTTGACCAGCTCAAGGTCTTTTTCATATATAAATGCTTATTTTTTAGCTGTGAAAGAGGAAAGATGGGACTAAATTGCTGTAAAAGATAAGATGGTATTTAAAACTACTTATTTTTTAAAATCTTCCAAAATCTCAGTCCCTGGTTTATGACCTTCAGGTTTAGAGTTTTCACACTGCCTCTTGAAAAATAAATACTGGTATCTTTGTCTGACAGGTTATCCAGGGACCGTTCAAGAGCGGTGATTAATGTACAGTCTCCTGCCTGGGTCAGTCTTTTTTTACTGTTACAATCTACAGAATGTAAAAAGAGGATTTAAAGAGAGACCTACTTGTCCTTCAACTCTTTAGGCATGCGTGCAACCCAGAGATTTGGCAGCACGCAGAAATTTCTACTGAGTAAACAGGTTTGTCCAACACAAGTTACAACCAGAGATACCAAGCAAATTAGGGCAAAAGCTAAACTAAAACATCTCAGGACTTTTTCTCCTTCTCATACTCTGCCTTGAAAAGAACTGAAAGGTTCTAGAAGTGGGATTGAGAATGACTAGGAAGGGAGGAACTCTGTTGTTCAAATGGTAGTAATTATGCTGGACACGACAGCACAAAGGATATGCAAAAGTAATGAGATTAAAAGCAAAGACTCCCATTTAAAGCTTTTCTCTTAATTAAACAGTCTTGTGTGCTGACTAAGATCTAGGTTCTCCTTTGTCTGGTCAGATACATTTTGTGCTGTCATCATATAGGTGCATCTCACTCTTAGAAGTTTGGAGGAAGAAAAAAAAATAAAGTTTCCCACTTCTGTGAAAGCTGACCTTTAAGTGTGAAATCTCTTTTGCTGAACTACCCTGCTACCGTTGACGCGATACAACTCGGAGTGCAGGTCCCACACAGAAAGCAGGAAAAGGATACGCAACTCAGATTGATGCTACATCTAGCTGTCAGGTCAGGCAACATAACTTTTTCACACATCAGATCAACGCATCTGCCCCAGTCCAGCCCACCACATAGACCACAGATGGTTATACTAAGAAAAATATTCAACGTTAGACTTGGGGAAGATTTTGACTGTGTCAGTCTAGTAGAGACAGGCTTATACCAGGAGCACTTTACTGACAGGAGGGCAAGCCTACACACTGAGGCTGAGGTGTACCTAAGTGCAGACATCGTCCAAGATATTTTTAACTGCAACCACGATGATGGTTTTGTCAGTCTGATAACTAAGAAAGGAGCGAGGCCAGCACAAAAGTGACGTGCAAATCAAAATTCAGCTGAGACAAAAGAAGAGTCAAAAGACCTTCTTCTGCCCCTGAAAAGACTTAACCTTGCCACAGGAACAAGCTGTGGCTATGACTCTGAGACAGTCACTTAGGCCCACAGTTTTATGATTTTTGTCTGCAAGATACAAATGCGAGCCCATGATCCCACCCACATACCTTTCCACTTATGTACACACATCTGGTGTTTTGCATAGATGTGAAAAAAGACTTTTGCTTCTCCCTGCATGTGTTGGCTTTTTTTTTTTTTTTAAACTGAAAAATGGGGATACTTACTGCATTTGGGGAGGAGTGTGGCAAAGGCAGAGAAACTTACTTTGTGGAGCTCTGAGCAAAACCATGAAAAGCTCACATGGAATAATCAGGAGGAGCATGACAGTTACCCTGCTCAGGTGGTCAAACTGTTTTGGCTCCCTTGATTTTCATTTATCTTTCCCACTGAATATTCTTGTTATTTTAATTGCCTTTTTGGATCCTAAATTCTGCTTTAGCAGAAACAGCTTTTTGTAATATCAACATCTGTTTTAAATTACATGGAATGGTAATTTTCAGTTAGCAATTTCTCAAATTTAAAACCAAACATGTACTTCAGATGTTTATTTTTAAGCTGCAAAGGCCCAGGCCTGTGGGGAAGTTTTGCCTTCACAGTATTTTTTCTCTCTCTGTGAGTAAGTGAAGTTGCAAAACTACATTTCTGAAGATGTTATATAGATCTTTTTGATCACAAAAATCGAATCTCATGTACGTGGGCAAGACTCCAAAAAAAATTTCAAAGTAGTATTATTTATACTAGGGCTGTCCTTGGTTCATAAAGAAAATGGAGGCTTAGATGCAAAGGGCCTCCCATTGCTGTATCAGACTACCACCACTTCAAGAGAATAAGAAGGTCCTGACCAGAAGGGCTTATGTCCTTCAAATTCCACTTACTAAGAAACTACCATTACTAACAACCTCTCTGGATGAAGATTTCATTTGCATACATGTCAGTACTTGGAAATGCATGTCAGTACTTGGAAATGCAAGTTTTTTGACCATGAATACCTAATAGCAACGCCTGAAAACCTAACCCAACAGATATTCCTAAACGCTCTGTGCATTTCCTCTGCCTCCCCCTTCAAGTCTGTAAGGCCGTACTTCAAGACGTAAATCTCACCTGCTAAAACTAACCACTGCCTCCTGTACCTTAAAAATATTTATTTTTTTTTTTAATCTAAAAGTAGTGCTGGTTATAAAGTTGCCATTTAACAATAATCAAAGGGGTATACTACTTAAACATGCAAAGTAAATAATTTGTGAGGGTTGGGGGGAGTTGTTTAAAGGTCATACTTTTTCCTCATCTGTTTACTAAATGTTCTGTGGCCAAAGCCTTTCTGCCATTGAGCATAAGGAGCTATTTAAGATGAACTGAGAGATCTTACAAGGCTAGGCTCAGCAGGGTGGATTCAGGTGCAATAAATACATTTTTTCTACATACACACTAACAAAGCTGTTTTGTAAACAACACTTTATTATGAAACAGAACAAGTACAAGCATAATGCATCTAGCAGGAGCAAGCTGCAGACACAGAATAGGAGAACAGCAATGAGTCACACAACATACATAATCCTGCATCTAAAAAACAGAAGCAGAAACAGAGGACAAAGACATTTGCACAGTTGAGAGCTATAAAATGGTATTTTCTGCTGCAGTCATTCAGTGCTCAAGCACATAAAAAACAGCAAATTTAAAATAAATAAATAAATTCAAAGTCATACATATATATACAAACCATGGGGTTTTGTGGTCAGTATTACAAGGACCTACTTTCAAATGCCTAGAAACAGCTTGAAAGTAACTTCATTTACAGAGCAATCCAACTAGACACTGACACACAACACATATTCTACCTCCCTATAAAAAACTGAGGGTTAAAATAGCATGAGATTACATACGGATCGGCAGCAATGGAGTCCATTCAGAATTTAGCAAGTCAGTTGACACAGTCATAGTCTCAATAAGACTGCTCATAAATTGCTTAGGTATAGAAAACCTAACCTAAAAGCCCAAAGCAAACTTTAAAGCTACCTCAAAAATTAAAATACTATGATAGGGAGAAAACAGGGAATAATTAGGGTCCTATTACCAGGGGTTAATCTCCCAGATCAAAAGTAGATCTTTGTGTTTGCTGTAATGTAACATTTTTCTTTTCATTTGATGGAATTTGTTTGAATACTTCAGCCTGCAGACCAATAGTAGCAAACAAGATTCTCAAAGATTACAGGAAAATAATTCAAAAGTCAATATTAGATTTCATGCATCAGAAACATGACACAAAACTGATACTAATAGTTAGAGGCTTTTTTTTACTGGAATGATCTACCACTAATTTAATTAAACTTCGTATTACTTGGAAGCATTTGCTTTCTTATTCAAAGATGAATGAAGCAGCTTCTTTGAAATACTCAGTAAAATACATTTGGGATATTCAACAAAAACAAGCTTTGGGGAGAACAGCGTACAGCCCGCAGCTGCAGTAGTTGTCCCTCAGAGCTCAGCGAGATCCAAGTCGGAGCAGAGCAGCAAGCTGCGATTCAGAACACACCGAAATGCAATTCTTTGTTCCCCGGCTGCTTCTTACACAGTGCTTCTGCACTCGCTGTCACAGCAGCCCGAGCACATAGCCGCAAGCCCAGCTACACCGCAGAGGGCAGCTACAGCTCGGTCACGCACACAAACAGAAGAGGAAACTGGAGTAGGAATAAGGTACGAATGAATTGTAGACAGGCATCACCCGGCTATCAAACAATCTGGCCTGGCACGTCAGGTTGGCTCCCACGAAGAGCAATAAATAATCATTCGCTGCTCTTAGTGGTGTTACTTTTACATATTTGGGAATCTTCGACTGTGGTATATCCACACGAACGTAACAAAGCCCCCATGATAATTAAAAGCTATTTCATCGCTTTTTAATATCCCAGGTTTATATTACTACAGTTATTTTTGACACAACTATTTTAGCATGCATGCCATAAATTCACTGATAGAGCAGCAAGCATCGAAGTTTTCCCCTTTCCTGCCTTTTAGGCAAGTCAGTCACCTAAGTCTCTCAGATTTCTCTTGCCACATTTAAGATGAAGAGCTGCTTGTTGCCAAGCAAATCTTAGGGGCAGGAGACGACAAACAGCGTACATCCTCAAACATCAATCACCTACAGAAACGCTCTCAACCAGATGAATCAGAAATTCATGAGGAAGGTATTTGTGTAGCAGTGTATACCTATTTCTATTTTAGGTTACTCCAGCCACTCCTAGTTGCGACAACAAAGCATTTTCTCCGCAATCACCTTTTCTAACCACTCCGAAAAAAGCCAAAAAGTACATTTAAACGAAGTTGTTTTTTAAAATGTGTTCCTCCCACTTCCCTACCCCCAAAGCCTCTAACTGCAGAGCAACCCAGACCCTTGGCACCTTGTTCCTGGACGCAGCCACAATGCATGCCACTCAACACCGGACGGGTGCGAGGGGCCGCGTTCACCCGGCTGCATCTCCTGTCACCTCCCCGGGCTACTGGGAACTGATCTACAGCGTGGCAAGATTTAAGACACAAGATTAGCGGAGAAGGAACTACAACCAGAACCACAGCGTTTGCTCCAGCCGATGCTTTTTGGTAAAACACGCGCTCCACTCTCCACGGCGCGTGGATCGAGCGTTAACGTTTCTTTTTGGACAATAGGTGACGTTGGGAGGAGCGTCCGCAGGACAGAGGGACACCAGCGATGCCGGAGCGGTCCCCGGGCCGGGGAGGGGGCGCGGGAGTGGGGGGCGCCCGCCGCGGGGGGTGACCCCGGGGACCCCCTGGGCTGGAACCAACAGAAACAAGTATGCAGACAAGTAACCGAAGCAAGAATGCAGCGGGGCATTTCCCCAGAGCGCCGCGACCCAGCACGGGAGGCTTCCCAACGGCCAGAAGACACAAGAAAAGGCCTCAAATCCTGGGAAAGCACAGACAACGAAACAGGATTTACCCTCCCTCTCAAGGACCACTTTTAAGGCCGCTGTCCGGCGGGGAAGCGCCGGCCCGGCCGCCCTCCTCACCTCAGGCCGGGGGCCCGGCCCACCGCCTCTCCCTCCCGGGGAGGCCGCCCTCGGAGTGGCGAGGGGAGCCGAGCCGAGCCGGGCGGCGCGGCGGGGCGGCAGGGTCCTCCCCCGCCCGCACGCTGCCGACTGCAGCGGGAAGGCGGCCCGGAAGGAGGGCGCGGGGTGCCGCCGGTAGGGCCCCCTCAGCTGCGGGCGGTACAGGCGCAGGCGCCGCG
>VWZL01001587.1:58339-141253 GCA_013396915.1 Stercorarius parasiticus
CGGGGGCGCCTATGAAAGGAACCGGGGCGCACGGGCAGATGCAGTCCGGAGGAGCTCCCTCTAGCTGCTGTCCCCTCCCGTGCTGGCGGCGGCAGAAGAGGCCGCTGGGGCTCTTTAGCCGCTCCCCGCGAGCTCCGTGCCTCCCCGCGGGGGACCGAACCGAACCGAACCGGACCGGCCTGCGGGGATCTCGGCGCCATGCCCTGCCCTGCCCCGCCCCGCCCCTCACACCCGAGCGGTGCCGCGCCCGGCCGCCGCCTGACCCCTGGTACACGACATCCAAGCCGTCTCCCCTGCCTTCATCGGGCCTCAGGGCCCCGCACCGGGCTGGCGAGGCCCCGCCGCCCAGGCGGCTGTCCCCCGACGACGGGGGAGGCCTGAGGCGCAGGCCCGGCGGGGGCTTCCCCGCGCTGCAGGGTCGGGGCCTGCATGGCCGCCGAGGGCCCGCTCGGTGGGGCGGCGGCTGCCGGGCCTCAGCAGCCTCGGAGCCCGCTTTGCTAGCTCCCCCTGTGCCCTTCTCGCACCAGAAATACTTCGACGCCGAAGATGCCGGTGGCAGACGCTGCCGAGGCCGCCGTGGCCATCCCTCCCCACGCAGGGCAGTGGCCACTGGCTCTGGCAGCACTTGGCGTTTTCCAGAAGCCTTTTTTGTTTCTACAAGATCTAGAGCTAGAAAAACGGGAGTCGGAATCATAATGATTCAAACCCAGTAAAAAAAAAAAAAAATTAGTAAAGAGGAACTCGCATTAAATGTTTGAACTCTTGTGATTTCCAGGGTTGTATCAAGATTTCTGGATGAGATTCAGAATTTCTGAGTGCTTGCTTTAGCAGTGCTGCCAAACATCTCATTAAGATGTAAGAATAGCATGCATCAGTTGTGATTTCTTTTTATGCCCACCACCCTCTTGAAAGTAATTTAATCTGAGGAAGATCTTGCTTCATCCCATTTCAATTTAAGGTGGTGATTTGGATCACTTTTTCCTATTTTTGATTTAAGGTGGTGTGATGTTTACCAGATATTGCAGGTGACATGTCAAGTAAAAGATCTCACTGGCCAAGCAGAAGACAGATAGATGTTCCTCCAGCCATGCCCTCAGTCAAACTCTGAACCTCTGTGTATTGAGCAACAGCTCTGGGCCACTCTGTCCCACTGCGCTTGGTCCTTTACAACATGCAACTTGCCACAGGAACTTGTAATTCAAGTGCATCAGATTCTCAACAAGTCCACGGCAGACAATGTAATGGTAAAAAAATCAAAGACCCAGGTCACCCTGTCAGCTGTACTTCATCTATAATGGTTCTCCTAAACTGCCTCTCAGCTTCTTTCGGTTGAACCAAGTCGGCAGTTGTGTCACACAGGAAGTGCCACCCTTGTGCTACCAAATAATCACTGAATATTTGTTTTCTGCTGCAGGTGGGCTTGTGGGAGCTCCTCCCTTTGTTGTGAAAGGACAGAGGCAAAGACGACTCTGAATGGGTAATGGAGGATGGGTTTATCAGATGTATGGTCTACCATGGTACACACTGATGTCTCATGACTACATTTAAGTCTTCAGTGGCTGCACTCTGTGCTGGACTTCCACCGTCTGTCAGGTATTTTCTCTCTCCACAGTTTTGAAATACTAGCTGCGGTGACTGGAAAATTCAAGGGTATTAAATCGATAAAGCTAGAAAATATTCCAATAAAAATATTCCAAATAAAATACGCTGTGACATAGCATATGTATCTTTAAAAACAGAAGTTGTTCCTGAATATGGCTAAATTGTTAAGGTGGTGTTGATCTTCCAAAAATGAGCAAAGGGAGAGAAAATAAAATCTAGACAGGTGGCCTACCCGCCCTCAACTATTGCAAAACTGACGGAGTCTGTAATTAACACTTGACCAAGTGTGACCTCCCAGTGTCAAGCTGTTGCTGTAGTTTAGAGGGGAAATGTGCCTACCATGTTACCACAGGCTGAAATGACCTTTAGAAGCAAAGCTGACAGCAACTGCTGTCAGTTGGACTCTATATGTATATGTATATGTGCATGTATATGTATAATCTTGTCAGTTGTGCTTTATATGAGGGAAGGGAAATCTCAAAACAAAGACACAATAGCCAATAGTTTTCAATAACAAAAACCAATTGTTGTGAACAGCTGCCCCACAGCCTGGAGAGAAGTTAATCCAGTGATTACTAATGATTTTTTTCCCTTCATAATAATGTGTAGGAGAAAGTGAAGAACAATATGTCAATGACTAAACAGCTATATTGAATCATTGTGTTGGAGAAAATGGGTTTAACCATCTCATGTCCTTTACCACAATTTTCCTCACTTCATTGAGAGAAAGGGAGTATAGGAAGCCTGGATCCTAACTCTTCTTGCAGTTCACAGTGACGGTAAAAGAGGCGATATGAATCTCTCCCAGCAAGCTCCCACTCACTGTCTCCTGCTAGAATGTCTCCCTGGAATGGGGATCAGGAGGAGTATAGCTGCAGAACAGCGGCTATCCTAGACTTCATAGCATGCGTGAAGAATATCCTTATAGATATGTTTATCTCCTGAGAGGCACAACTGAGATTATACTCCAAGATTTGACTATTACGTGGCCAAATGACAACACTGAATTGTGCTTTGTGTTTTATGAATGTGCGACTTTTGCTTATACCACAAGCAGAGAAGTTGACCAGAAGCAAGAGAGTATGCATCTGTCCTGCACAAGAGGGTTCCTGATGTAGCTTCTCATTTCTCAAGTTACCAGACAGGTTCCCAGAGTGTTTGAATTCACTCTACAGACCCTGCTCAGCAGGGTTTACTTGATAGATGTTGGCTATCACATGTATAGGTATCTTCCCAAAACAGCAGCAAGGTGAAAAAGCATACCCCTGAATATCAGGACCCCACATGCTCGACCACAGTGAGTTCATGGAGTATGTGCCATTAGGACACGAAGCAGCATGGATGGCACCTGATGTGCCCGAACAGCCTGTCTGGGGTCATCTGTACTTCCAAGACCTCTGTTGTTGCAGAGGGGTATGTCTGGGAACTCCCCAAACTGCTGCATTCGAGTGATGCAGATACAACCCCCACACTCGCGCCAGTCTAAACAGACCGTCAAAAGCTACCAGAAATGTTTCATTTTAAACCTAACCAGGTAAAGAGCTTGTGTTTGTGAAGGTGTGAATATACTGTTTTTAACTGATTAAAAAGACCTTTTCCTAGCTGTAGTGGGAAGATAAAAGCCTTTTATTTTATGAAGATTAACAAGAAGAAAGCACAGTCATTTTACACAAAGGCTAAAAAATGAATAATAAAGGAAAATAGACTTCCTAATCAGGAGATACACTTCACTTAATACTAAACAGCGTGTCATGAAATCAATTAAAATAATTCCAGCATTTGCTGAATTACTCATTTGTTGGTTGCTTATTTTCACAGGTCTCCTTAGAGCTTTAGTAGTGAGTCTAGGTTTGCTGCTGGATGTAGCCAAAATATCCAGTTGCTTATGTCAATAAAGTGGGAGAAGAGAAGAGAGAAAGGTCAATAAAACACTACAGATGTAGCTCTGCCTAGCTGCTCCCACCACTGGCAGCCACCGAGGAACAGACCAGCGTGTAGGGGACCCTCTACACCACCACAAATCCCAGCTTCCTGTATCTTTTCCCATCCCACTTCTTTTTCCAGGTTTTGTCTCTCTGCTTTCCGTAACAGATGTAGTCATGGGCCTGCGGTGGCTACACAAAATGAACCTGTGCCTACACAAAATGAACTTGTGCCTGCAACCCTGAGAGGCTTTGAGCCAGCTTGAACATAAACATGTGAGTATAGGCCCAGATCCACAAATAAACTTTGCTGTTGCCGCATTTAACTTTTTCCTAGTTGACTCCCACAGCAAAATCCAGGACTCGAAACAAAGCTCTACAAACACTCAAATACTTTGGGCATTTCAGTGGCTGATACGAGTTCAGAAGAAGCCTAGGCTACTTCTGAAGAGGGAGGAGCCATCTAACCTTGGTGGTAAGAAATACTGAGGACTGGGAAGCCTTTTTGGGGATCTTTGGAGATCTTTGTCAGATCTCGCCTGTTGGATTAACCATCAAGTGAAACTGTCTAGTACGTGGTCAGGGTCGTAACCTTCTCTTTGCTCTTCTGCAACTGAATAAAGCCAGCCAGTCACAGATACAATTTCCCTCAAGTAGCCAGCCATAATCCAGACTTGTTTACCTGCCTAGTGATATGTATTAATTACATCCCACTGAGATACTGATATATAATACAGCATTCACACCATTGGCATCATCTGATTAGTCTGTGTGTTTTGAGTATTAAACACAGCAGAAGAAAAGTGCCTGCAATATTCATGCAGTCGTAGGACTGCTCCTACCTTTACACATCCCATTGAAATACTCATGGCATTTATAATTTAAAATGGCTTTGATATTGCAAGTAATAATAATAAACAACTTGCTGTAAGCTTTTTGTAACCTTGTAAATTGGAAGCCAAACTGATCCAGTTTCAAAATTAGCTAATTGTTTAGTGTTTTCTCCATTTTCCTAATAAATATTAAAAAAAAAAGTTATGGAGCAAATGAATATATTTAGACTTTGTTTCATACAAGTGCCTACTAGTACTAACTCACAATGATTATTTTTTTTTACTGACTGCTCTTTATGCTGAGAACTTGCACACTGCCTTCTTCAGTCCTGAATGAGATACAAGGGTAAGACAATACAGATTCAAAATACACTCAACAAATGCACCAAAACACATCTACGTAGTTGTCACAGCAAACATCAGAAGAGGGAGAAATGGTGAGGGAATGAAATGAGCTTGTGATCCTGTATGTTGCACATTTGTATCCGTGTGAGATCCCGTCCCTGATCTTTACTGTTTGTCTCACCCACTTTCCATCCTTTTAGCCTCCCGCTGCACAGCGCATGTGGTGAGCTGCAGCCTTGCGCGTCTCCCACAGCCCACGCGCTGCCGGGCTGTGCTGGCTGCAGCACGCAAACTGCGGGACACGCACTCTCAAAGCAGCCCACTCTCTTCTGCTGCACTCTGACATTCAACTTTTTTTTTTTGTTGAATTCTGTTTTAAAATGCACCTCATACCATACCTCTTCTATTTTACATCTTACCTTTTGCACTGAAGCATCTCCTCCTCCATGCTGGTGCCTGCATTGGCAAGGGCCCTGGGCTAAACAGCATTAAAAAGGGGTTAGACGTTTACATGCATAGTGAAAACATTTTGTAGCATTAAAAAAATGTGTATGATAAATACAAACCCTCATGCTTAAGGGTATAAGTGATAAGAATAAGAAGACTTTTCTCCTGTAGGGTTATTATCACTTACAGAGATTTCTTCCCCATTTTTCCGAAGCATCTGTTTTTGATGATTGTTGGAAGCAAGATACAAGACTTAGATCAAACACAGGTTCAAACTGGTTCCAGCATTGCAATTCCTCTGTTTCTAGGGTCCCTAGCCCCAAAAGGTAAACAATAAATAAATGATGTTTTACATTGAAAGATATTTAATAATCAGAACTGACTCTTAAATAATGATTATTACAAATCTATACATATTTTGCATTTCTATGTCTATTTTTTCCTAACTCACTCAGACCCCTTCTCAAACTATATATGTGAATGAGAATTAGTGGTGACAGATTTATCGACAAAGATGGTGTTGACAATGGTGCTGCAGGAGCTCTGACCAATACTCAGGAATTACTTCCACTCTCCAAATCAATCCAATTTACTCCTGTCAGCTCCTAAATCAGTTCTCCCATCAGCCTTCTACAGTCTCAGGGAGGCTGCAAGTACAGCCAAGATGTTTTCTTTCCCTAACTCTGGACCGAGGGAGTGGTAGATACATGAATTAGTTTTAAACTCTTGACCATTTCAGTATTTTTCTAAAAATGAAAGTTTTTGGATTTTTCTTTTTGTCTGTTTCTGATAGTTCTTTATCCCCAAACAGAAAGGGACTCTTTCCTGGGATAGATGTACATCTTTTCCTGCTACAGCGAAGAGGCTACAGCCTGACTGTAAGTCTCAGCTCAGAGCATTTGTAACTCCCACATGTCTGGTTTGCCCTGAGGTATTTAACACCGTTAGGCACCCTGAAATGGAGACTGGAGCCTGGAAACCTTGAGAAAATTGACTAGGATAGTTCTCAAAGTCCAGGTCCAGTTGGCTATCCCCAACCCCCAAACAAATGCCGTGTCTATCAAATACTTTGGTATTCAGTTACCTATTTCCATTAGCATAAACCAGTTTTATTTGTCAAGGTGCTCCTCCAGTCTTGGGAGACTGCAGTCTGAAGACAAGCAGACCTTGGATGAGAATAGTATTTTATGACAAATAGTAGCGACAACCACTGCCACCACTCCTTGTGGTGACAACCTGCTCAGGGACAGTCTACTGTTACTTCTGGGTAGATGCCGTATTTCCCACATTTCCATGACAGCTGACAGAAAATAAGTTCCAATGTTCTTGAGGTTACTCCAACTATAAGTATCCAATTAACATACAAATCAGATAAATGGATGCTAATAAAGGTTCTGCAGACCTTCTGGGTGGTTAGAAGCAGTGTTGTTCAGGAGGCACACCTACTGCATGGAGAATTACATTGAATTAAGAAGTGTCTCATGGACACAATGTCTTCCCTATGAAGAAAATGGGAAATCGGATTCTTATTATAACTTTTCCATTTCTATGCAAAATTTTTTGAGATTTCACCCTTCAGAATTTTACAACTTTCTGCAAAAGAAAAGCCTCTGTCAAATGTTACAACAATTACAAAATAAATTACTTAAAATGTAGACATCATAAAAGCTTTAATCACAGAATTTTGACATCAGGTCTAGGCTAGTTGGCAAGTGTGAATAAATCTCATGGAAGTCAGGGGTACAGGCACAGCAGAAACTCATCATGAAGGATGTCTTTGACCCTGCAATGCTAGACCACAAGGACAATTAAGTTAATTAATACAAGCCTTTATGAGCTCTTATGCCGGTTCTTCCAGTCAGCCTAGGTGAGTGACCTTTACTTTGGCATTGTTTGATGTTGAAATGCTTAAATTGGTGTTTAAGCCAGCTTTTATATTAAATGCATTTATATACATACATGTGGACGTGCATGCATGCATGCATACACATGCAAACACATCCATTTATGTAGGTATACTTTGCTGATTTCAAGGAATAAAAGACCCATACAACCTCAAAAGAAAAACACTCCTCGTATGGGGGAACATGGCTGTCTCATTCTGCTTCCTTCATTGTTATTGTGTTACTTGATATAGGATTACAAGGTGTTAAATTCAAGGTAGAGCTAATGGCATAGGCACAAAGAGGCAGATAGCTTGAAAAAGATCACCCTCACCAACACCTAAAAATAGCTTTACTGAAATGTCATTGGTGTGTCACCTTGTATGTCCCATCGATGTTGACCTCACAGCATGGCACAAAACTTGAAGGTGGGATCAGGGGGTTGGGTTTATAGAAGGGGCATTCCCTGAAGACAGGGGAGAGGGAAGCCAGGACCCAGAGCCTCTCTCATCCTCATCTCCAGGGACAGAGGACACTGGGAGAAAGGCCCAGCCCTTAGCGTGCAGGTCAGGGTAAGATGTGGGCAAGTCTTCTGCTGTGTTACTTTCTTTTCGTAACGATTTTCCAGAGTTTGAGATGTGGTTCCAGACTCTTCCTCTATTGACGGAAGACTTCCAGAAGAAATGTGCAGGGAACAGAATCTCCCTGCACTACATTGTGGTGCCTCTGCCCCAGACAGCGCTGCAAGCTCCAGCGTAAGAGTGGGACAATAATGGGTTTCTACCCAGGGAGGGGAGAAGCTCAGGGGACAACACTGCTGGGAGTGTGCTCGTGAATATCTGGTGAGGGCTGGGGAGAAGACAGTCCTGAGGTAGCAACGCTAAGGCTTTTTAGAACTCCCTACAACACTAAATCACCAAAACCCTTTAAAACCCAATGCTTAAAACAGGAGCCCTTTGAAATAATTTCTTCCAGCTTTGATGCCCAACATCTCTTGCAGCAGGACCGGCCATTCCTTTGAAAGTGGGATTTCCCACCCCACAGCAGTATCTCAAGCACCATTTCCTACCTCTGTAATATAGATATAAAACTGGCAGGGCCATTCCACAGTTGTGTGTATTCAGGAGTCCGTATCTCCAGTCGTGTGAACACAAAGTCCTTCTCTCCACAATTACAAAAATAAACTGTAAACAAGTGTTTCGTTTGTACCTCCCTGTTGTCATCACATTTTCCTTCCCTGTGGCTGTCCGTTTCCAAGGCCGAAGAGCGCACCGCAGCCCATGGAACAGGCAAACGAGTGTGTACTCCCTCCATACAGGGCCCCCAAGGAGAATTCGTCTGAAGATTAAAGCTTGTTATAACACAGTACCACTTTAAATTATCACTAGGCTGTAGCCTGCGGCATGGGGCATGGTAGCATCCATCCACTACATCCCTGGGCTTGGTCAAACGAGAGGAATGTCAGTTTGCTTTTCTAAAATATGTGGACAGCAGGTGTTTTTTGAATCAGTGCTGACCTTTGGGTCTCTTGAACATTTGAAATTTTCAAAGTTGGAATATCTGCCACCTGGTGGTGAGCTGTTTCTCCATACATACTGCGTATAAAACACAGGTTATAATTTCAATACAAGCACACTTTATAACTTCAGTAACACCAGTAGGCAGCTGGCACAAGCTCATCAGGTGTTTCCTGGACCAGCTGTGAGATCAAGTGCAGAGATCCCCGTCAGCTTGAGACCTTGCCCAGCATCTCAGCTGGGGCTCTATTCAACTTCTAACATCTCCATCCACATCAAAAGGCATCATCTCTGGTAGCAGCGTAGTCTGTTCAAGTGTAAACGTGTCTGTTTTCTCTCAGCTCGTGAATGACACCTTGGTTTTAGATTGAAATAAAGTTAAAACAATATTAACTACTAATTATTTTAAAAGTTGAGAAAAATAAGAGTATCTCAATTATTATTCTTTTCCTGTTCCTCTGCTTGCAGACATACGTAAGCTGGGTGCTTCAGTGCTAACCTTACTCATATTAAATATATATAGTATATGATATATACTCACATTATATAAATATGGTATATACGATATATATAAAATATGATGATATATCCTATATAATGATAGATATTTTCATGATACCATGATATTTTCATGATACGTCTGATATTTTGATCTCCAGGCTACAATCCATTTGGAATTGGAGCTTTGGGTAGATGAGTAGGCAGGAGCAAAGTGCCATTTTCAGATTAGGGGAGCTTTTTTTTACATTACTTGTGTAATTCCAACTGGTAAACCGACACCAGGTTCTGTCTTCTATTTGACAGTAATAACAGAAAGGGTACCCAGTTCCTTTTAGCACTAACCCTCTGGTATCCACAGGTTATTAGCTTGCAAAATGTGGCACCTGGTCTCTTATCACTTAACTGAAGTACTTCTTGTTTTATTGATGTGCTTTTCTTTTAGGAAGAAACAGTGCCAGTTAGTATGTTTGATCATAAAATATCGCTGCTCCTTGGAAACGGACAGCCACAGGGAAGGAAAATGTGATGACAACAGGGAGGTACAAACGAAACACTTGTTTACAGTTTATTTTTGTAATTGTGGAGAGAAGGACTTTGTGTTCACACGACTGGAGATACGGACTCCTGAATACACACAACTGTGGAATGGCCCTGCCAGTTTTATATCTATATTACAGAGGTAGGAAATGGTGCTTGAGATACTGCTGTGGGGTGGGAAATCCCACTTTCAAAGGAATGGCCGGTCCTGCTGCAAGAGATGTTGGGCATCAAAGCTGGAAGAAATTATTTCAAAGGGCTCCTGTTTTAAGCATTGGGTTTTAAAGGGTTTTGGTGATTTAGTGTTGTAGGGAGTTCTAAAAAGCCTTAGCGTTGCTACCTCAGGACTGTCTTCTCCCCAGCCCTCACCAGATATTCACGAGCACACTCCCAGCAGTGTTGTCCCCTGAGCTTCTCCCCTCCCTGGGTAGAAACCCATTATTGTCCCACTCTTACGCTGGAGCTTGCAGCGCTGTCTGGGGCAGAGGCACCACAATGTAGTGCAGGGAGATTCTGTTCCCTGCAC
This sequence comes from Stercorarius parasiticus, assembly GCA_013396915.1. Lineage (NCBI taxonomy): Eukaryota > Metazoa > Chordata > Aves > Charadriiformes > Stercorariidae > Stercorarius > Stercorarius parasiticus. The sequence goes on from VWZL01001587.1 coordinate 68,453, forward strand.
ATTTCTTCTGGAAGTCTTCCGTCAATAGAGGAAGAGTCTGGAACCACATCTCAAACTCTGGAAAATCGTTACGAAAAGAAAGTAACACAGCAGAAGACTTGCCCACATCTTACCCTGACCTGCACGCTAAGGGCTGGGCCTTTCTCCCAGTGTCCTCTGTCCCTGGAGATGAGGATGAGAGAGGCTCCGGGTCCTGGCTTCCCTCTCCCCTATCTGGAACACATGTGATGACTAAAACATATCTTACTGCTAATATGGCGATTTCAATATTTAGTGCACTCCACAAATATTATTTTAGGTTTCTTTTATGACCTACACCACTTCCAAACATGAATTAAAGCAAAACAGAGGTGATGTGGCTTTGCGGATGGAGAGTAGCACTGGACTGGGAACTAGGAAATCGGGATTTAGTTCCTGGCTCGAGCCCAGACTCCCAGGTAAGACATTCAGTAAGACGGAAATTGCGACACTGGCCTCTTAAGAAAACTCTGAAATCTACTGAAAAAAAGAGCAATGAACCTGAGTCAGGGCTTATTATTATAAATTAAATAGGAACCATATAACACTTCCTCTCGTCACTATAGAGATTACATAATAATTAACTTTATTAAGCATGACTTGTGCTAATACTGCGTAAAAATAATTGAATGAAACATGATAAACTGAATGTATACGAGGGGTTCCACAAGAGTGGAAGTCACATTCTTTCCCTTCTTTGAACCCAATTAATGAAGAAGCGAGAAGTGTGCAGTAAGTGTGAGCACATACGGAAATCTCAGAAATAAAACTGGTCCCACAGGAAGCGTGACTCCACAGAGAATTTTGGTGATACCAGCATTTCATTTCCAAAGTCTTCAGTGATGCCTAAGCAAATAGTTACGTATTTATCAAGATAGGGAGGATGCTTTTCTGAAAAGGGGTCTAAGTTTCAGCGTTTGAAGTTCATGAGACCTGCGTAAGAAAGTGCGTTATTAAGTCACACAAGCATAAATATGCACAGCAAAAGTGAAACCGAAGTATTTTTCTTATTAAATAATATAAAATAATGTGATGACCACCAACAGAGGAAAAAATCCACAAAGATATTTTTTGCAATTTATTTTCAATTATAATTTTTGGATAACCAAGCAGCTCTGTATGGAGAAAGCACAGAAGAGTAATTCTGGCACTTTTGGATAGTACATTATTAATTTTTTTTTTCAAAAATTTTCTAGACACATTCAGTCCACTTGCTCGGTCTATAGTCCATTTTATATGAGCATGATTAGCTCATATGATTCCAGAGGAAACTAACAATATATACAGTCAATGAAACTATCTTCTTGGCTACTCTGGGCCCTTTAAAATGTCTTCTAAGTCTATCCTGGCTAAACAGAATCCACAATATACATGATAGCTACAGAATACACTGTATTGAAATGAGAAATGCTCAGCACAAAATGGGACTCTTGGCATGCAGCTTAAAATAAAAGGTAGAAGTTCAGAAGTTTATAAAATGCCAAATGGGGTCAATTAAAAGGAGTTAGCAAAAGAAGGGACTGTTCATTGTTACTGTAAAAAAGGCACTTTGAGTAAATGGGACCAGAATTGGAGGAATCTTAGTCGACACAAAGTTCAGTTTGGTTTCATAAAAAGGCTTCAATGCTAAGGGATGCTACTCAAGTTTCCTGCAGTTTTACATTAAAATAAATTGCTGAGTAGTTTATAATAAAGGACATAAAATGTTTACAACCAACTTGTAAAATTAAGAAAAGCATAGTATAAGCAAAATATTACTAAAAGCAGCAATGCATAGCCTTTCATTGAGATAATGCACAATTTTGGACACCACGTGTCAAACTCTTGTTTTTAAGATACTTTCAGTAGCATTATCAACATAAAATTGGCCTACAAAACAAAAGCTTTACCAGCTCCCATTCATAAGGAGATTGAGGTCATAAACCAACCAAAACAATTTGTCAGTATTTTCAACATCCTGGATGACCGATATCAAGTATATGGAATAACAACCACACTCTTTGTTCAGCTATCTCACTTGAGGCAGCTGTTAAATCAGAGGAATGATTTTAATTCTTTTCTAACATTTACACAGTAATGCATTTAAGTTCTTTCAAATGTTGCTCACCACAGTTTTTCTCTTTTCTCTCCACAACAAAAAAAAAAAAAAATCAAGCACTTCCACAGAAAGAATATTTGGCAATTTTATACTCCACTGAATGGTGGATTTTCACAATAGCTCACTTTAGATTGAAAGTCATTAGTGGTCTTTCCTCTCGTTTCTGCCAAGGACTCTTCTTATCTTCACCTTGGTCATCTTCCTCGTCCTCCTCATCCTCCTCCTCATCTTGAACTGATGTTCCGTGTTCAGGACTAGTTAATGGCTCTGGTTTGGTATCCACAGTTCTTGTTTCCTCCTGCAGGCTGGGCAGCTGCACACCACTTCTCTTACTAGTGCCTTCTAGTAGGCATCGTATAGCATTGTCCTCCGGGCTACAAACTGCTGTTCCACACTCGCTGCCACTTTGGTCCATATCATCCAAGTACACAAGTTGTGTGTAAGCTGTGCTATCTGAAACCTTCCGCTCTCTCTGCTGGTGCTCCTGCACTGGTGGGTGACTCTGTGGTGCAGACAGATGATCTCCTCTTCCCTTTCGAGCAGATTTTGGTTCATTCATGTCAACACCAGAGTCCAAACTGGCATCGTTACTCCCATTCCTACCAGCTCTTTGGAGATCAATGTATGAATGTCTAACGTGAGCATTTGAACGTCCATCTAGAGAAACAAACCATGCTCGAGGGTGAGGCAATGGCTTTCCACCTCCTAATTCCATCAAAGCCTTTTCTGTAAGAAGCTGCACTTCGCTATTCATTTGAGCCAGGGATGCATCATTGAGTGAGGCAGGAATGGAAATAGATTCAGACATGGAAGCATTTTGTTGACTCCACTCAGCTGCACCTGCATCTTGCAAATGTTGCTGAGAGATTGCTTGGGATGCTAACTGTTGGGGCTGCAGCTGTTGGGGGGGGTGCGGGAAAAGCCGTGCATGAGGGTTAGGAAGCTCAGCCTGAAGTCTTTCTATATCAATCTGCTGGTCAGCTGGGACAACCAGTGGCTGGCTAACAAAAGGGTGTTCTCCTGGCAATTTCATGTAATGACCTGGGATGACCAATGCGGGCAAAACTTTTCTGTAAACACTGTCATTGACTTGGTCAACAGAATTGCAGCAGATTAACTGACCTGGTCGAGGGAAAGATGTAGGTCTTTCAAGGTGATCAACTGAACGAGACATCATACAATCAGTAGGTCTGCAGTCCAGCAGCTCTTTTTCAGGGGCTGAAGGTGTGGGGTATATTTGTTCCTGAATATTGTATTTACTTCCAGTAGCAATATGGTTCATAGATACTTGAATTTCTCTCTCTTGCTTTTCAAATAAAGGCTGAGACAGCATAGCATTGTAACTTCTCCTATACTCATCTTTGATAGGGGACTCATAGCCTTCAGCTGTTTCTGTAGATTTTCTTGGCTTTAAAGGAAAACTATCTGCTGATTTGTGGTAGTCTTTTCTTAGAGACCCGCTGGGAGTCAGGTCATCCAAGGAGATTCTGCTCTTGTCTTTCTCCTTGTCAGAGAGCAGTTCCTCTCGGGAGCTAAACTCCTGGGAAGTACTGAATGAGTGTTTGAGCATAGGTGTATGCATATCTGCTTCTCCACTAGGTGATACCATCTCCATGTGGACAGCACTGATCAATTCCTTTGCACCTGAGTTTTCAGTGTGTCCATTGCTAGCAACGGACAGCCCGCCAGGAAATTCTGACTCGCGACGTGAAAATATTAAATTTATATGGGACATAGAGGTTGCTTGATCCTTCTTAGAAGTGTCCAGTGCTGTGGAAAGTTGCAGTTTCTTATGATGCTGACGTGGTCTTAAACATTTTCTTCTATAAAAGCCGGTAACAAAAGAAGTTACACATTTATGACTGTTGTACACAGAAACAAGAACAGCAAGCGTGTCTTAATGGGAGATTTTTAATCAGTGATTAATATTAGGGGAATTGAGCTTTTATTACATAACCTAACAATTAAAACCTTATCCCAGCAGTGAAGATAAAATTAAAGAGTAACTAATGTCAATTGGGAAATGTCTCAAGCACCAATTACAAATTGGAGCAAATGTCTGGAGGAGGCAAATACAAAATCACTCATTAATATACACTTGCTGATATAAGTTTAACATTCATTTTAATGTAAGACTAATAGAAAGATCCCTTCAAATGCATAACAGGTACAATGACAGAGGTCTTGGACCTATGCCTATGTTTGTTTTAGAACATCCTACAAGGAAAACACAGGTACAGGTGCATGTGATTCATTCAACTACCATCCCACCAAAGGCAGGAATTGTATACGCTGCATATAACCATGAACACAGGACATTTGATCTCACTGTTTCTTTCCTCTTCAAGTGCTTGCTTGTTTTTTTCTACCCCCCGAAGTAAAAATGCTTGAATACAAAAACTTTTAATTTTGTGAGCACAAAAAAGCTTCTATTTCCAACATGAGCTAAGTAACCAGGATGGTGAATCTTACCTGCAATAATACAAAAGCAGACACAGCAAGACTAGAAGTATGAGAGCCATCCCTCCTAAAATTGCCAAAAGAAACATTGTGTGATAGCTGGTAATGTCGTGTGTTACAACGGGACCTGGAAGGCCAGAAAAGAGAATTTAGACCTGTAACAACCTGCAAATAGGAAGAGGAACAACATTTAAACAAAGAGAGGGACATCTTCCCTTGTTATCAGGATGCTAAGTGAGCAACACTGCCGCACATAGCCCTGGTGCCTATGGAGTAGACCATCTCTGGAGAAGGGAGCAAGTTGTGGAGAAAGCACGGGCTGGTTTTCATGACTGCAAGTCCAACTAGATCATTCTGTGGAAAAGCAGTTAGTTTCAATGGGATCATGCATCAGTGAATGCTGCCTTCCAGGTCCTGATGCCGACACAGTGCGCCAAAGCTCTCATCATTGGAGAAAGGCCATCACAGCATCTTCCAGCACTGTAATGCATGTAGCAGCATTGTGGCCAACAACTTCTCTTTAACAACATTTGTGTTGCTTTGCACTAAACAGTACATACAGTGCAGTACAGGATTCATTGGAAGATGTGCTGGTGCTCTTTAGTCTAGATCAAGCCAAGCCAAGCCAAGCCAAGCAGATCTTCAGTAGTTTTAAAAAACACGCCGCTAGTGGAACAGTGTTGTAACTCCAGGTTTCAGTAATGCTTAGTAAATATTCTAACATACAGAGGAATGCACAGATGTGCACAGCATCTGTTCACAATTATGCATGTGTAACCTTCTTGGTTTGTAAAATCCGTACCAGGATTTTGAAATTAAAGCGCAAATTTTCATCTGCAGGCAAGGAGGTACAGCATGAGCTGGCAGAGTAACATGCATGTACTGTGAAGGACAGCAAACTTGGCCAACATTAAGGTTCTAGACCATGAGGTCTGTAAAACCTCGCCTGTGGATCTTGAGTGGTCTGTAGAGCCACTGCTAGGAATACAAAGCCAATTTTTGACCATTTTTTGAGATAAGGAATCAAATAGATTCAATGAGGAGATAAAATAAGCAAAAAGACATTAACTTGATTAAAAATAACATCCAGTATATTCCATTTGGGAAATCTAAACATTTATACATTCTATCCCGCCACTACCTTTACATAATTGATTGATACTGTTGCTTCAGGACATTAAGCAAAAAGGAGAAGAGATAAATCACTCGAATTTTTCATGGAAATGTTGTTCCCACTGCAACGCAGTTTTAGGAACCCAGATCTAGCCCTCAGAAAGAAAGAAAAGTAGAAAACAAGCAGAGATTCTCCCATACAAGTTGAACTGCAAGGACAAATCAGCCTTCTCCTGTTAAGAGTTACAGGCCCAATTTCGTGACTGGTGTAACTTGCAGTCTGGGACAGAGCTCTACTGGGAAACACTTGGCTCAGTCACTTTTTCTTAAAGTACATTTTGTAAAATTCTATTAAATTCGATAGTCTATTCAGATCTGCATCTGCATCTAAACTCTGTTCAACCACGAATCAGCTGAATATTTCAGCAGTTTCATTTAATATAACCTTAAATAAAAAGCTTGCATAAGGTATAACACAGCAAAAAACCCAAATGCTCTGCATATCATGGAACACCTTCACGGCATATATAAACAGACTTTTAAAAACAGTCCTCCCGTTAAGAGTTTGTTTTGTTGGTTAGATATAGTTTATTTAGCTTGCACTGCCAAGGCAAGAATGTTTTCATTCCTACTGTATTTGCTTTTCATCCAGAAAACCTAATAAAGAAAATCTGTAAGAGAAGGAGTTTTTTGTTTGATCGATTGGCTCTTTTATACACAGAGGTATCTCTGATTATTGGTGGCTGAAAAACGAATACTAAGAAATCTGAGGCAGCCACAGACAGAAAAAAGTAAGGGCAAGCTGCAACATTAATAATCTCCACAGGCACAGAAGGGCGTATAATGCCTAGTTCAAAGCGATTTTCTACAGTGATGCCAAGAGGCTTGCAGGTGGCAACCAGTCAGCTCATCTACCAGTGCCACTCTGCTAATACACTTCCCAGGGCGTCTACGCTAAGTTATTCGTGGTGTGAATTAATCTGTCACCAAGGTGATGCAAAGCGTAAGTCAGAGCAAAACGGGCATCTTCAGTTTAAAAGAAAAAAAAGTTACAGTCAATCAATCCGTTAGTAAACGTCTAACCCAGGATGATGTTGGTCTTAGGTGAATCCGTTTCTTTGGGAGTTTCTGTACAGAAACTTCACAGCACATATTTTTCTACCTGCCGGAACACTGATACATTGATGTTAAAACTCCCCTCATTTTCTAGCAATGGCTCTAGCAGGCAGTGGTGACATAAATGCATCAAAGCAGGAACACTTTAAAAAGTTTCTCATTGAAATGGCTCCAGAGATTTTGAGCACAAGGGTTGCCCCCCCCCAATCCCCAAAAGATTTTAGCCCTTTACTTTCAGATTTCTGTTTTCTAATAATCCATTATTGATCAAGCTGTGGCATCTCAGATGAGGTCATTCTGAAAAATACAAATGTTATATATGAATAAATAATTACTCAATGCTGGGAGTATCAATAAAATTCAATTCCATCGTACCTGGGATAGTAGGTGACATAGCTGCAACCCAGTAGCCCAGCTGAGGTGCAATGTAAGTCCAAGTCAACTGATTTCCTTCTTGTTGTACAAGGCCCAAACTACTCTTCAGCCATGTCCCTGTAAATAAAAAGGTTGCAGGAAAGTGTTACAGATACACCCACACCTTCCTCTGCAAAGAAGTGGAAAAGCAAAAAGTATTGAAACCCGTGGATGTGCTGTAGGGGTTGTGTGCATTGCTGTGGAAGTGGGAGAGGGTGCCTTTTGGTTACTCGCATCTGAGGGCTCCCGCAAGCAATCATCCCCATGGCCACCTCAGAAGTTTTGTACACAAAAAACATTTAAGATTAAATACAACTAATAAAGCTTCAAAAAGCATTAAAGAAAATAATTAGAATAATTAAATAATAGATTCCTCTTTTTTGAAGGACTCTCCTGAAGCTGATTATATGTAGACAGCCCACTTAAAAACTGTATCTGAAGAGATATCTTATCCCCCAGACCACACTTGAGTTCTGCACACCACCCTTCTATCAGCTCTGTCTGTCAACTTCTGGAAGACTGAAGAAAATAATTCCTCAAAATATTGGTTTTCCTATAGAAGGTTATGAATGCTACTGCCAATGAATGTATAATTAAGTTGCACCATCACTTTGATTCATCAATGTTAGTCATTCAGAATATGTATACATCCGGGAATACTGTTTGATAATGGATGGTGAGGTTTTCAAAGCATGTTTCTCAAAGGAAATGTAATAGATTTTTCAGAATTATCAAATGATCACTTCAAAATAAGTAAGACCGACAATTTTAAAGCCCTGTGTTTAAATTAACAAAACTCTTAAATCGTCCAGATTGACAATCTGTTGAGAGCTGTTCTATTTGCAGATACGTTTTGTTGCAAGAATTGGGCTATGAAAAACCTTTACAACTGAACCAGCTGTTTGCCTTTTTGTAATTCATTAAGACCTCAGATTCTGGGCCTGTACGAGAAAAAATTCACCTTAGTTTCTGATATATTAAATGTCCAGCCTTGGATGTTTAATGTCTACAGATTGTAGATGGCTTCCATCTTTCTTCTCTTTGAAAGAAACACAGGATTGCTCTACCATGCGCTGCTGAGAATTAAATAATCAGATTACAGGTAACAGATCCCGCTCATGGGTCTGTGTGAGCGGTTAGCCCAGCCCGGCAGAGGAGAGGAGCGAGTGGAGGGAAGGGAGATCTGCTTCGCTGGCCTGGACATTGAGAGCAGTCGCTGGGAAGCCCCCATGGCACCAAGTGGTGTTTCCCAAAGCTGCAGTCCTGGCTTGGCATCACCAGTGGGTGCTGTGACAGAGGGCATTAACTCACTAAGGAGGTTCTTCGCAGGCTTTGGTGGCCGCTAGGTATGGCTGATCGTCTACAGAAAAGGGACAAACCCCTCTGCACTGCTGTAGCGCAGCTCTGTATTCTGTGCAAAAAGGGGGGGGGTCAGAATGCTGCATTTACCTTACTCGGCCTCAAATGCTCGCTTTAAAGGCAAGTTGCATTTTGTACTCGTGATTCCCTTTCCTTCAAATAGTCTCCCGCAGGTAATTCCCCAAACGACGCTTTTCATCAGATGTCGCTCAGGACTAAGCACGAGCATTTGTGGATGAGAGTCGTCTGTACACTTAGCAGTGAGGGCAGAACACACAGAAGAGATGCTGCTGCTGTTTTCATTTTTTAATACCACTGAGATCCTGATGATTATCCATCTGTGCAAACCCTGTACATATGAGAATGGCTTTTCTGAGTATTTATTTCCTCTCTACTACTGATTTTTCACCCTTAAAGTCCACCATCTTTGGCTAACAATGAAGCCATTGGAATATAGTGAAAAGTTTAGAAAAATATATGTTTGAGAGGATTTCTAGATCTAGGTGACTATTATTGCCAGATAGTGACTCTGTATTTGCAACCAAACTGAATTTGTGGGCAACAGCTGAAAGGAATTACTGACATAATTCTCAGTTTTCCAAGTATCATTTCCAGTCCATAAAGAGTAGCAATAACTTGTTATTTCATAAATAAAGTCACACAAGACAAGTAATTTTGATTCACAGTACCAAAAGGACTAAAATCTGTGTACACAGATTTGCACATACAGCAACCACAACTGTCACATCAGAACACCCTGGTGTAGCCATTAGTTTACTTCTTTTAGGGAAACATTATCAGGAAGAATAGAATTGAATTGTCCACAGCTATGGGTGAAGTTTCTGGAAAAACTTTGAAAAACTACATTCATTTTCTCCACCAAGACGCCACTATCCCTTCAGATTTTCTACCTGTCCGCTTTTGGGGAAGATGTCATACTAATAACCCTGAACCACAAGGTGCAAGATAGCCCACAGGGTCAAAAACTGCTTGTATCTTGTGCCTAAAATGCCATTTGGCAAGAAAATTCCTGTAAGTTTTTCTGTAAGGTTTGGACAATGAAAATATGCACCAACTATTCAAATACACAACTATGTGAAACAAACTTTAAGAGTAAAAGAGATATAAAAATGATGATTAAAAAAAGAGAACAGAATGACCCGAGTGATCAATTCTTTGTGCTTTCCATACTTCTCTTACTGTCTCCAATTCCTTTAAATTCAAACGCAAGCAGAACACATACGTATGTAATTTAGCAAAGTTCATTATCTTCGTAGTCTATTTTTACAGCTATCTCCTTGAGCAGGAGCTATTATTGATTCCCTCACTAGGGGGAACTTGTGTCCAGCTTGCCTTATTCACATTACACTGCATTCTAATGAACACAATCCTTCTAATGCCTCTTTAAAAGCCTTTTGCTCCATAATACTCTGCTTGCATAATGCTGCGATCAAGAAGCTAACAGAGGCTGCACTCTTATCGCTGCGAGCAGAGCTCAGCTGCCATCCTGCCAAACAAACAGCAGCTCGGATTGCTCATCTTTTAGCAACGAAAGGGATCCCCTGTATTTGCAATGGAAGCAAACAATAGAGTCTGCTGCACAAGGCCACTCAGCTTTCACGCTTGTCTTCTGCTCATTTAGGGCACCCGTTTTTGCTAACCACTGGATACACTCGAGGAAATGTATTGGTCTGTATAACACCAGGGGAAATGTAATCTCCTCTCTCTGTCATGGACAGTTAATAATTTCAAAAGTGCAACAGATACATCTGATATTGGTCATCTTTAAACAAGAGTGATGAAGCTTTTGTTGACCATACCCTATACATTAGTATGCGCCGACAGCTAGAAAAGAATTACTTTTTAGTGGCACTGTCCAAGTTCCTTCATCAGGACAACACCAAGTGTGGGTTCCTGGGAACCACGGGTACACAATCTCGTCAGCTGCCTTTTTTAATACTTTCCTGGTCCAACACTTCAGTGATAAATTCGCCTCTTATACTTCCACCATCTCTTACCAATAGTCCACTAATAAAACAGAGCATCCTCCTGCATAGTGGGATGAAAAGAATAAAGAACTCCATCCTTCACAACAGCAGGCAACAGCAGCGGCAAAACAGGTTTAAGTGGAAATGGCTGAAACACAAAGTTCTGTATTGTTTCTTGTGTAATCAAATAGCTGAAAGTCAATACAGTATTACCAGAGGGAACTGACGTTCCTTCATGTACGGATTTGCGTGGCAAGGTTCTGGTAGCAGGGGGACCTACAGGGGTGACTTCTGTGAGAAGCTGCTAGAAGCTTCCCCCATGTCTGATAGAGACAGTGCCAGCCAGCCACAAGAAGGACCCGCTGCTGGCCAAGGCCGAGCCCATCAACGACAATGGTAGCACGTCTGGGATAACATAGTTAAGAAGGGGAGAGAAACACTGCACGGCAGCAGCCAGAAGGGCAGAGTGAGAATATGTGAGAGCAACAACTCTGCAGACACCAAGGTCAGGGAAGAAGGAAGGGGAGGAGATGCTCCAGGCACTGGAGCAGAGATTCCCCTGCAGCCCCTTGTGAAGACCATGGAGAGGCAGGCTGTGCCCCTGCAGCCCAGGGAGGTTACCAGTGGAGCAGATATCCACCTGCAGCCCATGGAGGACTCTACACCAGAGCAGGTGGATGCTGAAGGAAGCTGTGACCCTGTAGGAAGCCCGCACTGGAGCAGGCTCCTGGCAGGAGCCGTGGCCCTGTGGAGGGAGCAGCCTACGCTGGAGCAGGTTTGCTGGCAGGACTTGTGACCCCATGGTGTACCCACACTGGAGAGTTTGTGGAGGACTGTCTCCCGTGGGAGGGACCCCATGCTGGAGCAGGGGAAGAGTGCGAGGAGTCCTCCCCATGAGGAGGAAGGAGCAGCAGAGATCACGCGTGATGAACTGACCACAACCCCCATTCCCCATCCCCTTGCACTGCTCAGGGGGAGGAGGTAGAGAAAATTAGGAGTGAAGTTGAGCCTGAGAAGAAGGGAGGGATGGAAGGAAGGTGTTTTAAGATTTAGTTTTTATTTTTCATTATCCTTCTGTGATTTGATTGGTAATAAATTAAATTAATTTGCCCCAAGTTGAGCCTGTTTTGCCTGTGATGGTAATTGCTCAGTTATCTCCCCGTCATCTCAACCCACGAGCCTTTTGTTGTATTTTCTCTCCCCCTGTCCAGCTGAGGAAGGGGAGGGATAGAGCAGCTTTGCTGTGTACCTGGTGTCCAGCTAGGTCAACCCACCACACTTCTGTATTCCGCAAATGCATCGGGGCATTTCTAGGTCTCTCTCATATTTCATCCTTTATAGATTCTAATATCCTGGTCGCTTTTCAACTATGATTAAACACCAAGCAGTGTTCTTGTAGCTCCCTACATGCAATGCCTTGATGTAATGACTAATGCTGGACCTTCTACCCAGCAAAACACAATTGCATTGTACTTACTGGCTAAGCTCCTAGTGTTTCAAACCACGCTGAGGAAGCAAGAGTTCATTGCTGTGCAGCATTGAGAATGAATTCCCTATCCCATCCCAGATTCCTCCTTGCAGCAGGAAACAAGATGTTCTCCCATTCTAAAAATGCAGCTAATTACCCTCTGTGTCCTCACCTTTTGCTCTTGTAAGCAAGGGAGGAGACTGAGGGGCAGTGAGTAAAGAACTTCTTGTATTTTTCTGTCCTTTCCTACCCACTGGCCTGCAAATGGAGCAAGGGCAAGCAGAATTCATTTATTTCTGTGCAGGCAGGATTACAACTGCAGGAGAACTAATCAGAAGGATTTAGGAGGGAAGAGAGGTCTCACCTCCCTGCATGGCTAAGTGTTGTGATAATTTATAACTGGTTATTCTCCAACTATCCTGTTAACATTTACTTCCTACCCCCACCAAAGTCAGCACAATCAACTAGCTTCACTGCTTATTAAATTTTACACATGATGCGCAATAATTGTTAAGTAACAAGCAACACAGGATTATAGATAAAAAGCAGTGCAAATAACTGGATGTAAAGGAACTGACCATTTTTGTTCAAGACTGATTGTGTAGTTCCAAAGAAAACACATCAATGCATCTTTGGAGCAGAAACGGCAAATTCAGTATAGTTTGTAAGCACTGCATGATTTGGGCCAATTTGCCATTAATTCTTGAAGAGTGTCTGGTACTTCATGGAAAACTTCTATATATAGAGACATTCTTGCTTATAGATCATTTTTACATTTCTTTTCCTCTTTTTCCTCTATTACTGCTCAGTGGAGCCAACATGCTGATCCAGGATTCAAGTCAGGGGAGCTGTCTCCTGGCTCAAACTAATGGCAGGGGGAGAACCAAGAAGTTTCTTAACTCTTTCCTCACCAAAAGTATATTTAGTGTTACTGAATAAATACTATCATCTAACAAATTTCTTCTTAAAAAGCTTATAAAACAGCTACCCAGCACTCCTTCGTATATGTAACTTAAAAGCAAGCTAAGAGAACTACCATCATTAACACCACATGAAATATAAAAATGAGAGTACTTTAAAAGAAATACAAATCAAAAAACAATCAGATAAAGAAAGCTGAGCTCCATCTGGCTGCAAAAATACCCAAATATCAGAGACAAGCTGAAGATTTCAGCAGAGCAGGAGAAATGAATTCTGCTAGAGAGAAGCATGTTAATACTTTGCAGCAACTTTGATTCTGATGAACGTGCTTATTTACCTCAGCCAGCTTTTGTGACTTGCCAATGGGGGCAAGAGTTGGTTATCATCAGTAAATTTAACGGCAAAAGGTTTGCACATTAAATCTCCGTTTCAACACACATTCTGCACTAAAAATGCCTTTTTGTAATTTAATTTGGTTTACTTCTAAATCAGATTGAAAAATAGCACTTTCAGCAAGGAGAGTGTCCAGATGGGCAGCTATTGCAGAAAAGCCATTACAGAACAGCTATTCTAGACTATTTCCCTGCACAATCAGGTCACTGCACGTATGGCCAGTCTGCCCAGAAAAGAGACGTCCTCTTGTCTTCAAAGACGCTAACTATTCAATGTGACAGCTTGCTGGATCCAGGCAGCACGAATGGATCTACTTTTGTAGTCTAGATGCACGATGCCTCTGAATAAGACATTACTTCCATATTTTAAAGCTAGGCCTTATTATTTTAAATTAATCTGTAGTGAAATCCAGGGAATCGTATGCCTCTCTGGCTTCCACGTGTGTGACCGTGCATGCCGACAATCCCGCTCTGCTCCAGCTCCAGCAAATGGCAAGCTTCCTACCGGGCTACGTGAGGCAGGACTGCGCTCCCATCAGGCAGGACTGCCACACCAGGCCATCTGCTCTGGAGAGACGCATGTGACTCCTATTAAAGTCAAGAAGAAAAGAGACAAACTCCCCTTGTGTGTGCTGGCTGCGAGGGGAGTTTGCAGGCTGGCACCCCAGCACAGAGCTCGGCTCTCTGGGAGGATGTCGATAACGCTGCTTACTTCAGGTTTAACTTTCCTGGCTCCCAGACCATCACTGCTGCAGTGACTTCTGCTGACTTGGATTGTGTATTCTTCCTGTCACTGATCAAAACACTTCTGGTAAATGACTGTCCAAGGAGTGTGCTGTAGTCAGGGATTTCCCCTAAGGGCAGTCATAAAGTCTAAATATTGCTAGTCTTTAAATATATAGTAGCTATGATGGGTTTTTTTCCATAAATTACTTTTACATGTGAGCTTTTGGTAGGAAACTCTTCCCTTGATCAAATACTGTTTGCTTTTTGCTTCTTGTTTCTTTTTGTTTCTTTTAACTGGCAATAGGATCATCCAATCCCACTCAAGCAGGGAACCAAATTGTGCTATTTACAGCATGAATTATTTCCATCCAATAGGTTTGACAAATAAGAGGATTTAATTAGCCAGAGCACAAATTAAGCATAATCCCATTATATGAATTTATTTTTATTCACAAGATTATCTTCCCCAGACAAGAGAGTTTTGGAAACAAAAGAAAGATCCTTTGAACTGTACTACTTAATAGCATAGATGCTTTAAATAAGTATTCGTTAATGAGAAGTGCTTTTCTTTCAGCATGGATCTCTTCTGTGATGTCTATGATGTCTTGTAAGATTGCCCTGCTTGGGCAGAGTTTCACAGGTAAATGGAGATATACGTGTCAAAAGGAATGAGGCAGGTTGTTATCAGACAGAGTGGGGGACAGTAAAGGATATTCAAAACATACTAACAGTGTTTCTAGAAGTAATTGATTTAGACACTTCAAATGGCAATGTTGTTATGGAGAGTGAATCAAGGGCAAGTTTGTGAAAATAACTTCCTAAAGCATGTTCTGACATACATAAATTGTAGCTTTTCGTTCTACCAGCTGAAAGCTGCTTATCAGATTTCTTCTTCCAAATGAAAATCACCTCTAATCTGCATCAGCACAAAAAGTTTTACTACAAAAGGATGGGCTTTTTTGGTTTGACTTTTGTTTATTTTCTAAAAAGCTAAAAGCCACTGAAATTGGAAGTTGAAAAATTCCTTCTTGAATATTGGGAGGGATTACTCTCCTCCTCCCCCCTCCCCCCAATACACATGGGTTTAAAAATTCATAGTATTTAAGTTAATATTACAATTTTGGTTTTGGAGTTGCTAGGCAACATGAAAAAATAAACGTCCCTGCTCTGAGCTCATAGCTTCATTATTCTTTCACTCTTACAGAATTTGTTATACAAGCCTTCCAGGGCTAAATCCTCCTCCTGCTCTAGCAGCACCACCATTATTTGGTGTACTGTAAGGGAAATGCTTTTAACATCATACCTTGAAGATTTTTGCAAGGAAGTCTACCAGTTCAATTTATCACTAGTGTCCGAGAAGCTTTGTAGTTTTTGCCATCTCTATTCATTTTTCCCCTTCAATCACCTGTCATGCGTTCAACAAAAGAAAACGCTAGTTTTCATTATTTAATAATTTTAATTACATCTGGGCAGAAGGCAGGGCACATTGTCCACAGAAATGCTCGCGTTGCTTTGCTCCCCTCAGCGTTTCCTTCCAGAATGTCAGAACAGAAGACACTTATTAAAGAAAATGACTTCCATATGTAATTGCTGGTTAATAATTATATTTCAAAAGGGAAAGCTCAGTTATGCTTTTTGGGACCACCATCCTTAGTTACTGGTGTACGTGAAAGATACTGCCTTTAATATTCACTTTATCGCATTATTAATCACATTCAGTCAATTATTGACAAAATTAGTAGAACAAGTAACAAATAAAAGCAAAGGCAATTCAAAACACTGCATGCCTTTTTCTTCATTCAGCCTCACATCATGCTCACCTTCAGTTTCTATTTTTCAAGCTGGAAGTGGAAGCAGACGCACACTGGGATTTGATCTGCCATCCCAAGTCTGCAGAGGAAGGTTGTCCCAGGTCCTCCTCAGCCTCTTCCAGCCCCACCCAGACACTTCACACTCCTGCTCTATGCATTCCTGCCTGTATTTCCACCAATCTCCAAGTCCTCTCCAACTCAAGCAGCTGCACAGGCACAACAGTCTCTTCTCCACTTCTGAAATTTTGATGTCCCCCTCTTCCCACCTACTGCATGCCTTCTGTAGGTGGAGCTACAGGGCCATCCTACATGATACAACGTATAGTCTGGTATTAAAACCTGTTCCCAGAAGCCATACTATTTGTTTCCAATTTTATTTCCTTGACTACGTAATAGTAGCTTATTTGCATATATCACTACACTTTGGCAGTAACCTGATTCCTTCAACGTGCTCTTAAGCTCCACCATCATGCCATACCATGTCTGCTTTGCCACAAATGCAACTCAGACGGTATACGAGGTGGGGAGTGGATCAAGCAATCCATTCACATCACTTTCACATGTGTAAGACACCACAACCATTTTAAAAACAACATATATATTGATAAACAATCACAACTGCCTCCTCTGTTCCACTACACCTCTCCAGAGGAATGATGATAGCGAGAACATACCTCAGTGAGTTACACCGTGAAGCATCATAGGAAGAGCTTCTTTTCCTTTCAATGCTGAAGTCTGTCTACTACTCTGCAATTATATCTGCACCTATTATGCAGACATCGTACATGGTAAAAAGCTGGGTTTGGTAGCTGCCATTTCTATGGCAACCCACAAAATATGAAATTCTTTGAGAGCAGTTAGTTAAAAATCTGTATTCCTCGGTGTATTTAGTCTTTAAGAATAATTTAACCTTCACAGCCAAGATAAAAAAGGAAGTGAAAATCAAATTGTCAAGGAACTTGTAAACTACAGAAACAGTGTAACTATGAACTTTGTGGAGGCTTGGTTTTCTCCTTGCAATTTGCAAATAAATGTCCGTATTACCAGTGAATCTGATCTAGAACCAAACGTTTTGGATATATTAAATTCAAACTTTTGGAGGCAGGGAACGTGTTTTCCTGAACGTGTCCATTTCTGACACATAGGAAACCCACGAAAACCCCTGGAGAAGTGCATGAAGTCCCAGGCTATGTGCGCAGCTGCATGTAGTCCAAAAGCAGCCCATCTATCCGAGTTCAGAGGCATGTACTCATACCCAGTGTCAGATCAAGCAACAAACGGCAAAAGTTTTCGTTAAATGATTGTTTTCTGTCTGTCATGCAGCATATGAATGTGGTGGCAATCAGAAGTTAAACAAATTCACAACACAAAGGAATACGTTTTATTTTTAAGCTATGAAAATATAAGTCAATCTTTTCTTTGGGTGGATTACCGTTGTTACCACATGGGAAGCTTAAATCAGAGACTTTTACAAGTCATCTTATTTACAAGTAATGTGCAGTGAACTAGACAGGTAGATGTACAGTAACAGGCTTACGTTTTCTGCCTGACAGTAGCTTTCGCTCTTTCCCTATAAAGACTATGAACAAAAAACAAGCATCATTTCACCTCCATGAAAGCCAACAAAACCACACTGCAGTCAAGTTTAAGTAGGTGCTGATACTGTTTACACATAAGTATATCCTCATGACTTCTTTTGAGCACAGAAAACATTATCTTCATTTTGCTGAGGAAGGAACATCAGGAAATTCCGACTCTACAAAAATCAATGGCAATTTTACCGCTGAAGGCAGGACGTCACCCAGAAAAAGTACATACCAGACTTTCAAATGTATTTAGAAATCTATTATGGCATTAAACGCAGTCAGAAAGCACTGACCAAGCACAGCAGAGTACATAAAGTATTATGCTTTATAAAGCTATAAAAAGAGTTCCCCAAGATACTCTTCTCCATATTCTGCCATCTCTTTACGTTACTACATGGTTGAGATTTCAGGCACTGGGGAAACATCCTCCTCTGTGAAGCAGCTAGTAATTTAAAGACAACAAGGTCACGTCAAAGATGTACACCAAGTGCTCGGGGAGGAGGAAGAACAGAGAAACAGTACTCTGAACTTCATTTACATGTAGTGCACAAGAAATAACACATTTTAAGGAGGAGAAGCATAAGGGTGGAGGTTTAACCCCTTCACTCCAGAGTCCTTTGCCACACAAAATTGAAAACAGTGTTGAAAATATTTTCCTGTTTTTTGGTGGGATTAATAAACTAGCAGATGCATCGATATTATCTCTGAAGAATTAATCCCATTTCCATATTACGCACTCTGGAATATTTGGTAATATTTTAAAGTCTTTCATACAGCTCTAGATGTGGATCTAGAGGTGTAGGTGCAACATAATGCCTCCATACCACATGGGATGAAAAACGAGGACTTAAAATGGAGAATGCAGGTCTTACTGTTTTGCTCACTGAATCCAAGGAAAAACAGACACCTTAACATAAAGCATATACCATTTAAATGGGGGCTGAGGAGAATACAGCTGAGCAAGTGCTGTGTTATTCAGGCCAGCTGGCGGGAGGTGGAAAAGATACAGGAGGTACAAAGTTTCATTTCTACTGGGATCTGTAATATTCGTTTCTGACTGAAGAGGACAAGGCTAGAAAGAAGTCTTGGACAGAAATTTGGTGTCCAAGAATAGAGAGATTAATTATATTGCTGTAAGTCCTACTGACATCAAGGCAAGTATACAGGGAGGAAGTAATGATCCCAAACATCTGTTTACGGATAAAGAAAAAAGTTCTTCATCCCCTTCAGATTTTGAGAAAAACAAGACAGCGCTTAGGCGAAAAAAAAAGGCAACAACTCAGAAAACCCCAATGAGCAATCCTGATTATAAAAATGAGAACCCGTATCTCTTTATGTTCAAACCTTTAAGTGTGGACTATGAAATAAAACCAGTCTCCCACAGTAGTGTCAAATACAAGAGATATGGGTATGTCAACAGCATGGAACGATTAAGTTGTGGTTTAGTGTATACGTCTCCATAACATTAATACATCTGTGCTTATTATTACCGACACTAAGAAATGCTGCAGAGAAAGGTGGTGGAGTGCATCTGCAACACAAGAACAAGGTTGGACTTACTCGCTTACCCTACACAGAGTTGCTCTTCATTTTATTAATTATCCAAAAAGGTATTGCTGCTTTAATTTGGTTGCTGTGCACACAAGGTAGTGAGTTTTGTTTTGTGATGAAAAATCTAATTTGGAACAGTATAAAATAGATGCAGCAGATTGTCTAATTTTGATGTCAGCCTGCTTTTTCTGGCTGCCTGTTTCATCAGAGCCAAGGTAGTCACCCTCAGCCTCAAGCAGACTATGCTGCTTCTCCCCCTTCTCTCCCCAGTTCTTTCTCAAGGACAGAAACTGTGGTCATGAAAATACAGATTGTTTATGGTAAACATCCTAAAAAGCCATTTATTATTTTTGGCTGCCGTAATACGCAAATATGCCTATTTTCTGTAGAAACTACGAAAATCTCTGCACTTCCAATCAGATGCCACTGGGTTTATATCAGTACATCATGAGCTCAGCAAAATGTAGGAGATTCTAAGGATTAAAACATATTTGTAGTATTTCTTGTCCCTTCTTCACTCCCTCCTCAAAAAGTGAAAAGTATTTCTGCTTTTTAGAGCAGAAATTATACTTCATGCAGTAATGATGACAACCACATGGATTCTAAACAAAAACAATGGCTTGCACGAACAAGCGCCCACTGTACTGCTAATACGCTAGAGAGAAGCGCTGCATTATTGCCTGGTAATACAGTCATAGTTTTCCCTCTCTGGCATTTACTCAATTTTCAGATACAAGTGTGAAAATTTAAGCCACTGAAAATCTATTAAGGAGAGACCGCAACATAACTAGCACCAAAAGAAGCAGCTCCTGAAATGAAAGACAAAATCAGAATAATGAGGTTAGAGGTCCTACCCTGACAAGACACAGATCTGGCAGTGCAAATGGGTTACAACAACTTATTTGCCAGTTAAGGGTTTCTCCAGCATGGAGCCATCCCAGTCATCATCCATCCTCCTCCCTTCACAGTCCAAGCCTAACAGGGATGGGGAATGACAGGGTACCGCCATGTTCACGCTACATATGGCTAGTTTGACAGCCCTTAGGGTGCTAATGTAGCCCGCACAAGATAGAGTGGCTGCTCTACTTATTAAATTAGGCTACTCTAATTTAACTTGGCTGGGATGTGGCCAAAATTCTGCTAGAACTGGCATGCTGCAGTCAAGGGCTTAAATGCATCTTTGTCCAAAATCCTTGGCTGCACAGAAAGATGCTTACTTCAGCTGAAGTGTGAGCTGGAGCCTAAGCATGACGTCTTCAATACCTTCATCTCCATGGCTTTGTGAAGATAAGCGGCCTGACAAAGATGCATTTTGTCTAGTGGTCCTCATGCCTTCCCCTCCCAGTAATACAAATGCTCCAGCAGTTTGTCATGAAGCAAACAAGATTGGACTTGTCTCAAGATTGGGAGCCTCAAGCCTGCAACACTGATTAACTAACCCATATTGATCTATACTAATAGATACACATAATAGGGTAACTAGCTCTTTACATACAAGATTAAAAACCATATTGCATAGTAAGAGAGAACTTTTGTGGCCTCACCGCAGGGGCATGGAAATTTGGCCATAAATGAGAAAGCTTCATAATCAAAATCAGAACCATTTTACTAACAGTAAGTAACGAGCAATGACGCGGGCCGCAGCCATAACACAGCTGACAGGAAGGACTGGGGATGGACTGCTTCTTGTGGAGAAAGTAAACGTGAGTCAGTCTTCCCTATCTTTTTTTGAACGAGGGAAAACAAAATAGTTTCTGGAATCACAAATCAAAATCAGTTTCAGGAAGAATGTAGTGAAACCTACTGCCAGGGCACCACAGGAAGTGTGCCATTTCCACAGTTAAGCGAAACCCCAAATCCATTCATTGCACTCTTTTTCTACTATTCAATTTTATATCATATTCAAATTTATTCTTCATTAAATCCTACTGCTTTACTCTCTAATACAGCCAACTTCTGACAAAAGATTTACAGGCATGCTGTTTGAAAATACATCACCTTTTTCAGCAAACAGAGGCAGGAAGGAAACAAAAATGTTATTTCCCCCCTCATGTCTCTCTTCCCCCCTCCCCTCCCCTTCCTCCAACACGCTGGTTTCATGCTCGTCGCTCTGCTTCTGAATGTGATCATAAACTGGCTCAAAACATTTGCCTTGCAGGGACAAAACCCCACCAATTGTCTATACACATCCACATTCCTGGCTCCTTTTTCTTCCTCTCTTCTCTCACAGTGTCTACCTTTCTCACCCTCCATTCTTCCTTTTTTCACTTCTTTTTCTTAACAACCAGCTGGTACGTACTTCAGAAGGCACAGTGCAATAACTGGAGGGGAATCACTAGGACAAGACTTATGCACCCCTTAATCCTTTACATTTTAAAGATGTGAAGAAGGCCAGCACAGTACACCAGCTAGCAATGAAAAAACAAACCAAAACAAAAATAGAGAGCCTAAACCATGTATTTCTGGAAAAATTCTTTTTCATAATAGCAAACATTACCCTGCAATGTAAAAACTTGAGTGCATTTTATCGCTTACATTGATTAGTCATTCTGTCCTTTCAAAATATTTAATGAATTTTGCTTGCTTCTTTTCTTTTTTTTTCCCCTTAAAAAAATCATCTACATGTACTTTCTTTCTTGATAGTATTAGTCAATCTCAAAGTGATTTACAAAAGAAGCCAGTATTATGTTTCCTATCTGACAGGCAGGAAACTGAGCGAGAGACAAGAGACGGACCAAAGGTCAGATAGCTGGCTGGTGGCAGAGATAAGGCTAGTTTCCACTTCTCCAGACTTCCAATTCAATGCCGCAGCGAATACGTCTCTCTGCTTCTGCCTCTGGCTGAAATCAAGTTCTCTCAAGATGGTTTTACATAAAATATTTAACAATTGCGAATGGTACATTTACAAAAAAATTTCGTCTGGAAGCAGCACACAATGTTACTCAAGTATATTTGCATATCTGCTATATAATACTTGATTAATAAAACTCAGTCTTCTCTCCTTTTAGAGAGAAAACAGATTTCCGTGCACTCCAGTGAAGGCCTTGCTATATTAACATAAGAAATGCAGTGAGGTATTAGTTTCAGACAAATGAAGCCATGCAGGGAATCACCATTAGATGTTACCTACCAAATTTTTGGTCAAACCTCCAGGCTGGAACGTGCGCATTGTGCTTCAAGTTGCTGTTTGTTGGCAGAGGCACTGTGACGTAGATGGGGCCATTCACGGGGACTGGAGTCCCATCGCTGCTGAGGAGATGGACGCTGACTGCAGTGACAGGGGTGAGGTCATACCTAGTGCTGTTTCCTGGTAAGAGAATGAAGGAACATTGTGACTACGGAATTTCCCAGAACCTAAGATACACCCATGTGGTTCAACACCGCAGTACTAGACTGACATATTCCTCCAGGGATGGTAGCAGTAATCTTCCATACCTTACAAAATTCACAACCACCAAGACATACATGCTTCTGGATTTTTCACGGAATTTTGGAAAATTCTGAAGACAAGAAAACTGCGATGCAAAAATCTCCTGCATATATTTTCTCATCTTCATTCATCTTAAACTAAACTTGTAAGTATCACAGCCATAATCACGGCCAAAAAAACACCTCACAAGCCTTTATTTGTATTAGCCCGTATCATAACTAACAAACACCCCAACATGCAGTGACACTGCAAGGATGATCGGTTGTATGTTTAAGAATGCCAGGATGTATTTCCTTTGGCCTTTCTCTGAAATAAACCAAGCTAAATGGATTATTAGGATACACATTTGTTACCTTCTTGTCTATGTAAGACAATAATTATTCTTTATTGCATGCCAATGGACGTTACTTCATGACAACACAATTTTAAAAAAATGTTATAACGCTTCAACCATTTAACCAAATGAATCAATGACAGGGAAAAATAACAAAGAAATATGTACATATTCGGGGGAGGTGAAAGCTATAGGTTCAAAACCAAGGAGATTTGGAGCTCAAAGCAATAGTTGTAGTAGTTTAAATCAAAGAGATGGAGCTTCCAGCTTCCCAAGGGGCTTGATGCCACCTGGGCCCACACTGCTGCCAAGAGCAGCAACCCTGTCACCTCCATTGCGCTGGCTCCTGGGCTTCTGCGGCCACTCATCCTGCCGTGGGGCTCATCTAGGAGGAGGAAGAGGGGTGCCTGGCCGGCAGGGTACAGGGTGCTACCCCTCCTGCACTTCTGGTGCCTTCCACCAGCATCAACTGCCTGCAAAAGCACACTCGCACCCAACAGTGGTTTGCCACCTGCGCCACCACAGCACGCCAAGGGGACCCCAGGAACACGTTCATCAGGATGAGTGCATTCCAGGCGGCAGTGGGAAAGCAGTAAGACCTTCAGGATTTCTCTTACCAGTGAGTAATTCTCAAGGAATGGCCTTTATTAAATTTGATGTCTCTGAGTAACGGCTCACCAAAGTTCAGACATCACCAGGACATGGGGGTCGGGAGTGGCAAAGGGAAGGAAAAAAAAGACAAAATTCCTCAGAATTTTAAATTCTTTGGATTCTGCAAGAGGTGCCAAACGGAAGACACGGAAAATAACCAGAAGTAACTTTGCCTGTGGCTGACTTACTATTGCATCTACTCGGACGCACGCTTTCCCCAGATTTCAAGGCGCATGTCACTGTTGCACAGCTGATAGGCCAAGGATGGATGGAAGCACGCAGAGGGGCACACACTCTGCTTTGATGTACTGTGAACTGAGGGGCAAAAGCGTATTTTCCAGGGGGATTAAAGTGCTGAGAAAACAGGCACCCTGAAGATGGCCATATAAAAGAGCAACAGAGGTAACTGAGAGAAAAAAGACAGAAAAATAAGGTTTGGGAATTCAACTAGGGCGTAGGGAAGGTTGCCAGCCTACCCAAGCGTTTATATTATGGGCTCCAACGGTGCACAGTATCATTACAGCCTTAGAATACAAAGCAAAGAGATAGAGGGGGGAATTGGTGGGGAAAAAGTTGTTCCTTTATTCCTGATCGTTCAATCCACTGCCTCTGCCATGCATCTGTAACGTCCGTCAGATTGATGCTTGTCCCCAAGTCACCGGACCGGGGTCACTGATTCTCTCAGGCTGGTATCAGAGAAATAAATTCCTGTTTTTAAGTATCATAACCTGACCACGTTCTGGTGTATATGAATTCCTAAAGACAAAAGGTATAACTTCAGATTTTAGAAACATTTAGATTAATATCTAAGATTAAATTATGTTTTATATTTTACTTATTTTTAGATATCGAAAGTTTTGAATTTTTCTTTCATTACTGTCTTGATAAAGCATATCTGCCTAATATCTGTAAAAATGAGTTTTCAGACCCAGAAAAAGCACTCTGATGGCAAAACACTGGCTGCATCTTTTCTACTTAAGATGCACTGAGGCTTTGCTCAGTACTGGGCTGAACAAGTTATAATAGAAGATGAAGAAACTTCTGAAACCCACTGACCACTGGCAAGAAAAAATAATCCTTCAGTTTGCCATCTTGCACAGTATGTAAATGCTCATTAAAAAGATAAAGTTTTCTCTTCTGTTTTGAAGGTAAATTAAAATCAATGCTTATGAAACTCTCACATGCTATAAAACTGATAAGTGCATGCAGAGATTACATGGAAATGGACTTCAATAAATGTCAGCTTTCAATTATTTCTTGTCATTTTTGACATCTGGTGGCATGTAAAGAGCTCTAAAAATAATCAGAGGAAAATCCACTGTGACTTAGACTTGACTCTTCATAAAGAAACAGCCAGCCTACAAAACCAGCAGGAGTAATGGTTAGTAGACAGCTTGGTCCATTACTGCAGACGATGGAAAGTTTTGCTTCGTTTGGTTAGAAGGACAAGATTTTGTGAAACTACAGAGGCTTGTCACTACTTGCAGCTAAATTCTTTGCATTTTTATGTTTGGGACATGCTGATTCATGCAATGAATTTTCCCTGCTCCATATTACCACTTCAACACCCAGTTGCGATTTATGACAACTGTTGAACTCATAGAGAATAGGTTTTAGTTAAAACAACTGTAAAGTCACTCTGGATAAATACTAGCCAGAGAACTGAGCTGACTGAAACAAATGGGAGGACCTCTCCAAAACTCTACAGACATGCAAATAAATTGTGAAAGACAGACAAGTAATTGGGGGAGGGTGGGAGGGAAGAGGTGTGAGAGAGGAGAGACGGGGCAGTGTTCAGGATCATTCCAAAATTTCCCATGCAAATTAATGCTAAGTTTTTTCAGAATTCTATAATTTGTACATATTTTTCTTTTTATCTTGGTTATAGAAATATTCAAAAATCCCCATCAGGTGCCGATCTCATTTTTTATTCCTTCAAAAGTTTTTCAGGTGAAATCTTCACCAAGTTGCTTGGAGATGAAAAAAAGGAAGTCAATCTGAGTTTAGGGTTTTGAAGTTTCCAGAGCAGGAGAAACTTCTAAAAATAGAGGACATTTCACTTATACTATAGTGTATATACAAATGTTTTGTATTTGTAGTCTGTATTATAGCATACTGAATACTGCAGTATTAGGCTCTTCTCAGTCTCTTAAACACCATTTCTTACGGTCATTTTGGTATTTTGTCACATACTTTTACTTGAAGGCTAATAAAAGACAAATCCAGGGCCTCCATGCTCAAGTAGAAAAGTTCCTGTCATGCAAGCATACAGAAGACTAAAAAACCAAGGGTGCGTTCATCTGTTTTGTAGGAGGCTGGGAGATGAAACAGGAGAAAGATGATGTCCTGGTTGTGTAGTTCCCATGACAAGTGATCGTCTGAAATCTTGGCAAGACCTGTTTTCACTAAATAAATGCAAGGGTGGGAAGCTGAATTGCGGAGTAGTAAGGAAAGATTTGGGAGAGAAATCCCACACACATTGTCAACAGTTTGTTCAGTGGGTTTAGAGATAAAAAGAAAGGAGATGAGGAAGTAGACACAGGAGTGAGATCAAGTGCATTCCTTCGTTTTGAAAAAGATAAGAGATGTCTGAGTATGAAGAGCCAGAGAAAACTGAAGGTTGAAGATGAGAATAGGGAAATAACAGAGAGAGAAAATGAGATAGAGTGAGATGTAGTCACCGGAGCAGGCAGAAGGATTGAAGTAAGGTAGCAGACACATTCTTAATTGTAACAGAAAAGGAGATATACAGATCTGTACAAAGAGAAGGGAAAGT
The DNA here is from genome assembly GCA_013396915.1 of Stercorarius parasiticus. Taxonomy (NCBI): domain Eukaryota; kingdom Metazoa; phylum Chordata; class Aves; order Charadriiformes; family Stercorariidae; genus Stercorarius; species Stercorarius parasiticus. The sequence continues at coordinate 94,665 of VWZL01001587.1, forward strand.
TTATTTTGCCTTTGATTTTTTTATATGGAAAAGCTAGCAAGCTCAGTACATACCATTTACATACATGACCTAGCATTCAAAGTCACCTAGATCAACACATCACAAGTAAACGCATCCTGAGAAACAGCAGGGAGGGACCTCGAGGGGTTATTTAGCTTCAAAGCAGGCTCAGCTACGCCTATGCCATCCTCACAGGAGACTGTCTAACTCTGTCCAACACCCTCAAGCAATTGGTTCTACATCTTAAACTATCCTCACCGCAGCAAGGTTTTCGTAATCACTAGTCTGAATCTCTCTAGCTGCACTGCCAAATCCACAGAAAAAACCATTATTCTCCTTTTCACAGCAGCATTTTAAGAATTTGAAGACTTTTGTGCCCAATTCTTCTATTTTTTTTAGCCTACACAACACCAGTTACTTCAATTAAGACTAAATGAAAAGTGGAAGAAGAGTAACAGTCAGTTGCAGTCATAAATATGTATTACAGCTTTGAATTTAATAGTGCTTGTGTTTCTACTATGAATTTTCATTGTTTTCCCTTGCACATTTTTGGCTGAAGCTAGATTCAAAAGTATTAACAAAGCCACTGAAACAACTCTTAGCTGAAACAACAGAGTATTAAATCCTTGATATACAGGCATTTAATTCATTTTTAGAAAAAAATTGAACACGCATCCTCAAGTTACATTTTCTTTTGTCCCGTCACATTAATCTCCATTTCTATCTGTGCACATGCAACACATTTGGAGACTTAACTCTGAACTCCAAGTATAACAAACTTTTCTGATATCCCAAGGCCAAGGAGGCTTCGTCTTTGCTGTTCAGTGGCCCCATTTAAGCGATAGCGGACATTGGTCTCTTGTTTATTGGAACAGCGTTCTGGTAGGGCAGTTGAACCTATCACATCACCCGAATTTTAAAGAATGTTTGTTGGAATGGGGAATGGAAAAAATAATACGGTCAGAAGTTGACCCCTAGACAAAAGTGAAATCGGAGCAAAACCAAAGTAGTGGGTTACCTGTTCCATTTCCATCTAATCCCTGCAAATAAGGAAAACTGTCCACTTCCCAGGGTGAACTGGCTGCAGTTAGATATGCTGTCAAATCGCTGTAGCTAGTGTTCTCTGGTAATTTCACAGATCTTCTCTGAAAGTGAACTTGTGGCTGAGTCCGTGCACCTAAAAAAATTAGAAGTGAATTTGTATCCAAGGCGGGCAGAATATTTAGTTGTTCATATTTATGGAAGCACATTTACATTTTTTTCATTGTAAATTGAAATAGCTTGAGGAAGACAGATAGATCAGAAGGCTATTACAAAAGAGGAGGAAAACCAGTACTTTTATGTTTATTTTGCAGTTGCCATTATTTTTCCAGAAGTACTACTGGGCAAAATTGGGAAAGCCTCTAACGTTAGAAGCTCTTCTGACTACGTTATTTCCTAGAATCACCTCAAATTTCATTACACTCTTCTTATAGTGAATACAACTGAAACTAAAACTGAGTTCAGAGGCAGGGCATGTGAAAGCTTAGAAAACCATCCATTTTACCATTTTTGTTTAAATTTTGTTTTTCTTGAAATAGCAACATAAATTCAGCTTACACTCTTTAAAGTGATTTTCTAAGAGACTATAATTCTACCTGTAGTGCCAATTAACTTGTGTAATTTCCGTATTTAATTTTTATAAAGCTTTGGCCACATTAACCATCTCTAGGACTGGGGTAATAGTCACTTTTTATTTAAACCACTGGATAAAAAGATTCACTTGACAGAGCCAGGGTGAGAAGAGTTTCCATATTTTCCCACGCAAAGAACACATCTAAACAGAAACAGATCACTTGGCATGTAAGATATTTCTCTTTTTTCCTCTGTCTTGCACAGTTTTAGTGTTTTTTTCAAGATCACTGGGTGTTAAATGAAGGGTCTTTGCTGCAACATGATTTAAGACTGTGTCATGTACTATTGCATTTCATGTCTCATTTAAATCCCTGTTTATAAAGTCAATAGTCTTTTTCAATGGATGCTCACCATTAATACTGTTTAGCAACACACAGCAAGACTCCATCTGCAAGTTTGTGTGTGCAACATGCAAATTAATTTTTAAATCAAAAGCTATTGTATTCTCCAGAGCTCATTTTGAATACTCGCAGAACGTTCCCCACACAGCACAAAATCAAGAGGCAAGCAGTTTTTTTCTTAATTCACATTTGACGATGCGGTTCAGAGATGTCAACTCAAAACATTTTGCTTCTTTTCCCCCATTAGTCTCTGGCAGCACTTTTAGGCTACACGTTCACTGCGAGAAAGATTAAAGAGCTTGGCTCACAACTCCTAAGCTTTTTAACTACCAATGTCATTAACCAGGAGACTGGAATCTTTTCTGGCATTATTTTCTAGCAGGAGCTCTAGCTACGTGAAAACATAAAACTGCACAGAAGAAACTTTGTATTGGCCAACAAAAATTGCTATGTAGGCGGGCAAGTATCTCCAAAGAGCTGATCATTGTTTAGCTGTCATTTCTTTGGTAATTCTGCAAGAAAAAGCTATGAACCCACTTTTCTTTTTTAATTTCTGAAACATTTAAGGATTTACAGCAGTCTCTCAAGACTGACAGTATCCTTAAGTGTTTAAGATAGTCATTAAAAAACACCTGTGTGAAACAGGAAGAAACCTCCCTTACCCAACTTCTAGGTTTAAAGGGAGAAGAACATAAAAGACTAAATAAATTGACTGAATGAACTTGGGGAAGACTCATCTGAGTGCTCTGCAATACCGCAGTCGTTTGCTGTACCTCAGGGACAGATTCGCTCAAGCACTCGGGAACCTCTGACTGCGCTGCTGAGCAGGCTCCATGGCCCACAGGGATAAGCATCCGCAGTAACAAAACAGGGGAAGAAAAACACCACAACAAAGAAACGGGCATTAGGATTATCACTAATAGTTCGATGTAAAATTGTAGGATTTTCTGCTGTCTAAATATCTGGTTAAGATTAATTATTCGAGTTGCCAAGAAGCGGCATTATATTTCCAGAGCCGAACTGCTGTCGAGTCTGTAATACACTGGTTTATGTGGAGGCTCTAGGGTTTTTCATAAAAAAATTGTTGTTTTGTAGCACCGGGAGAGCTACGGGCTGCCAAATTTTAACTAGGTAGGGAGGACTTGGAAAGCCAAGTTCAGTTGCTTGAATCCTACAGGCAACGCAAAGCGTTCCTATGGCTGAGCCCCAAACCTGGCAGGAACCTGTGCAGCAATCAACTCGGATGCAAGTTTTAAGGCAGAAGAAACAACCTCCTCTGTAGATAGTGCACATACATCAGTGCAGAGTAGTTAATTCCCACCCTAGATTAACAAACTCCTTGATGCTGATATTCACCCGAAGCCTGACGCTCACCCTGACTCTCCCCTCGGCTCCTCAGCTGTGTCTCCCCAAACCCGGCAAGAGACTTCAAAGGGGCAGAAGACCGGGAGCTACCAGCAAAAGGCTTGTGAGGGAAGCAGCTACCAAGGCTTTCGCCTTCTCTCACCACCTTGCTAGAAGATAATCCAGAGGATTATCTTCTAAAATAATTAGCAGAGGTCATAGATTATTTTGGAGCATATGTTGGGGTATAGATTTACTGAGGGAATTGGAAGTGGTAAAAGTGGAGAGAAAGACTTGTGCTGACCAGACTCTTAGAGTATATTTCAACAAGTCATCAGATCACTGGGAGTGGATTATCATTATTGCTTCTATTACTGAAGGTATCTAGTTTTGATTTATACAACCCAAACAAAACCCAAACGCATTCAAGTATAAAATTGGCATGCCAGCTCCCTCCACTTGGCGAGTGCCATGAGGTAAAGGACTGCTGAGCACTGATCTTCTTTGAACGTCCTCTTGTCAACGCACCGGCCACGATTCAAATGCTGTCAGTTCCGGTTTGCCAGTGCACACCTGAAGACGTAACCATCTCAAGGACTCCCCGTAAGGCACCTCTTGTCATGCTGGATGCACCACACCAGCATTTGAGCTTCAATCTCTGTGAAGTAACATCTGAAGTATCCTCAATTCACGCTCTGGTTGCTGGCATGTCAGAGGCAGATAGAGGGTACCCACACAGCTCCCATTCACTGAATGCTGAAGTTCAGCTCATCACTGCATTGGTATTAAATAGCTTAAATAACACAGTGGCTGGCAAGCTCCATCCCTCGCAATTACTGACAGAGCACAGCAGCGGACTGTAACTCCATCATGAAAATGAAGCCGGCTGCATCGACTCAGACAAACTTCTCAATTGCATAATAAGTTGCTTGCTTGATTAATTATTCAAAAGCAACTGGTAACTTATTGGACTAGACAGGCCTTTCTTTCCCTTTGACTGGTGCTTCAAACACCAGTGTTCCCAGTCTGTTCCTGGTATAATAAGTTCTGTTTTGCTCTCATTTTTGCACTAAGGTAACTCCTGATCAGCTCTTCTGAAGCATGTGAAGTTACTGGGAAATAAATTGGAGAAGTAACAGAGAAAAAGTAGCTCGCGAGGATTTTGGATCAAGACTAGAGAGGCTCCATTCAAACGCCAGTACAATGTCTAGGATGTCTTTCATTTGGGTTTCACCACAAGAGAATTCCCAAGAAAAGGAGTGTGGGCTGGTCCCATAAGATAGTTTTTACTGGGTAAGACTAAGAGTTCAAATCCCAGTCCTTAGAATACGCTGGGTGCCACTTTATCCTCTTTCTCTGCAATACTAGCAGATCCAGTTATATTGTTCTAGTTTAAATACATTGGAAACACCCTGGATCAATTCACAGAAGGGAGCAAGATTATGGGGAAAATATTTATGCGTGTCACTTGGCTGTTAAATGTCTCTCTAGCCCTTTAAAATCCCCCTTTTTTGAAGAAAGGAACCTGTAAACATGAAAAGATTGTTCTTTTTAAGGTAATTGCATAATATTGGCACATTTGCATAAGAATAAGAGTATTTAATACACCATGCTATTAGAATACTGTTGGTAAACAATGTTTCATGTTTTGTCTAATGGAATCCCTTGCGGTTTAACATAGTTCACTGTCCATCTAATTTACCCCATTAGATAATGTCAGCTCTCAAATTGCAGAATATACGTGCGGCAGCTGTGCTGTTCTCCAGCTCCTTCTGAGCGTTCCATCAGCTACCTAATTTGTTTAGTGCTTTTTCAGCTCCAGTCGTACCTAGTACTATCATTAATGAAAAGCCTATTGTGTCTGGATGGTTTCTAACCGTAAAAAAAGATATCAGGAAGGCATAATTGTATTATATTCTCTCAGATAAAACAAAGGTTATCTTGGAATATTATTGAAGGTAGTATTCCCCTGTTTATTAGCTATCTACTGGTAGCGTTTAAAATGATGGTAATCGTAATACAGGTGAATAAGACACAGTTTATGCATGGTAAGAGTACCCACAGGAAGGGTGTCTCTGTGTTTTGGCTTATCAAGGTATCTTTAAAAACTTCTGTTCTTTTGTTAACAGACTTACCTCGGCTATCACATCAATTGGGCTAAGTTAGGTCAGACGAACATTTTATTCTTTACTGTGCAATTCAGGAAACACAGTGCTCATCTGACTGATACTACAGTTGCTTTACCTTCTGTGTTTGGCCTTACAAAAAGGTGACTTGAACTTTATTCTTCTAATGCAGTGGTTTTCATCCTGTAGTATGTGGGTTTGCAGGCAGTTTGATTAGGAGACCACAGAAAATACTTTAAAAAAGCAAGTTTATATAGGGTATACAACAATGCAGATATGAGAAATTTTCAATTTTTCTATGCCCTAAATTTCTAAGGCATTCACAGTAAGAAGCAAGAAACAAAATAAAAACAGAGAAAATTCTTGGACAATAAGAACATCAGAAAATGTTTACTGCGAAGGTGGTTACATGATGCTACATGAAAAACCATTCAACAGAGAGTGAAAGAAATGTAATGTCTAGCTCTCAAATGGCACACTAAAGTCCAAACCGAGTAACTTGAATTCCCTAGTCACAGCAGTTAGGGGTGAATTTAGGTATTAATCAATTTGGTAAAACCATTCCACAGAAGAGCATTCCTCAGGGAACTCAGAACTCCCCATGAAATATCAGTCTCACTCACGGGACAGAGTTCAGAAAGTATCAGGCTGCCAGGCTTTTTGTCTAGTGTCACTCAAATTTCAATTCTGACTTCCAAAAAGCAGCATACCTTGAAATCCTGAGACTATCTGGACTACATCATCATAGACCATTAGAGTAGCAGAGCGTTCAGGAAGAAGGCCGAGGCTCAGTGAAGAAAACACTGTGGGAAAGAAGTGGTTTAAGTGGGATACATTTGAATTCTTACAAACATTACCCAACAACAACAGCACTTACTTTCTTATACATGTTTTCAAAAAGCAGGCCACCCAAACTATTAAAATCATATTGTATACATGGCAAAAAACACATGCATTTTCTAAACCAAATAATTAAATTGCCACGGTAATTATTATTAAACTAAATAACGTGTTCTGCGCTTTGACTCCTGCAAGTCATGCACAGTAGCTCCAAGTGCAGAAGAGTGCAGTGTAAAGCAGGGGTTTGAGTTATAATTCCCAGCTCCACAGAAAGACTTGTCATTACATAAAGAGGAATGAAAAACTCTGTGCTATACTTCTTACCTCAGGAAGATTTTAATGAAACTTAACTTTTAAATACTTTGAGATGCTTACATAAAAAGTCATTCAGAAAGGCAAAGTATGGTGAATAAGCCTGAATAATTTGCTTTAAAATACAGCATGTCTTTACTGAGTCACCACCTACACTACAAAAGTGCTATATATAGCAGAACTACTGTCATTCTACCAGTCGTGCAAAAGGGGACAGATAAATGGTATTTGCTGCAAGAAATCTGCCTGCAAGTACCTCCTTCGCTACTGGGTACTGACATTCCTTCCAGGTGGCTGTGTCTGTATGCACACACCTCTTTGGAGAGTGAAGAACATGATATAATTTCATGCTAAGTTCTTCAGACCCAAAAGACCAGAAACACGTATGGAATTAGCCACCAAGCACACCCGACTCCCGCACCCATGAAAACGGTAAGAAGTAGACCTGCCTGCAGCCCACGCATGGCTTTCAAAGATAGAAGGATAGGAGGAGAATAATGCAGACTAGTGATTTTCAGTAACTGGGCAGCACCCCACATTTGCACCTGGGAAGTACTCATCCCATTCTGAAGTGACTACAAGCTGAGTAAGATATTTCCAGAACCAATTAAAAAAAGAACAGCGTGAGCTCTTCTGATTTTCTGGAGCTTCATAAATTTCCTCTAAATTAAGATGTATTACTTAATCAAAGAGACCATATAGATGTTAGCTACAAATAGGGAGACTGTACGTTACTTCTGTTTTAAGAAATATATTCTCTTTTTAAAAGAAATTTAGTGTTTGGGAGGAATACAGGAGAAAGGAGAAGAAACTAGGAGAAACACACTGATAAGAACGACCATCTAAAAGATGATCTTAACAAGATGTATGAACACTGAAAAAAAATAAAATAAAAAATCATGTTACTACAAGTACAGCTGAGAATTTTCTTTCCAGTGCTCCACGCGTGAAACAGATCTACACATCAGGCAACAAAAGAAAGCCTCGTGTAAGTAGCACAAAGGCCACAAAATTACACAATTTGTTTGTCTTTATTCCAATAACTTAATTTGTACGAAGAAAGCTAATATAATTTAGACACCCTGGGGAGCTCCAAACAATAAACCATGCCAACATCTTCTTCCATATATGCCAGACTATAATGCATATGTAACCTCTAAACTTCCCTTGGGATTTTCTGCACAATCTTTTCTCAGTATGACAAAGGCAGAAAGTCATAGTTTTTAAGGCCAGAAGGATGACTGTGATGATCCAGTCTTACTCCTGTACAACTACAGCATTCCCTGAATTAATTACTGCTTCAGATCCAATAGCTGTGCTTAAACTAGAAAACATGTTGTAGAAAAACTATCCAATTTTCTTTTAAAGGTGTCCAGTGGTGAAGAACACACCGCCACATCAATGTTCTAGTAAATAATTATGAGGGCAGTTAAACTATGTGCCTTTTTACACATCAAAATTTATCGAGGTTAGACTTCCAGCCATTTGATCTTCTTTTTATACAAGCCTGCTAGACAGAAGAATTCTCTCTTACACGTTTCCTGTTCTCTTTGTGGGTACTGATGGACTACGATCACATTACCCCATGAACTTTCTTTCTGGTGAACAAAATAAATTAACCACTTCCAAGTCTTTCCCTGAAAGCTGCGTTTTCCAATCTTTTAATCACTCATGATATAACCCTGCAGTTTTAAACATTTTTCTTGAAGCGTGGATCCAGAATTGGACACATATTTCCCTGAGTGGCTGCACTAAGGACAAATTCTGAACTACTATACTCCGCCTTCTCAGTCTTTACCTTATTTTACAGCTGAGGATCAGATTATTCTGCTTTCTTGCAGTGCTGCATTGGGAGGTTATTTTCAACCGTTCATCTACCATGACTCACACGTCTTCTGCAGAGTCACTGCTTACCAGATGAGCCCTCCTCTCCAAGAAACACCACAAGCATCCTCTGCTCCTAGAAGGACCTCTCACCACAGTGAATACCATGGCTTGCTTTGACTGACCCTCCCAGCTCCTCTGAACTGCACTGCCTCAGCAACTTCCCTCTCTTCGTTGCACATGCTGCTCCAAAAACACCTTCTTAAATATGGACTACCAGCTGTAAATTTTTTTCATCCAAATTATTTACAAAGAAAAACGTGTGCATAGCTAAGAGCAGATAGACGAGCACATCTTCCATCATGAACACTTCAACAACTCAACTGATGTTAAATTAATGAACTGTTAATAAGTGGAGTCATGGCTCTGCTGATAAATAGTTTAATGGAAAAAGAGATCTTAATCTTTTCCTCCTACCACTTATCACTATGTAAATAAATAATCCTCCTGCTTAAGTGGTAAAGAGCTAGTAATTATTTTGGTTAATATAAGAAAAGTTAATTTCTGCCAAATTATGAGAACAAAAAAACCCTTGATGCTTACTCCTTAAAACTATTGCAATAATACCATGAGTTCAGCGGCTGCACAGTTTTTCAGGGTAAGACTATAACTAATGCATATTGACTGTGATGGAAAAATCCTGATCCTTCGGCTAAGTCCTCTTACAGCACTTTAAACGTTACCACCTTATAGCTCTCAAAGCTACTTGCTGCTCGTGGTTATCATTTCCACATTTGAAGTAAACTTGTCCATAGTTTATTTACCACAGCACACAGGATGGCACAGCAGCTTCCACCACTGCCGTGAGTGGAACGCTGCTCGGAATGGCATACCTGCTCTGTGGGGGGAGACTACTAGTACTGTTAAAAGGCATTTTTGGGAAATGAGGATCCCGCTGTACACATGTGCCCAGATTGCACACTGCAGAATCAAGATTTAAATATGCTGCCTGTTCCCCATCATTCAAACCAGATTAAAAATAACAACAACAACAAAATTTCCATGGTTTTCAAAACTTCTATACTGTGCTGGTTACAAGCTTGAGGGGCATTTAAATACAAACTGTTCTTGGAAAGTTTTTTAAAGACTACAGGCATCTTAGTCAATACAAAAAATAACAGCCTAAGTGTCTTGGGCCTGAACTTTTATGTCACTTCCCTTTTAAGGAGGAATTCAAAGAACAACCCTACTAAATCTACATGGGGCGTATCAAGTTGTAACTTGTTGTTTCTTTAATCAAAGAAAGGATTAAGTTCAAGGTACGGAAAGCAAAAGAAAGGATTCTTCTCTCAATTAAATCAATGGCAAACTATCTACCAGTTTCAATGGTGGAAGATCAGAGGTGAAAGGAATCTATTTTCTGCATTAAGCTCCCATTTCAGCCGTGGAAAAAAGATTTTGTGGCAACTGTATACAATTACTGCTCTTTAAACCTCAATGACTTACCAAAACAGTAATGCCATGTTCAATTCCCTTCCCTGAAAATCAATATTTAAGAAAAGGCAACAAGCAAAAAACCTAACCAAACAAACTCCAGGCCATGGAAGAGTAGGTTGCATTCAAAAGATCTAGGCTATGAGTCAGAAAGATATGAGACACAAGGCAAGAAAAGGTTCAGGCAAGAAAAGGTTATTGCATGCTTTAATCATATATGATTGTGTCTTAAGCAAGTACATGAAGTATGCTGAGGAAGCTGCACTTCATCTTATTTAAACATAAAAAAAAAATCAAGGGAATTTCTAAACAGAGTCACAGAACAATTATGGTTGGAAGGGACCTCTGGAGGTCACCAGCTTCAACCAAGCAGGGAGGTGTGCAATTGAGTTTTGAATATCTTTAAGATGAAGATTTCACAACCTTTCTGGGCAACCTGTTCCAATCTTTGACTACTGCTGCGGCAAACAATTGTTCCCTTTTGTTTATTTGAAACTCTCCTTGCTGCATCTAATTTCAGCTGCTTCTTATTCTTTCACTGTGCACCTAAGAGCCTGGCTTAGTCTTCGCTACAGCTCCATTAAGTAGCTGGAAAACGTGTCAGAATACAGTAGAGGAAATGTGGAAGAAGTCAGTCTATCTTATCTGAAGCAAGTGAATGCAGATAAGTAAAAGCATGTTGAAATGCCTAAAGCATAATTCTGGGTTTGAAGAGATTCAAGTTCCTTCCCCCATCTGAAAATACATTTGCTGCTTGACCTTGCGGCAAGTCACACAGTCCCTCTGGCTACATTGATATTAATAAATAAAATGGAGCCAAGGCATGGGACTGAACATTGCCCTGTGATCATTTATACTATTTAAATATTAGTGCACTTAAAACCTGGCATGGCTTTGGGCTAGACGAATTACCAAATCTGAGGTGATATTTTAGGTGTGACTTGGGTATAATACAAGCCTGGGACCATTCCCAAACTATTTGGACCCTAATTGTTGCTCGGGATTAGAGGGAAGCCAGCACCCCACATGTGACCGTCATCTAGATGTTATATCTCAAGGTCGAAAGCCACCCTCAATGTGTTCTATTTAGCAATGCAGAAATAGTCTTCGTGACTCGGTTTCCCCTCCTGTACAACTAATGTAAAGTCTCCCACTTCCCATAAAATTTTGAGGCATTCTGATAAAAAAACTAACATGCAAGTACTATTGCTATATTTGTTTGCCTGTGGAAGAAAGAAACCACGCTAATTAAGTTAGAAAAAATCCTTACATCTGGATAATATAACTGTAGATTAAAACTGTCCTATGGACACAGCCAAGAAACTGAAAGGCCAGGACTTTTTTTGTACACAAAAGCCTACAGTGCAACAGTTGCTGCTACACCTTGGGAGAGAAACGAATGAGTACATCACAGCTGCTGAAACAAAGCACTTGGAAACAGAGTTCCCATAAAGAAGAAGATCTGGAAGAAATCTGTATTTTCTGTGGAGCTGTAAGAGCACCAACAGTTGTTTGGAAACTGACGTAGCACTGTATCAAGGACAGCCAGGAGGAGAGTGAATCTCTGCACAGCCCTGATGCCACAGTTTAACTGGGGAAGAAACCTTGCTTTTTTTGAAATGCACAGATGTTCTTCCTCCCACCCAGGATTGCAATCATTAAAACACATCATACAAAATTGTGTAACTTCCTTTAGATGCAAAATCTTACCTCAGAACAAAAATAAAGATCTCTTACCAGGCAATCTTACAGGTTTCCATGGTGCAGAATTTGGCACATATGCATGTTTACTAGCAGTCACTATCAGCTGATTGCCCAACTTATACTGAAACTTGAGGAAGGCAGTGCCATCTGCTCCTGAGGTTCCAGATGCAATGGAGATCTGGTTGGTAAAAATCTCAATGAAGGCTTCAGTTACTGGCTGATGTGTGCTGGCATCGCTTACATGGACCTTCAGCGTTACTTCTGCAATGACAAACAACCACAGCAATTATCGTCCGAAAATCTTCTGCAGGAAGCAGCAGTTAGAACATGCTAGCACACCAACGACTAAAAAGACACAGGGCTCACTGCTAACCTCTGACACTTTGGTGCCAAGTACGACCTCTTGTCCTGGCCTGCAGTTCTCCATTTTGGGCAGTCACTCTTTAGAGACGCTGCAGATTCTGCCACAAACCAGACCAGGTCCTGGATTATTGCCCTACTGCTAACTTCAGCCGTGGAGGCATCTATATTCCACCTATGGCTGGCTCCAGGCAGACTTCTCCACCAACAATGAGGAGAGGGAAAGGCTGGAAGTGGGCTGTGCTCCTTCACCCCTTCCCCAAAACACTTCCCTCTCTGTGTAGCAAAGGAACAGAGGAAATCTGCTGTAATGGAAGCCCAGGAAGAAAGTGGGCAACGGAGCACACTGTGAAATCCCCCCGGATCAGGTCCTTGTCCTCAAAGCACTGGACGATCAGGTGGGATGCAGAGTGCTAGCAGTGAGGAGGAGAGAAACACTTCCCCCCTGCCTCCCTGTTCACTGGTCCTTTTTCTGAAGGGGCAAAAATGTCACAGCCCCTTGTGATATCTGCTTCCCAGCCCTGGCACCACCGTATTACCCCTTCCCACATACAACCAGTGGGTATGAGAAGTAAAGAAGTGACGGTTAGGGCAGTCAAGAGAATCATACATCTAGTTGACGTATAGTCAGGAGCTACCACAACGGACTACATTTTCCTTGAGTAATTTGCTGTTTTTCCAGAAACTAATTACTTGTTTAAATGTTTCCAGATGTACAATATTTGTCCACTCCGGGGCACTCCTATGACTAAACCATGCATTGTGTCACCAGGCTTTTGTTACATAAAGTGGAGTGGCTTGTGCAAGACAGTCCCTCAGGAAGGCATTCCTCTATATCTAGGATTATTTTTCTGCCTCTTCAATAGTTCCTCTGCCTCATAGTCTAAAGTAGCAGCTGTTGCCTTTCTTCAGTAACTATAACTTAAATGCAAACCTGTGTTGACAAGACCCAGCAACGGTCCAATGCCTTGACCAAGCAACTCCTTGGATTTTTTTCATTTACAGTCCCCTCATTCTCCTAAACGAATACCTACCTCCCTCTTCTCTCTTCTCTCCCACTCTACCCTTTCTCTCGTTCTCGCCCTCATCTTTGGAAATGCTGTTGTTCTTGCTTGAAGTCCCCTCCCTCAGCTTACTCCAACCCCCAAGGTAGTAGAGGATATTTTGCAAACTCCCTTTTTGTGTCAGGGGAATTCAGCCGCTAACAAGCAAGATGCTCACGCTCCATGTGCAACTCATTTCCCCATGCGCTGCCCAGAAAAAAAGCATGATCTCTCCATGTTTATGTAAAAACAATACACTAGTTTCTGCAGAACAGCATCAGCAAGACAGTTCTGTTACACTCCTACTGTGCGTTAGGATTTTAAGAACGTATCTTGGTGTTAATTCCCGAGCCAGCAAGACATAACACAAAGAAGAACAACGAGGAACTTAACAAAATCTCTGTTGTGAATTGCACTAGTGAAATGACACAAGGAGTATGCTGAGAAACATACTGTAACAATATAAAATTTTAAAAGGATGTCAGGATGTAATACAAAAATATCAGCACCTCTGTCCTAAGGGCATTTCAGCCGGAAAGATAGTTGGCCTTTTTATAAGCGGAGACCTTCTGTCTGAATCCTACAGTACAGAAAATATAAATATCAGGCAGCCCTGAACTAAAACCCCATTAAAGAAATTCATCATCATCGCAGCCCTCACTTTAGAACTTGGCAATGGAGGATGCCAATTTAGAGGGGATCAGCATGAAACACATTGTAGCTATTAAAGATTCTGGACTTGTTCCCAGTTTTGCATTTAGTAGTCAAAGAAAACAACGTATATTGAAAAAACGGTGTTCACACACACTGCTGTGCACATACAGAATGCATCTTTAGAAACTTTGCCTTGACCAAAGCAACATGTGAAATCTTGTGCATGTGAAAGGCAGCCACATTAATCAAAGGAGGAACGCATATGTATTTACGTATTTACAAACTGTACATGTATTTACAAACGTGAGGAAAAAAAGCAATGTAAGTTTTTGTTTTCAAAATATGCAGGAACAATACGCTTAGATCCAAAGCCAGATAGCTGTGCTGTTAATGCTTCCCACTTTGAATTGCCTAGCAAAGAATGCTGAAGAACAGATGCGGTTAAGAATAATGGGTCATGCATTAAAGAAAAAGCAAGGAAACAGGACAAGCTGAACATTGTGGTTAGCAATTTCAGTAACTTGAAAAGTTCAGCCTTTTCTAAAACAACCACATATAAAGAGGAACCGAGGAGCTCTGGAATATTAAATACTAATCAAGGAAGAGGATAAGAAAACCACAGAAGTATCAAATCTACTAATTCCTTATAGACACTCAAAATTCTAGAATAGATATTACTACTAAAATTGATCAAGAGACAAAGAAAATAAAGAAAAATTTAAGAAGATAAAGAAAATTTTTCCTGTACATCCAAATCTAGCTCTCTCTTCCCAAACAAGAGAGCTAGCCATGAGTATCTCCTGTAGGAAATTTCCTTTATCCTTCACTCTATAGCTATATAAGGGCTTCTGTCTGCATCCTTCTCTCTTTCTGATAAGGAAGGGTAAGGGTTTCCAAAATCCTGTTTCCAAATGGAAATGACAAAGGTCATCACCCAAGATGGAAGACTGACGTCCTGAAAGGCAACAGACTGGAACTGCTGTTCCAATTGGACACTGGGCTTTTTTCTCCCTCCTCCTCTTTAATATTTAGACTTATTTTTTCCCTGGGAGGATAGAGAAAATCCTAGCAGCCTGAACAACCCTAATTCCTTCTTATGTGTTATCTTCTCTGACATACGTGCGAAATGTATACAACTTGCTTAATTGAGGGCTTTCTCCCACGCAACAGCTCCTTTCTTCTCTTATCTAATGCAGCAGTGATGTCATGAACACTAAACCTGCATTATAACAGTAATTTCCACAGCAACGGAATTATTACAAGCTTTAAACTGGAGAGAAACTGTTGAAGAAAACCTCCTCTCAAACAGTGAGAGTGATGAGAACAATCTATAACGAGAGACTACTATGAAAACTTAAAGCTATACAGTAAATTTCAGCACTGTTAGGAGGTATTCAGGCATTTCTTGAAGAACATGAGGACTGAAGAAGGGAAAGAAGAGAGCAGAATAAGGACAGCAAGTGATCCAAGATTAGTCTGACCTCAAATTAATAGGGAGGTCTTAGACCAAAGCATTAGGTATACTAAAAGAAGTATTTAATTAGAAAAAGCCGCTTAGAAGACTCATTATTAGCTAAGGAATAGAGTCTTTAAAATATCTGGCAAACTTTTTAGTTGGTACTCTCAGCAAAACAGCAGGGATAAAGCAGAAACATTATTCTTGAGTTTTACAGCCTACCACAGCAAGGAGCTCACACAGAATTAAAGACACGTGGACCCAGAGAAGGAAGGACATCTGCAGTAAGTGGGGAACACGACGGAGGCAGGGAACCAAAAGCACTGCAGAAGACAAACTCGCAAGAACGTGAACTGCTAAAGAGAAGTGTGCTTCATTCTTCCACAGATTTCTGATACTGTTGTGCTTTGTATTATTCACTACAGCGGGAATATTCAGTTACCAAGTTCTGAAAGAGCTTTGCCCGGTGCTACTGGAGGAAGGAAGGGGACATAAAGGTGCACAGTGCTGATGTTTCCTCACTGCAGAGCAAAGTGGAGATGGCTGAGGTGACAGACTCTGGGCTGATGAACTCACCCGGGGCAGCTGTGACGTCTCTCACCTCCCCAGACAGGCCAGCCACGTTCAGGACAGGCTACGCCTGAGCCGATAGCCCTGTCTAACATACCTGGCTCCTGACCAGTGTGGTGCCAATGTGACTCTTTCAGACCTGGGCTGTCTGGCACGTGGTTCCCTGTTGGCTCACAGCACCATGCAGGTGGGCACAGGTAGAGCCAGAGTAATTTACCTGCACCACTAGCACATGCCCTGCCATTATATTCCTGTTTCGTGTCCACAATAAGAGCTGTTCTTTTTCAGGATATAAACCACTGGCAAAGACATCCTGTCTGGACGGGCAAAAAGACTGCGTGTCCCTCTCTAAAAGTGTGGCCAGGAATGGGCCACTTGCAAATGTTAAATAGCGCAAGCCACCTGGGAAACCCTGCAACTCTGCCTCAAGAATCCCAAAGCAAAGTGGGAAAAGGACGTTAGTGGGAAAACAGCAAATACAGGGTCACACTCCACAAACAGATCAAGGTTGCTGTATATGTATGCTCAAGCAAGTCAGTCTGGCCTAAATCTGCTTTCCTATAGTTAGATTCCTTTGTCTTCTTTCAGCAATCACATCTTACTTGTTTTTCAAACGGGCAGAAACCAAAACTACTAGTTACAGAGAAAACAGCTGCTTAAGTGTAACTCCCTTACAGTTTTCTAGTGCTAAATTTATTGTCAGCTGTATAAAAACCCCAGCATCTCCAAGGTTATAATTTCAGAAAGTGAAATAAAAAAAGCCAAAACCCTCCCCTTACATGTTAGGATTCCAATACAGAATCCCATCTGTCTTCTTAATCTGATTGTTGAGATTTTACTAAGTCTAAACTTTCTCTGAGCAATCCTTCCTGTGCCATCTGCTTTATGAACCATACTGCCTCCTCTGAAACACAAGTAACCTTGCAGTTGCCTGCTCTTTATGTTGCTGTGAACTCACAGTTTGGGAATGGTTTCCTTCAGAACTGGTATCACCACTACTATCTTCTATAACAAAACTCCTGAAAAGTGAAAAGCACTGGTTTTGGGTTTGGTTTTTTTTTGTTTGTTTGTTTGGTTTTGTTTGTTTTTTTTTTCAGAAAAAGCCAGTAACATTGCATAGAAAGAAAACTCCTGAGCGATCTGAGCGATGGCACACTGTCAGATCTCAAATACTGAAATAAACAGAGAAAAGTTATGACAGAGATTGAAAGTCAAAATCACAATCTTATTTAGATCCCAATCCTGCAATTTAATTTCTGTGCACACACCCCTCTGTCAGACAGACTCCCTCTGACGTCTGCTGGACAGATGATCTCTTTTGGGAACAGGGTGACACAGGCAGCCGTTATCACTTATCTTTTCCTCTGGGGGTCCCCTATCCATGGACAATGTCAGGATATTACCAAAGAAAGAGATATTTAAATTATCTAGGTTTTGATTAGAGAAAGAAAACTTCCTGCTCATTTTAAAAAACGCCATTATGACCTTTATTTAAAGTTGTATCCTCCGCACTGATTGAGCTTGCTGGCAACATGCCTGGCTTTGAATCCTACATGCCAAATGGATAAGCCTTTCTGCCTCTAAACCTTTTGCCCATGTGCAAGGTCACTCCTCAGCCAAACAATAGGATTTTCATTTATCTAACAGAAAACACTTTCCTAGAAAAAGGAGTGTTCCCCATCCCCTAGCCACAGATGCCAACTCAAGCGTTTATTTATCGTCATATCTTTCTAATGTACCGCATCAAGAAGGCTCTACTGACAACCACGCTTCAAAATAGTAGCACAGTATGTTTGTATGAAGAAAAAGGAAACGTGTAAGTAAAATCTCTCCCAAAGCACACAGACTCTGATCTTCATTGACATCGTCCCCTGAAAAGTAAGTTCACAAGTACCACCTCAAATGGCAAACTAGGCGCCATTTGTAGAAGAGTCCCAGCAAAGACGATGGCATCCTCTGTTCAGAACAGGCTCTGGTTCACAGTACAGGAAAACCAGTGGTGCTACACAGCCTTCCCTTCCACCACAGGTGACCACAGTTTCAACTAGGGTGAGGGTCTGCCACTGATTTGCAGGGCACCTGACCACACAGAGGGCGGGGTGCGGGAGGTCTGCTTCTGCTCCGTGCCCATTCAGTGACTCTCGATATTATACCAGGGCTGCTGCAGTCCCTGGCATCAAGCATAAAGATCCTCACTTCTGCCCACAGCACTGGCCAGAACTCTAGTAAGGACCACACAACAGGACTTGGCTCTCAGGCCCAGACTTCAAGGGGACAGGGGAGCAGCCTTGGGACCGGCCATCTGAAGAACTCCACCTCTTCAATTACTGAAAGAGAAGGCTGGAGCAACAAGAGAACAGCTCACTAGATGAACCAAGCTCACAAGAGAACAGCTTACGAGACGGCAGATTCACTCATGCTGACAGACTATGGGAAGGTTTCTGTGTTTTGGTTTTTTTTTTGAAAATAGCTTTAATCTTAGTTCTAGGTGTTTAATTAAGGCTTAGGATTAATGTTTAATTCTGGAGTTAAGAGAATTAATGTTTGATTCTAGAACATTCATGAAGCCAGCCCAAATGTTTGTCTGCGATGCTTCTTTTAGCACTGCAATCTGGATTTGTTAAACAATTCTCCTCTTTGCAGGTCATGGGGAAGACTATCAGTACAGTCCTCTGCAAACTCCGAGCACTTGTAGTGTGATGACTATAATTAACACTCACACCTCAGAAGTCAAGCAGGAACTTTCTTCCCCAAATGCACAACTGACTGTGATTTCTGAGTTTTTCTTTTACTCCCCTCCCTTGCTCTTTCTCAGAAACAGCAGAGATTTGATACAAGGGGAGTTGCTGGCACAGAGAAGCCCCTCTGTGATGCCCGATCAATGCATCTTGCTGATCTCTTCTCAGTGGACAAGCAGGATCTGGGGCTGTGGAGGAGGCTGCTCTCGGGTGGCACTTGAGGCTTTTTTGCCCTTCTCTGCAGCACAGTTTGATTCATCTGCGTTTCTCATCTAACATTCCTTGCCACTGCAAAGAGCCTCAGGCATTGCTGGCACTGTGGCTGGTTCCTCTAGTGCACTAGAATTTAATTTCCATGGGTCTGAAATGGTTTATCTTAACTAAAATAATCAGACTCAATCACAGTGGTCTGTGATACAAAGGTCGGACAGGTGCCCTACTTGCTTCTTCAGGTTTAAAAATCTATTAAACAAAGCATTTGGAAACAAAAACAATAAATCCATTAGTTTATCTCAAAATATATTATTTCCTAGTGATAATGCACACAAATTTTAATAGAATGTCACAAAAGGAACTCTAGTATAAGAACTAGAGCAATTTATGCCATCTCCAATGACAACCAGGCTACTATACAACCATGTACTCAAGGTGGAGGGAGGGGCAGTTAAAGAATAATAAAATAAAGACATTCATCACACAACTGTCCAACATTTAAAAGAGGATTTGCATATCCTGACCTGCTAGAGCCTAGAGCATTACCACCAAAATTAATTTCTTGGAAAAAAAGGTAGGAATTTGCTTTAATTAAAAAAGTGAGAGCTATATGCATAATGCCCAGATGAGACTCCGATACCCTATTGTTAAGTGATTAAACAAGCATTTATAATTAACTTGAAACTCACACGGCTATGAAATTCATGAATAGCAATAGTTGCATTAACAGGTCTGCCTTTGATCTCTACAGGAACTGTGCATGACACAAACTAATTTCATTTCCAAACCTTGTCTTTTAGACATGGAATTATATAAAGATACTGTCATGGAGCGCAGATGGAAGTTGAGTTTCAAAGCTTTAGCTTGCCACACGCATAATGCATTCTTTACAAGACATGAAAAAGTAATCCCTGCTTAAAACCCTCTTTTTTTCCTAGTAAGAGTCCTTTGAAACTCCGTTTGGAGATCAATATGGAATGAAAAGTTAATGCACTGATATTTTTCAGTTGCTGAGCATTAGAGTTCTCCTCTGACTCAAACAAGACCACAGCTGATTTTGCAACATCAGCTGTGAGGATAACACCCCATCGAGCTCAGCCGCTGAGCAGCTCGCTGGGATTTTAAGCCAACTTTATACCTACTGCATCACCGGTCTAGTTTGGGGGAGGGCAGAAAGGGAAAGCTTGGATTTGCTTAGCCATGAATGGATGTGTTACATTTTCTTTTTCCTAACTCTATTAATAACAGTATGCATCTGATGAAAAAAATTTAAAGCAGATGTAATTCTACATTTAAGTGAACCAGTGTGTGTGCAACGGGGCAGGGAGGAGATGAGCAGATGAGCACTTTTTTATTTATTTATTTATTTATTTCCAAGTAGTTTTAATCGTAGGTTTAATCTCTACTTATTTCCAAAACCTGTCCTGAAAGCAAACCTAGATGTCACTTTGGAAGAGTGTATTTTTACTTGTTTGTCTTTTTTTTTTTTAAACAAACCACTGTAACAATTCAAACAAACGCAACTCAAGTGACTCTTTACATTCCCATCGCAGTCTGCACTGCAGACTTCCACTTTCATCTCAGTTCTCCACTGACGTAAGCTAATACAGGTACAGCGGCAAATTCTTGCATTAAAATTTTATCTAGGCACTTGCATGTTCTCTTTTTTCCAAATAACTAAATAGTTGATTTATATTCACTTCATTCCTTGAAGAGGTTATCCCCAGCTGGCAGACAGGAAAATTAAGCATAGTTGAAGCTACACACGGCAACAAGCTCACTCCTCCATCCCAGCCAGCCTGAGCAGAGAGCTCTGCAGGATGACGAGGAGCTCAGCACTGCTCCTCAGCTCCTCCAGGGCAAAACCAGGAGCACCCCTTCCTCTCCCACCTCCATGGCCTGGCTGTGGACTCTTGCTCCTTCTCTTGGGCTGCTGCTCCTTGGACCCATCACTGTGGCGGTTCCGTTTACTAACCCAGCACAGCACCAGCCTAACAAAATGAATGGCTTGTTGCCAGGTTATCAGGTTGAACTGCTGAATCAACACACCCCCAAGTGCCAAAATCAGCAGAACGGGCAGATGCGGGGGTGGAGAGGCATGAAGTCTTCTGGCCAAGTGCAACAGTGGCGGAGGAAAAGAACGGAATCGGGACCACCCCTGCTGGTTCACGGGCAATTAGGTCAGGTCAGCTGCACCACCCAACCATAGCCCGAGAATCCTCCTCAGGTAACTGCACCCCTAATGTCACTTTGGAAGGCTGCCTGTTCCTCTCCTGACTTAGACAAGCTTTAGGTCAGTATTTGACAAGAACAGTTGTGGTAGATCTTTGTTCTGCGTTAGTCCTGAACCCCAAACTGAATCACAAATAACTTCCTGACTAGGGTACCTCTTACCACTGCATACTGGCACCGCAGCAGTAAAATCTCCTGGCTCCATAAGGATAGGATGCTTGTGACAATGCCAGGGAAGGGTTTGACTGGGAGCAGTGAGAGCTTTCACAGGGGCACTATGCAGGAGTCACAACTGCTCTTGAACACCCAAAAGCCTCTATAGCCACAGGTGGCATTTCTGTCTGGGTGGAGGTAAGAGGTTGATGTTGATTCCTCCTGACCCTGAAAAGCATGCTTTCATTAGCATCTCTACATCCCAGTTGCCGTGACTTCTGTTTTCTCCTCACTATAGAACTAGGATTAACCACCCCCCAACATGCCTATACTGAAACTTTTATCCTCCAAAAATATTTACTATAATTGCAAGTTTTTGAGATTTTTTCTCTGCAAAACAATGTTTATATTTCCTCACTTGGAATAACTAAAAAAATTAACTAACCCGTGATCTGGGTCGTCTTCTAGATAATGAATGAAGACTTGAAATAAAACAGGACCCACTACAGTTCCCTTCGACCTAACACTGTAAAGCATCCCCAGCTTGACACATGGCCATTTCTCATTACCCTTTGTTTACTCCTTCATCTAATACCACTCACTCAGAAGAAGCCTTTTCATCCAAGTCAATTAATTTTTCAATTAGTTTTTTTTGAACCAGGCTGCTGTACTGTCTATATTTCAGCTGTGATGACTGCATATATATGCAGAGCAGAACAACTGAGTCAGCAACCAAAACTTGCCTCAGCATAAATTATCATAACAGCCATGGTGATCTTAATTCTTGGCAGGGGACTAATTTTAGGGCTGTTAAGATTGCATGAGAAATAAAATTTCTCATCAGACTAAAATTGTGAATTTTAAAAAATTACTTTCTATTCCTCTACACTGGAAGTCGATTATGTAAATCAGAAGTTATTGGCTGTTCCACCAATTCACAATCATAATTGGAAAGTACAGTTATAGTTACACTTGCAACATTCATCCTTCTTGCAGACTCATTTTATATAAAAACACAAAGCACCAACAACCAGGGTTTTGATATGCTGCTCATCCAGCTTTTACGGCTTCCCATGACTGGGAAGGGCACTGGAGCATACCTGCATATTTCTTGGTCACCTTGCAGCTCCGATTCCCTGTGGTGCTTGTCAGTCCCTTGACTACCACTGTAGCTAGGACACAAAGATTTTCAACCTGGGGGTGCGTGGTCCAGGCTTTGGGAATGTATGGAAGTGACTTTGAGAAGCATGTTTGTTTAGGTTGTGTAATTGCCTGCCTAGGGGGGACCTGGAGGGGTGGGCACTCTGCTGAAGGACTCTTGGGGTTCACAAATCAGAATGTTGAAAACCAAGGAACCACAGCAGAAATGGCTGATCAAACAAACTGGTGAATCATCTGTTGTCTTTAGAGATAAATCTCCACCTAAAATGCTGTGACTGACCAATAAAGCATGGAAGAAGGCCGAGAGGAGACGGGCAAGGGCGACAGGGAATAATGCAGGGAGTGACTGACACAGCTGCTGCGAACAGAGCTGACTTTATCTCAACACAAATGGGTGGCCTTTGTTTTAGATGAACAGCTATGTCAGTTGAGCAGATCAACTGACTACTGTGAATGGATCACATCTTTCTCATTAAAAACATCCTTCTCATCTTTCTCATGGATCTCATCTTTTTCATTAAAAGAGTGAGAATGTCTCCCAGAGCAGCATGTGGAGGGTGTGTATACATGACTCAACCCAGCATAGAGCAGAAAAACTGAACAACTAACAACAGAAATAAACAAATTTGAAGAAAGCCATGGGCTTGAGCTGGTTTCAACCCACGTATTCCTCAGCGGCTGGTGAGCATATTATAGAGACCAACAAGAGCTATCACACATTGGTGTTGTGACTGAACTGTTATTGCCATTGCTCAGATTACATTTGTATTGTGATTTCAGTATATTTTGTATCACTGTGGTAAATCAAAAATCCCATGTAACGTTAAATATCTTCAAATAAAGCCGAGTGTATGGCCTACCTAGAAGAGCCTGGTCAGAGTGTACAGGACTCTGACAAATGCTCATATTATTTACTAGTTTGTCTGTTTGACAACAGAAAGGGGTTATTTGCTTACATTCTGGCGTAAACCCATTTTAGATATTTATAGCTGTAAATACCACTCTGCTTAGGCTCTCTCCCACAGCACAAGAATCCCTCAGATCCTTTCATTTTTCCTCTCCTGTTTCTTAAGACTTGTGCTGCAAAACACACGTTTAGAAAGTAACACTATCACGAAGGGCTGCTGGCATTCTTAGTTTGACAAATACATCCACTTTCCCATTAACAAGCAGATACGTAGAAGTGAAAACATTCCAGCAGCGCGCTCTGCTTCCTTGGCACAGACAGCAACATGAATATTTTGTAGGCGATTTAGTCTATGCATTAAGCAAGCATTTTAAAGTATTATAGTGGTTTAAACAAACAGCTGTATGTTTGGAAAGTGATCTACTGCGTCCAAGCAATGTTTAAGGGGGAAGCAGGAGGAAGGAATTTCTAAATAACCAAATCACACAGACGCTAAACTTATACACAGAAGCTGCATTAACAGGATGTGCTGGGGAAATTTGCTGGGAAGCAAATGAAAAGGTACATATACAAGAGCAATAATCAACTTCTGAAAGGACAAAATACGCTCTATTATGTTGTGCCTAAGAGGAAGATACAGATGAAGTTAGCACATGAAGGGTTCCTGTATGTTACAAATACATGCACACGCATATGTATGCTAAATTAAACTGAGAATGCAAGCTACACAAAAAATGACAGCATTTACTTAAAAGTTTCCAAAGTTTCCTCAACACTATCAGTCCGTATCACTGCCCTGAAACTCATTCTAAAAAGAAGTTTACAGATACTTTCTTAAAGTTAAGAAAACATGTATTTAAAGTTAATAAATATGTATTTCACACAGGGATATAATTTTTTTTTTTTCCCCCCAATTAATTCCGTTCTCACACTTACAAAGGAACTGCTAAGGAAAATACCAATATAGAACAGCTAACCAATATTTTAAAGGACCCAGCCCAGTAAATTTAAAACCTGTTCTACCATATTTAGTCATAAATACAATTTCAGTGAGTACTACAGGAATGCTAACAACCTTGTAAATATGTAAAATAGAGAAACCAGAATCCTCATCTTTCCTTCTGAAATGTAACAGCTTTAGGAAATCTAAAAATACCAATTTTTAGCAGTATCATTGACATCCACTTCTCTGAACTACTATATACTTAATTTTAAACTTCAGATAATTTCAACATGTCTTGGCATTTGGAAAATTAACATTCCACAATTCAAAAGTGAGGTATTCTTCCTGCCTTACTGAGCATATGTTCTAAATCAAAGTTGCTCTTCACTTTTTTTTTCCCCTCTTCACATTAGGTCCTGGGGAAAAAAAAAACCTAAACACATACCCCACTGTATGTATGTGTGCGTACGCACACTCACAACCCGCAGCAAACAGTTTTACTGGTTTTGAACAACTGGTCTAATAACCCAAGTGGCCAGTTGTTCTCTTGAGGTTACAAAATTACTTACGGGAACAGTGAAAGGACAGGAGATTGCTATTATTGCTCAAAGCCAGCCCGAATTCCCAGGCAGCCTTGTGCTACGGTCCTAGCACAACAGAGACTTCTAGCCATCAGCTGGCAGAGCACAATATGCATCATTTTAAAGAGCTTTCAAAGCAGAGAGGCTAGAAAAGCTAGCAGCATTCATCCAGTAGGAACCGTATGTCTACGTCAAGGATGCTGACGATCAGCCGAGTTGCCTTAGATGTTTACGAAGAGAAAAGGACTTCAGGTCCACTGCCCTAGTACAGTATCAGCCAACAGTGACAGTTCCGATTCTACGTAGTTACAACAAAATCATACAGGCACATTAACATCCTCTACCCGCATACACGTGGGATGCAGCATAGGAGAGGCCAAATAATTAAAAATCAATCTCAAATTGCCTTAAATGGCAATGTAAAACAGCATATCTGAGACTCAAGTTTCTCCCAGAAATAGCTAAGTTACGCTAATGCCAAAATGTTCAATGTGAGCAAGAAAGATTTTAACTTTGGCTTTGGACCATTCAATCAGATACTCCCATCTAAGTGAGCCGTTAAAGAAAAATGGTGACAAGTGATAATCGTTAATAGCTATTGTGCATGAAACAACCCTTAATACTTGAACTTTAAGTTCATCTTTCTGGCCACTAAACGCGTATTAAAATTGAGCTGAAATTATTTTGTGGTTATATTCACGTGGACAACAAAATCCTTGGGATCATAAGCAGCACATAATATGCAAGATAATCACTCACCTAAGTATAGACACTCATAGAGCATAGATATTCATTTAAAACATGTGGTGAATCTTACGTTACCTGCAGTACCAAAGCCAAGCAAAATACATTTCATATTCTTTTAAATGGGCATGCTTCTATATAAAACATTGCTGTCCACTTTGCAGGCTGTTTTTGAAATTCATATTTGTTACTGCCATGTTAAGACTGCAGAGAGGAGGGTGGAGTTTCTTAAAATCTCTTTTCAACTAGGAACCTCAGCAAATGTATTTTCTAGAGCTATTGCTCCAATTCCCTTTGGTAGAAAGGACTTCTAGAATCATAGAATGGTTTGGGTTGGAAGGGACCTTAAAGATCAGCTAGTTCCAACCCCCCCACTGTGGGCAGGGACGTCTCCCACTGGACCAGCCTGCTCAAAGCCCCATCCAGCCTGGCCTTGAACACTTCCAGGGATGGGGCCTCCACCACCTCCCTGAGCAGCCTGTTCCAATGTCTCACCACCCTCACAGTAAAGAATTTCTTTCTAATATCCAATCTAAATCTACCCTCCCACAGTTTGAAACCGTTACCCCTCCATGAAGCATAATGGGTGAGATTTCATGATTCACTTCTTAGGGATGGAGTGCTAAACTTGCCATCAACGCAGACAGCGGTAGGAGCAGATGGCTTTGTGGGCCATAAGCTACTTTTGCACTGTGCCTATCCTTTTTGGCAAATTAAGAGGGGTTTCCTGGCAAAACACCCTGGGGACTGCCTGTTACACCAGCCATAACAGAGCCTGGACTCTGAAGTTGTGGCCTTGGCCTAATAGTCCTCTCGTTTCTGCTGGCCAGGCTACAACAGAGGGCGTGGGGAAAGGGCCTGCGAGAGGCAGCCGTACTCGGGGCCGGGAAGCCTCTCTGGGAGGCAGAGCAGTGGCAGAGCATCTTCCCCAGCCCAGGTTCCTGCTGCAGTGTAAGAAGGTGCTCAAGGTGCAGAATTCCAGCCTGGGTTGTTTTCTATTCTTATACTGAAGTCTTAAAACAACCTCGGCTTAAAACAACCACCTCTTCGGCCTGATAAGTTACTGCTGAAATAATCTGGACAAGACAACAAGCATGTTTAGTACCTCAGCTCTGAATTTTGAGAGCTGTTTGTCAAACACCTTGCTTCATACTTAGGTGCCTTTGCCCTGCTGTCCTCCTACTCCGAAACTCCATCGCTTACTGATATACACCTTTTTAAAAGGAAAAAGAGAAAGATCTGCTAGAGATGAATTAAATCAAGTGATTAAAATTAAAAATCTGAAATAAATGCATTTACACTAGAGCAATGTGTCTTGTTAACCTTAATTTTATGTAAATAGCAGCTATAACCAATTATAGCAAATATGTTTAAATAGCAGTCCTGCCACAGTTAAAAAAAAACCAACAAAACACATATATTTTACTTCTGGCTCTCTTTGCAAAAGTTTGAGACAACCCATCCAAAGTTTCACATGAGATTGTACCAACCTGCTGAGAAAAACAGGTTTCAGAAGTTCATCCTACAAAGTGCACAGAAATTTGAAATTCCTTTTTAAATTAAGGCTACTCACTTTTTCTACAGTTTAACTGCAACCTTTGCTACTTTGTTCCCAAAAAGAGTCCTCTTGGAAATATCCATCCTTTTTAGATTGCTTACTTCAGTGACCGCAGGCACACTGATTCCAGAAAGTATGACAGCTCAGTTCTGAAATTATCAAATGTTTTTCCCAAAGCAATGAAATCCAGAGTTAAAAGAAGTTCACAAAATCATGTAGCACAATATTTTGAATATTTGGAATGTGGCATGACCATGAAGTTCAGAGCAGCAGGAAGGCCCCTTGGTACACCAGATTCCTGGAGCTCCCACATCTAGGGTGATGTATTGGGCTTGTGTGGCAAGGTTTTGGTAGCGGGGGCCCTACAGGGGTGGCTTCTGTGAGAAGCTGCTAGAAGCTTCCCCCCATGTCTGATAGAGACAGTGCCAGCCGGCTACAAGATGAACCCGCTGCTGGCCAAGGCCGAGCCCATCAGTGATGGTGGTAGTGCCTCTGGGATAACATAGTTAAGATGGGTGAAAAAAACACTGCATGGCAGCAGCCAGAAGGGCAGAGTGAGAATATGTGAGAGCAACAACTCTGCAGACACCAAGGTCAGGGAAGAAGGAAGGGGAGCAGATGCTCCGGGTGCCAGAACGGAGACTCCCCTGCAGCCTGTGGTGAAGACCATGGCGAGGCAGGCTGTGCAGCCCAGGGAGGTTAACAGTGGAGCAGATATCCACCTGCAGCCCATGGAGGACCCCACACCAGGGCAGGTGGATGCCCAAAGGAGGCTGTAACCCTGGGGGAAGCCCATGCTAGAGCAGACTCCTGGCAGGAGCTGTGGCCCTGTGGAGAGGAGCCCATGCTGGAGCAGGTTTACTGGCAGGACTTGTGACCCTGCAAGAGACCCATAGTGGAGCAGTTTGTGGAGGACTGTCTCCCATGGAGGGACCCCACGCTGGAGCAGGGGAAGAGTGTGAGGAGTCCTTCCCCTGAGGAGGAAGGAGCAGCAGAGATCATGCGTGATGAACTGACCACAACCCCCATTCCCCATCCCCCTGCAATGCTCGGGGGGAGGAGGTAGAGAAAATCAGGAGTGAAGTTGAGCCCAGGAAGAAGGGAGAGGAGGGCCAAAAGTGTTTTAAGATTTAGTTTTTATTTTTCATTATCCTTCTGTGATTTGATTGGTAATAAATTGAATTGATTTTCCTCAAGTCGAGCCTGTTTTGCCCATGACGGTAATTGCTGAATGATCTCTCCCTGTCCTTATCTCGACCCACGAGCCTTGCATTGTATTTTCGCTCCCCTATCCAGCTGAGGAGGGGGAGTGATAGAGCTGCTTTGGTGGGCACCTGGCATCCAGCCAGAGGCAACCCACCACAGGTGAGGAAACACAGGCTCTGGCAGACTCACAACAAGAGCAGCATCTTCCTCTTATTTTGCGTGGGCAGCCCTAATTACTCTTGCAATATCACTCATCTGCAACATTTAACAGATGGGTACTTGACATACTCCCTTTCGAGGAAAGCAATCACCTACCAGTGTATTTTGTTTTTCACGGCAGTGTTTTTCAGGCTCTGTACAAGGCCCTTGAACATACAGATTACATCAAGAGATTCAGGAATGCCACCTGAAAAAGAACAAGTCTTTAAAAAGCAAGCTATGAGGCTTACCAGTGGTATACTGGCATTTTTACTGTTACTGGAATGTCTTATATTTTTATAGGATCCATAAAAGCAAAAAGGCTAAAAACTATTGCAGAATTATGAAGGAAGTCTATTAAGATGGCAGGAGGGCTGCTTCTTGGTTTGGAGTTCTTAAGGAGCAGATACTCACAGACTCTTTTTAGGAAAAGGAACTCCAAACTATGAGAAAGAAAATAGTGCAATGACAGAAGGTGAAAATGTAATGAAGACAGGGCAGCATCTAGCTTTCACATGAATTAAATTAAAGCCTATGAATAAATTTATTCTAACAATTTGTTAGCTTGCAGAGGATCTACACAATGTTTCGTGTTCACTGGGACTTTTCACCTCATGTTAGATAAAAGAAGGTGAGTGAATGAATCCTTGTGAAGGGAAAGGTCTTTGGGCCAAGTTGGTGTGGGGGGACCAGGAAATGGACTTTAACACCACAAGCAGAGCTGGGAGCCCGCTTGGTTACCTGCCATGTCTGTCAGCTTGCGTAGGATGGGAGGAGACAGGAAGACATGGGAAGAGGTGGACATTCTCCATCCACTGCAACAAGAAATTGAGAACAAGGAGAAATACTTACGGGAAAATCATAGATCTGCAGATGCCGTCCTGTGTCTTGCTGGAGTATTTAAAAAAATACGGGGTTTTCTCCCTGAATACTGGTCTCTCCTTCCTTTATAAGTCCTTATTGTATTCCAGTAACTCCCATCAGCTCTAGACTGTTGCAATTTGCTCTTACTTCGACTTGCCTTAAAATTGATTCAGAAGCATCAAGAGAAGCAAGATGCAGAGAAAACTTTTCCTTGGTGCAGTAGTGAGAGGATAACACCTACATCGTGCCACAGGCCCTGATCGCTGATAAACCCATTGCTTTGCTTTCCTTACCGGCCAGGTTCTTCAGGACCAAGGTGTAAGGCAGCAGAGGCAGCGCACAGCTATGTTCCCCACAGAGAGTAAAGCCCAGCTGGGCTTCCTCAGTGCTCTGCTTCGGCGGGGGGGGGTTTGTCCCATCCCCTATTGCTGCACCTACACATTTCATTGACATCATCCAAGATTCACTCCTCTTCCAGCACGTCCACCCCAGATACTGCCAACATCTGCTTTGGGCCAGAACACCGTGGCCTTTTGACTCCCATTTCCCCTTTCTCTTTAGGATCATTTGCTGCATTTTATTTATTGCAGCAGCTGGCTGTTCAAGTTTAAGATCCTCCTACGCATGTGGGGTTTGTATATGCAAAGTATCATCTCCCCCTGGATGTGGGGGTGTTGGGACAAAAAAAAAAAAAGTTAGTTGAGTATTTCAGGCTGCTCCCTCCTTTGATTTGCAGAGGACTACATTACTGCTGTGTTCCAAGACACTGGTCCAAGGGCCATACGCAGCTGTGCTGTCGTGGAGCCAGTCAGCAGAACAGGGCAGCTCTGCTCACAAGCCAGCACAGTCTCCTTCAGGCCTACCGTGTCCTTTTGGTCTCCTACAGATACCTCCCTCACGGCACCATCTCAGGGCTGAGGTGGAAAGGGGAGAAAAAATAACCCAAGGCTCTGCCTCCTCCCTTTGCAGCAGTCAAGACAGGCTCTAAGAGATAGAAACACTTCTCTACCCACACTTGTGCTCTGATGCTGCTCAAGGACTGCAGGAATATTACACCCTTCTCCTCATCCCTCCCTCCCTCCTTCCCCCCAGGGGCACAGAGTGACTCATCGGAGCACTGACATCATGCAAGCACCAAAACCAGCAGCAGGGTATCAGGGGGTGGGGGAGGTATATCAAAGAGCGTGCCCTGAAACCACCAGAGTTGTGCAAAACCACCAAATCCAGCCTTCTGCTATGGGACACTTCTCGGCTCTCGCATCTGTGTGCACTGCTTCAGCTGATCCCAGTCCTGTGCTGGGAGGAGACCTAGGAGTATCTCTGACTCCTGCAACTTCATTTCCACAAGATGGAATTTTGGAATAGTTGTAAACCATCTGGGTCCCACCCTGGCCAGAACTGCAAGGCACATGATGGACCCCCTCTCCCCCCCAAAAGCTTTGGCATAGCTTGTGTGACAGCACTCGGCATCTGGGGCACTTGAAGTTTGCAAGATAAAACCAGAGCAAGCTGCAAAATGAGAAAGGCATCTAACATGACTTTTGCAAACACTTAAATAACCCATAGGTTAAACAACTAAGTAAGTGCTAGAAGATGATCTGCACACTGCTTTATGGCGGGAAGTGGGAAGTCAAATGGAACAGATTTGTCATTTGCAGCGATGAACGGTGGTGGATGACATCTGTACATCTTTGAAACACATCAGAAATCAGATATGAAGCAATACCTAAAGTGAAAACTAGTAAAAATAGTATGTGTGTCATTGCTGCTTTTTCTATCCCACCTTAACTCCAAAAGTCGTTGTGGTTTTTTGGATGTTAAATGACTACACGAGGATTTATTTTCTTTTTTTTTTAATTAGTTTAATTATGTTCCTCATGGCCAATAAGATTTTTGCTACCCTTTATGCCAAAATTCTCCGCTACAGTTTTATTTGAAATGCTCACTGGTGCTGCAAAGGACAAGTGCAGGGCTCTCTCACTTCCTGGTTAAACTACTTCAGAAACCGCAAGCTTTAGCAAGTCTGGAAAATGAAGTGTTCCCAGTGGTCTGTATACACCTCCAGGATTCAAGAGGCTGTCGGGATTCATGCTCCTATGTCACCAGCATACCTTTGGGAAAAAAAATCAAGCAACATTTGGAGTGTAAGGTTAGGCTCCTATTTTTGAATGCTCTGGCCTGTATACATCTAACAAACTAGTTCTGAATTGCTGAAATGGTTAGTACATGAAAAAAATCACTAGTTCTTAACACTAATCCAATTTTACTTTGAAGTGGCAGAGACCATATAGAATACAGAAAGTGTTTACCAGGCAGTTGTTCGGTTCTACACCCTACTCACATCCAGCTGCCAGACCGCCATAAATGAGCACTCAGGAAAGCAAGCTGTTAAGGTGCACGCACATGGACACCACCACCAAAGTCAACAACATTAGAAGTGTGAGTAGCATTGCCTATCACACCTACGTTCTACAGACTCAGAGGCTTCATTTGCAGTATTTTGGCTTTTGCTATACTGGGATTTTTGAGAGATTCAAAAGCACCACTAGTGAGGACAGCTTATTAATAAACAGATGTAATACAAGCCTTATACACTGCAATATGAAGATTTAATTGTGTTTTTAAGTAGAACACACACAATGAATTCATAGTTTACAAAAGAGCTTAAGAAAAAACAAGCAAAATAGTGTATTTAAAATTATTCTTCCTTACAGCTGGTCCGCAAAATCATAAATTCATATTTAAAATTAACATTGAGTAAGAAGAAGAGTCCTTTCTTCACAGAACTTATTTTTTAAAAAATAGTAAAAAACCTAAGTCATCTGATGTGTAAGAAACTTAATTCCAAGAATACCACTTAAATAGTAGTTTTGATGTAGGAAAACCAGCTGTGAAGTTCACCAAGTGACCAGACCCCTCCAGTTTCCAGCCGGGGTTCTGCCCAGGCTTGGGCAGAGTCAGGTAGGAAGGTGACTGGCTGAAGTTTTATAAGGAAGAAAGGATGACAAGCACATCTGGGGTTTGAGGGAATACACCAGGGGCAGCCATGGGAGAAGTTTCTCAGTTGTAGACATTCCTCATGCCAAGGAGCCTGGCTGTATTGCATGTCTAACCAACATGCTCTTTCCCATATTGCTCCTCCAAGGAAGTGCGACAGAGATGCTACAGCATGACACACAGGACCAACAGAGAACCAGGTGACTGCAGAGGCACACATGTTTCTATTAATCTCTTTTTTTTTTTTTTTAGTTCTTCATAAAGAAAGATTGATATGGGCTTGATATTTTGTGAACTGCGTGGTGACCACATGGAAGCATTTCTTCATTGTGCTGAAGGGGAGACTGCCTCCCTGGCAAGTACAGTACATTCACAATGTCTCTTTTATTCAAAGTTAGTTCAAGAGGGCTCACAATGGGGCGAGTGGGCTGAGGATGACAACCTCCTTGCGAGAACAAGCAGGAATCTGGTGACGCACTAATCGCTGCCCTCATTTTTCACTGCAGAACCCCTTGTGTGCCTGTTTCAGAAGCAAACTCTCACCCTCCTTTGCTGCCACAGCAACACAGAAACCATCATGTGGGAGTACTGAAAATGGATTTCCTCACGTTACTGAAACCAAGAGAGCCAGCAGCAGGCAGGGAACCAAGAACTGCTCTTCTACCACCTCATGGGCTCACCACACTCAAGTCCCAAAGACACAGTTTGAGGCGGCTCTTACTCAGCCTTCAAACAAGCACTCACACACACACGCTCCTGACACACACCCCTCCCCACGTGAAAAATCTACCAAGTTGATTTCTACATGGTAATGTTTTAGACTGGGTTCATTTTGATCAGTGATTATTGTCTGATTTGCGGGAAAGGATGAGTTGCTGTCTCTTTTTTTTTTTTAATTTAATCGGTCAAAGATATCGAGAGAGTAATAAAGGGATTATTGTGGGTTTATCATAAACAGAAACAAACATTTTTTTATGCAAATCTTCTCAATGAATCAGCTTCAGTAACACATGGAGCCTCAGGTTACAATGCAGAACCAGGTAAAAGGAAAAGCGCCATCTTGAAACCAAGGCCATACTAGACCAGAAAAATACTCTTTTTCTTCTCCTTTGAGGAGATCATTGCTTTGTCATTAAGGCCTTAGGCTGACTGGAAGACCTATACATTTCCATGTTCCACGGCACCTCAATGGAAAACAAAAGTTGCTGTTGGGGTTTGGGGTAACTTTGCACAGAGATGCTGCTGCCTCTTTTTACTTTACAAAAAAAAAAAAGGTAGAGGGAAAAGAAAGGCTGTACAGATCACCGAGACATCTAATTATGCTTTGCCTTTTTCAACTTGTAATAGATTTGCAGCTTTCTGACAAGTCTAGAAGGATACAGAGTTTTTAATTTTGCATTATAAACTTTCACAGTCAATATCTTGACAGGTAGCGAAACAGATAATACGTTGCTGAGATTTTGCAACGTAGAAAATTCAATCTGTGGGTGGCGTTCTAAAAGTAGCAGTTTCCCTTCTGAGAAGGTTACTATGGCATCTGTGGTTATAGGGAGGAGAAGGCAACAGCTCACCACAGCAGGACAGGCACTAACAGCCCACTGCTGCACACCAAGTGCTTTTGCCACACTCTATGCCAGAGGCAGAGCGAAACTTGGCCACCACAGGAATTCAACCTATTTTCTTAGTATACACCCTCATACAGCCTATCTTAAAATTATATTTTCATGCCGGAGAAGGAAAAAAAATGTTTAAGATGAGTCATTTAATAAAAAGGAAACAATTAAATGGGAAGCTTATCATTTCCTTCAGCCTAGACAAGGCAGAATTAAAACATCTGAAAATCAGAATAGCAAAATTTCACCGCCTTACTGTATTGTCTTAATTAGGAGATTTTTTTCCTACAAAACTTTGTGGGTTTTATACATTACACTCCTTATATATTACATTTTTAACAGAAGTATTGGCTCAGATGCATAAAGGAGAGCAAGGACTAACTTCCTTGCAGTTAAATCAAGAAACCAGTTTCCACTTCACGTGGGCTTTGCTTCAGGGCTAGAACACTTCATCATATGGTATTAATACAGAGCTAAGAAACCCAACCAGAAAGGCCTTAATCATACTATGATTTTAGACAAGCTTTAGTTCAGCACCATTCAGTCTGGCGATCGTTTAATTGTAAGTGGCAAGCCAAAACTTACTGTATCTGACATTTTGAGGACTGGAAGGTTCTCAGTATTGTAGCTCAAAACCAGGAATATTTATTCTGTACCGTATGAACACAATATGTTTAAGAATTTAAATACATCACACCTCAGGATGGATCCAGTGATGTGGTGGGGCTGCTTGAATCACACCATCCACGCAGAGCATGCCTACTGACAAAAAATGACCTTGATGTAAAATCCTACAGCGACACAGCCAGAAGCAGAACTCTGAAGATCCACCTTTCCCCCTTGTCAACCAGACACCGTGCACTGCCAGGTGACAGACAGTGCCATGAGCAGGACGATTGTACCACAACAGTCTTCGGCTACCCTCCATGTTTACCGAGGCTGTTCCCCTAAAAACTTTTGACCTCTCAGGGGCTCTGGAGGTTTCATCACCAGAAGAAAGCAACAGGACTATTCAGTGCAGGACTGCTACTCCCTGTCATTTTACTTGCCTTTCAGATCTTTTATCTCATTCTGACTTCTTTTCTTTGCAGATCAAAAGTGCAGAAATTATCAGATAAAGCTCTAAGAGCGTAAAAATCCTGCACTGGAGATATAACGAGGGGTTTTTAGTCTGCCAGAAGCATTCAAATCCAACACCTTCAGGGAAGGTCAACATTTCTCCAGTGACAATGCGAAGAATACCATATGCTTATTTTAGTACTTTGATTTGCAAGGAGGTTAAATGCCCATACTAGCCTAAAACGGATATGGAAAAATATTCCATGTACCTACATGAAGATTTATGCAGCAAAACCATGTGGCAATTGGAAAAGAAGAAGTGTTTGTAGTCAAACTGTCTCTCCAAGAAGTATTTGGTGAGCAGAGGGAGACTGATTAACAGAGCAGCGTTCCCTTTAGTTGACTTAAATTCAGCTGTATTCATTTATTTAACAGATGTCAAAGACAGCAAACCATTATTTGTCAGTTTAAAGCAATTTCACAAAGCAATCTTTAACCCTCAGTGGTGTTATCTCCCTTTGCTTTCTGACCGCTACAAAGTTGCCAAAAACGTAGTTAATCAGCCTATTATCAATGCTGATACCACTATGAGGGTGAAAGCAATGCATAAAAGGAACATAGTTTTCTATGAAAGTCATCTCCTAATTAAGAGAAGACACTGAGGCAATGAAATTAAGTGATACTCCAGTTTTCAGATGGTCCAGTTCCAGCTTTCCCAGAATCTTCATTATGTCAGCCCACAAACACAGCGACAACAAACAAGTCTGCCTACAAAATTAGGACTCCTGCACTTGATATGCTCCCCTCTCCTTTTGAGTTACACCTAGTAAAGAACAGTGTTGACATTTTAGTTGATATGTCCCATATCTTGCAACCATATGTTTTTTGCCTGCTGTCCACTGTGTTTAAAAGAGCAAGCAAAGTGGATGCTGAATGATTTTACACAGCAAGAAACACTCCTCGCTCAAATTGTGCTGCAATAAATTATCTTATTCTAAACCATCTTGAAAGCAATCTTGCTGAAAGATGTCCTTTGAGAAAATACAGTGAAAGAGCAGTATGGAAAAGACGTAACACTAAAGCAGCCTGGAAACTGGTTTAAAAAGCAAACTGTTTTTCCTCCATGCTTAACAGAGAACATTATCGTCATCAAGCCACTTTTTAAAATCAATTGGATTCCATTTCTCCTTGGAGTGCTTTCATTCCTGATGCCTCCTCAAGACCTTTTCAATAATGACAGCGTTTGCACCTCAATTTCATTTGACATTTGAGTTAACATACACATTAAATGTTAGTTGAAGGCAAAAGTACCTTACTTAACAGTTCCTATATGTGAATATAATGGATATACCACCTGAATTACAGCCAATCCCTCCCGAACAAACAAACAAAAAAAGAGAGCCCAACCACAAGCAGAAGCCAGAGCCTTAACACTGCATTAGTTTACCATAGCGTCGGAAACAAAGGATAGTAGTGGGCAAGCTTTCAAAATACAAATTTTTCTACTGTAAGAATCCTCCTGTTTTCAATCTGTTACAGTTAGATGTGCGTGCTCACTAAAAGCATGTTTTGCACAAACAGGGCTTAAAGAGCAATGAAATATTCACTTTCAAGTAAAGTTAATATGGTTGCTCACAAGTCAACATGATACAAGCAAGCGAAAACACAATATGGTGATGTAAAAGCAATACCACTTACCTGCCAAGAGTAACATAAATCAAACCCACATTGCTTAATTGTATTTTTTCAAAATACTGCCTATAATCTTTCACATTTAGCCAACTTAAATTGGCTTAGATCACTACCTTGGTTTTTTGTGGGCTTTCTTAAAAAGTTTCTTTTTTAAGGCTATTAGCTGATTTAAGCATTATGGTAAATGACCAAAACTTCCACAATTTTGGTAAATATTTAGGAAAGTTATTGGATGGATGCTTTCAATTAGACTTTCTTGCTGAACATAGAAAAGTCTCACTAACCACATCAGCCTGTGCTTATAAGCTACACAGTACATGTGACTTCAGACAACCTACTTTTGACAGAGGGGGCGGGGAGGGGGAAGCAACTACATGAATGAAGAAAGAGCGAATTTAAACCTTCAGAAAACATCTTCAATGATGCGCATGAACATTTGACTGAAAGGATGGTTTTTCCTGGGTATACAGCATACAAAAATACTGCAGCTCTCAACCCCTTATCCCTCATCTGCCTTCGTGTGTTGAGTTGGGGAAAGGGACAAAAGGGGAAAATGTGCACAGTTTCCTCCCCCTGAGGTCAGAAACCTCCTCTGGGCATGCACTACTGGAAAACAGCATTGATGCCATTATCACATCGAAGCAAAGCATACAGGATTTTGAGGTATGGTGCGATTACTTTCCCATTTTTTAAACTGGTCACGTTTTTCTCCCCAAGATACGGATGACAGGTTAATCCAATATATATCTTAAGCAAATTAACTTGTAAAGGACAGAACCCCATATTTGGCGGTATCAGAACTAGTCTGAGCTCCTTCTAAAAAGAGCACACAGATGCCATCCAGTTTGGGACTCAGATCAGGCAACACACACCACAAAAAGGATGAACATCAAGGAAATCATGTTCTTTTCTCTAAAGGAAGTTTGGATAGAAAAATCTAGAGGGTCTGCAGGTCCGTCCATTCAGCACCTGTCTTGCTCTGTAACTTTATCAATGCTCTCTGAATATGGCTACACTGTCTGGATAGGAGGAGAAAAACTCCATTAAGAATGTTAATACTCATGGGTACTTTAAGTCATTTATCCTTTTAGTAGCCTCATGATCCTGTGAAGTGATTCTCCAGCTTTACAGGAAGTAATGCTATGGGGAGAGCTCTACATCTTGGATTCAGGAATGCCGGTTATTTTTCCAAGCCCTGGCTTGTTACTAAAAAGAGCAAGTGAGAGTGTGTGTAAGAGTGGAAAGAAAGAGGGAGACCTCCTATGAATACTGATGCATGACGATCTTCGCGAGGTTCCAGATGAGATTCTGACTCAGTCTAAAGATCCTTCATTTTTTCCAGATCGAAAGATCTGTTTCCTCTCTTCTTATGTCCAACTATAAGCTATTTTTTTTCTACTTCTTAGCAATATCATTTACATAAAGCAAAGAGTCAAGCTCTTCCTTGGTTTTACTCAAATTGCAGCTTCCCTCGTGTTGATTCTACAAAGTCTAATTTCTGTACTTTAGGCACATACACATTACCAAGAGACAAGATGGGGCTCAGCATTACTTCAATATCTATAGTGTATCCACCAAAGCTACAAAGAGCTGAACAGTTGCAAGGACGAGCAGATGAACTGCCAGTGCAATTAATTCCATAACTTTCACCTTGCATCTTTGTCTGGTTATCAGACAGAGAAGAGTCTCAAAAAGTATCTGATGGATTGCACCTTCGTTGAGTTACACAGAAAAAAAAGAGTGTATCAATAGTTCTTGCGTATCTACTCCATATTCATGTCCCTGTTATGAGTCCATGATATCTGATTTACTGACTTTAAATATCAACTTTTCTATATTCCACATGTCCTTATCTTGCCAGGGAACATATTTTCAGCAGGTTAGGAAGAACACAAAATTAACACATTTGCTGGTATAAGGAGACAAGTGGACATCCCAGTTCCCGTCACTGAACCAGAAGGCTGTAGCATCTTGATCCAGAAGATGTCTGAAAAGGGCTTTTTCTCAAGATGAGAAAACCATCTAATAAGAAAACTATCCCCCAGGCAGTTCTAGCAGTGTATGAAGTCAAATTTGATGTAAGTCATTGTCAAGCATCGTAAGTTGTATCTTGACAGCAAACCCAACATCTACAATGGAGCATGAATTATCATCAACTTCCACAACTAACTACTTAAAACCAGATATCCTCTTAACTGGCAAGTTGTTTTATATTTGTCAAGGTATTAACAAAAATTATGCAAAATATTAAAAGTAAACCAACTCTACTGTTGAATGAACTTTTTGAAAAATGGGACTGTCGTCCCGCTTTTGGCTGGGATAGAGTTAATTTTCTTCCTAGTAGCTGGTACAGTGCTGTGTTTTGGATTCCGCATGAGAATAATGTTGATAACACACTGATGTTTTAGTTGTTGCTAAGTAGTGCTCATTCTAAGCCAAGGACTTTTCAGCTTCCCATGCTCTGCCAGAGAGGAGGCGCTCAAGAAGCTGGGAGAGAGCATAGCCAGGACAGCCAATCGAGACTGGCCAGAGAGATATTCCATACCATATAATGTCATGCTGGGGGGAACTGACTGTGGGGGCAATTGCTGCTTGGGGATGAGCTGGGCATTAGTCAGCAGGTGGTGAGCAACTGTATTGCGTATCACTTCTTTTACATATTCTTTTACAATTATTATCTCTTCCTTTGCTGTCCTATTAAACCACCTCTATCTCAACCCCTGAGTTTCACTTTTTCCCCATTCTCCTCCCCACCCCACCAGGGATGGGGGTGTGAGCGAGCGGCTGTGTGGTGCTTAGTTGCTGGCTGGGGTTAAACCACAACTGTACAGTCCTCAACGAAACAAACATTTGCCAATTATTCCCCTACTACAATGCAGGGTACAGAGTCCTTTAACTGACAACAAGCAAGGCAGAGAATTGACTAATCCATTGATTTCTGTTTGTGTGTTTGAGATGGGTTTTAGCCATACAAATTCAGGGTTATCCAGAGCCAGAGGGTAGGTACAGTCCACCTGATGGATCCTCTGTGACAGAACTCAGTCACTGCTTTGACTAAAACCAAGTATCAAAGCTGGGAAATGAGGCTGAACCACTAGAATGTGCTGTCAGGCAGTCTGGGTGGTTTGTTTTTTTTTTTTTTTTAATGATAGCAACAAATACCACTTTACAGATCAGGCACTCCCGAATGATGTATACGGGCTGAACTCAAACCACTGATCCTATAAACTGCATTATCTTTTGTTGGGTTTTGCAATTTACTGGTGTGACTACTGAAATAATTAAACCTATTCACCTGATTAAACCATTAGATTGACACTCCCAAAGGCCATACACTCCTTTATGCTTTTAGACACTGCTTAACCTACACTCAGCCTCAAAATACACAATTATCAAAGTAATTCGCAATATTTCACTGTGGTTTGGATTTAGGTAAGTCATACTTTACGCTAACAGATAAACTTTTAAAAAAATTCATTAAAGAATGGAAATAGGATTTGTCACACCAGATCAGGCCACTACTGTATCTAACATGGTATTTGCCTTTGGCATTGGCTCAATACCACAGATTGGCAAGAAAGTGACAAAGTCAGCCTAATTAAAAAAAAAAGTTGCATAACATACACATATGAAAATGAAAGAGAAAGGGATAGGGGAAAGTGTATTATCTTACATAAAATCATGTAATAAATTATGCGTTTTCACAAGACTTAACTCACTGTTCAAGGTTATAACTCTGCAAGCAGCCCAAGGACCAATTAAGAACAATGCCAAAGTATTCTCACAGGCACTGCAAGTGAGAGCAAGTTTAGAAATACAACAGATAATGGTACCATGACAGATGGGGCTATGTGTGTCAAGCACTTATATTCGATAAAGGAATTTTAAAAGAACTGATAGAGGAAAAAAAATTTTGCAGTGGGTGCAAGAAGAGACCTTCTTCAGATGTGGTTCCAGAAGGGACTTACCAGGGTACAGTGCACTTAAGAGTTTTGTAGGGGAAAAACACTGTAGGCCTTCAACTCCCAACACTCCCCACATATATGGGATGGTTAACAGAACCTAGTTAAAAAAACTTAACTAACAAGGGGAGGATTTGTTTTTAACCCAGATCAAGTCACTTACTTGGTGCAGTGGGTGGTGGTGGTGCCAGTACAGCAGAAAGGTGGTAGAAAAGAACAGGTGAGTGACTGGGGTCAAGAACAGTGGAGTTATACCCTGATTTTCACATATGCAGGAATATCAATATATTCATTTTTCTTACTCAGTTTTACATTCTGGGAGATGAGAGGAGTTGCTCACAACGTATATCCTTTAAGATGTTTCATAGTTATCAAGAAACTCCCCATGAGAGTGTTATCTGCATAATCAGGAAATAATTCCCACATCCATTTTATTAGGTTTAAAAAAAAAAAAATCTTTCACAGGCAAAGTACTGCTCAGTTCAGACTCATCTCAGTTAAAAATCTACCCTTCTTGTAGATAGAGACAGTGGCCATGGGATGGCATTGTATGGTCTGTTGAGGTCCAACAGAATTCTTAAGCAAAGGAAGAGATAGAAGTAAAAGAAACCAGAAAAAAAACCAACCCAACCTGTTCCCCCCACAAAAAAACTAGGAAACTGCTTGAGAGAACTAGCCAGGAAAAGATGAATTTGAAGGCAAGCCATAGTGGAGTCTATGTACCACACTGGAGCAGTAAGCAAGGCACCAGAGAAGGACACACAGCAGAAAAAGGACTCGCTCCTGGTATCTACTTTTATTGCAATTTCACTTGGGATCAGTTTTCAACTAACAACTGATTTTGTCAAACCAAATGTAGAAACAGAACATTCTTTGGCTGAAAAATAGTTAAAACTTTAAATATTATTGAAAATAGTTAAATAGCTATTTGCAGTAAACTCGGCCAGACTTAGCTGCGTGGGGGACTTCATGAAGAAGGGTATTCCATAACCCAAAGCATTCTTATAAAATACCAGAAGCACAATTCCCACCAAGAACCATGCAGAAAAGTTGAGCTAAAATAAAACCTGATTAAATTCTAAATGCGGATGTGAAGTAAAGGCAAAGGAGCACGCAGAGTAGATTGAATTTCCCAGGACAAAGTACAGCATTTCAGAGGGAAAGACTGACATTAGTTATTTCTGAGATCATGGTTTTCCATAAACAGAAACTAGAAACTTCTGTTGCCTTTCCGTGAAACTCAGTAACACACTGTTCCCAAGTCAATACCTGTCTCAGGGTCCCATCTTTGGCACTATGAATGGTGAAGAACAAATTACCATTGAAAGCTTCTTGAAACAAATCAGACCGCTTCCTCTCAAAAGCAATTTGATTTGTATAATAAATGAGCTGAGCTTTATTAAAACTTCTTTTGCATTAAAAAAATCTAATGTTTCTAAGATTCTGAATTATCTTGGTTGCTGATGACAACATCGAACTATAGCTAAATACCACATCAATTAGCTCTTTAAACTTAGAGTAGCTCTCCGTTCTCATCCAAGTGTTGAGAATACATGGATAGTCTATTTAAAGCTTCAACCTTAGTCACTTTATCACCCAAGTCTTTTACACTACAAATCAGCACATGAAGAAACTCATAGACTGATGTTCTGCAAGCGGGTTTGCTGAAGAACACCGCCACCATTATATAAATTTCATCCCATCAGCTCATTAAGACAACATCTGCAGTAGTCACACCTTTGTGTGACCACAGAATAGGCATTTAACAGCCATTTCACTTTTCCCAAAATTAGGAGCTGTATTTACAAGTTCAGTTTGTTTCTCATATTGCTCTTGCTATCCAGTGGTAGTTTTTGTATTCGTGATTAACAAAACCAAACCCACCACAAACAAGAACGCAAGTTATTCCATATTCAATAGTCATTCAAATCAGCACTGAAATGCAGTTACAGTATTTTTCCTTTTAGTCTCTTATCCACGGGTACTGAGAATAAAACTAATTCTTTTCAGAGTACAAGTTGTCTTG
The DNA here is from genome assembly GCA_013396915.1 of Stercorarius parasiticus. NCBI lineage: Eukaryota > Metazoa > Chordata > Aves > Charadriiformes > Stercorariidae > Stercorarius > Stercorarius parasiticus. The sequence goes on from VWZL01001587.1 coordinate 137,254, forward strand.
CACTAAGAGCGACAAAAATGACTTACACTTTCAAAAAAAAAGTAATCTTGTGCAGAAGTTAAGAAATAGTAACATACAATCCCTAATAAACTACAATACAAGTACAAAAGGAAGTGTAAATCTCAAGAAATTAGAGTCACTTTTTCAACTTCTTGTGTTGGTTTTAGTTTTTTTATTTAAATATTGAGTCACCTCAGGCCATTTTTAGGAAAGGAATTTTTTTGGTACTCCACTGAAAGACAAAAATGAAAAACAAAGGAAAAATATTTTAGCCGGGTCTTCACTGTACTATTACATCTTTTCTGTGTTTCTATTCTTTTCACTTGTTCTTAGTAGGAATGTTTTAAATTAGAATGAAGGACATAAAGGAATCTTGTGGGTAGTCAAATACAGGCCTGCGTCACCACAAGAAACATAAAAAAGGCTCAAGCTTTTCTAGTTCCATCTTAAAAAGGTAATCGCACATCTTCCACCCCTACACAGTTGGCTGCTTTGCCAGAATCCCATTCCTCCATGTCTTCTTCTTTTACCTGCATACTTTTCTCATGGCCAAACTGCCAAGTGTTACTCTTTCCTTAAACGAGTCCTTTCTATACCTGCCAAGAGCAATCACATTTTACTCTTCTTCATTTTACTAAGACCCTTTTTTGCATTAATATCACCTGTTCTGTTGAGAACAACTCACTCAACACGATCTGCAGTCATGTCTACTTTTCCATAGCAGAATCACTTTGGTGGCTCATGAAACACTCTATGATTGACCAATCCTCTTGTATCTGTTTCTTCCTCTGGTACTAACAACTGATGAGCCTCCAACTTAGAAATTCTTGCTATTGGTCCCAAAGTACACAAATGCATACTCTAATGTAGTTGCTTCATGTTGTAAAGACTGTTATAAAATTAAAGCTTTATAAATGTTATTATTAGAAGTGTGAATAAAAAACCACTAGCAAAAATACTCAGTATCTATTCACAGGCTAGTGTGTTTGATCTCAAAAGAACACTTTTGCAATGCCAAACGAAAAGCAAAATCCTTATGAAACATCACTAACAGCTTTGTCACTGCAGGTATGTTCCATAAGCTTAAGGGGAACAGCACTATGATCCCATTCAATAGTAACAGAAGCTTATGTGCAAAGTTAACATGTTAGAGAGAAAGATCTAAAAATAGCTTTTACAAGAGTCTATCAAAATTTCAGCTTTGTAGAAAACCACCAGAAAACAGTCATGAATGTTCTTTGTCACAGTTGTTTTCCGATTCGAACAAATAAGAGATCAAAAGTAGTATAAAGTGGCAGACAATTTCCTTTAAAAAAAATAAAAAAATCCAAAACCACAAAAACAAAAAACCAACCAACAACAAAAAACCCACACCAAAATCCAAGGCATCAGCTCTGGAAGTCTAAATACAAACACAATCTGAAGACATGGTAAAGTCTTTATCAATTCAAAAGTTAGACAGAAGATTACAAGTAACAATTTAAGATTCAAACTTTGCTAAAAAGTTATCCTGATAAATATCATGGTTTTCTATGTTAGTGGGTTACTGCACGCACCATGAAACCATTTATTTCAAGTCCATTAACGTATATGCTAAGTGGAGGATAGGAATATAATTGGATATATTTATGCTGTTTAATATAAATATTATAAGGATCATTTTGTGACTGCCATTAACAAAACAACAGCACAAAACAAGCACATACTTTTCTGGTAATCAAGCTTTAAAAGGAGCATTCCATAAGAAAAGCAGAACTGTGTAACTAAGACCACAGAATATGAAGGACAGTAAGGTAAGCAAAAGAATAAAAAGGTCTTGAGATAAAAGGGTTTAGGAAAGTTTATATGAGAATTAGCTTCCTATTTGTAACAAGTGAAAGTACAGCATTACAGAAATAAATGCTGTAAATGGGTTGAACTGTGATGTTTCCATGAATACCATGGAATTGGTAAATTGGTAATGTAAATCACATTAGGGATTTACAACTGATAACAAAAAGAAAAAAGCGCTATTAAAGTGTGGTCCGGTCCCAAGAACCGCAAAGGCAGTGTGTAACCCTGAGAGAAGCTCCCTGTGCAAGGCCATCAGCGGCTGGGACACCAACTGCAGAAGTCCCCTGCTCCATCCCCAGCACCCGAGATGGGAATTTCCAGATACACGACCTACACTAGCATGGAGGCAGTGACAACAATTCCTACTACGCTCAGGAGCTCAAGCACCTGCTATTATTTAAAATTTTTTCCAAAAGTCTTGAAGAAAGGCAGCAGGTCATATGGACTAACCTGAGGATGGCAGGGTCTGGCTTTCAGATGACTAGCTCGATTAAGAAATCTTAAGAAACCTTCCCCTGTCATCCGTGTGTCCCCCTGCTTTTTATTTTTTGAGGGATTTTGCAAGTACTGGGATGCAGCGTTATGTCACAGAAAGCTAAAAGTAAAAAATGAAGGCAATGATATACTCTGAAATGCTGATACTATCTATGATTTATGTAGAGCAATCTGTACTAGGGGAGAACTAAGTTAATTATACCATGAGAAAAAAAAAGTGTGATTGAGCAAGTTCATCTGTAGTTCAAAAGGTAGGTAGCAACGAACGTTATACAAACGAGAAAAAAGTTTAATAATTTATTTATTATCTCCAATCATGACATACTGATGTTTAGATGATTATTCAGGGCCTGAAGCGCCCGTTTCCTCCTTTCTGGGAAAGGAGAAAAAATTGAATGCAATGGAGCTGTGCCAGGTGGCACAAACTGACATCAAGAGAATAAACAGTCGCACGTGGCTTCACAAAGCCGTGAGCTCAGGCTAGCAACAGCAACCTTTTCTAAAAGGTAAATAACATCCACTTTTGATTAGCCAAAAGAATAAGACTGCTTTTTGAATGGGATCAAACACTGTTACAACAGCTACTCACCATGGATACCAAAGGTGTATGAAATGGCATAATCACAAATATCAGTAGCAGATGAAGATGCTCGTACCCAAGCTGCCTAGCACCATCCCTCATCTGCATATTACCACTCCGACAGCTGAAGGATCGCAGAGCATTACCTGAGCACGCCTCATCTCCATCAGTGCAAAAGCAGCCAAGCAGTGCCTCCATCCACCAATACTGCTGGCAGTTTTTTGGTGAAAATAAACTGAAGTTATTCGGACTGTAGAATGGCAATCTCTCACTAACAGCTGCAACATCCAAAGCTGATTCTACTTGATCTGGAAGGCTAAAATGATCACATCTTAGCTATAAGGAGAAAACAGTATAAGGAGTATGTTATAAAACTGCTTATCAAATAAGATACAGATGCCATCACATATGGCACTAAAAAACACACAAGCAGGGTACTACCACAACTCCCTGTATATTAAATTCTACGCAGCCAGAGCTCTGGATAGACAGATGCAGTGTGAAAACATTGTCCTTGAGACATTTTAGATCACAGGCAACTGCTAAACATCCAAAATTTCTGGCAGCCCACCTGGTACTGTTACTGTTCATGTTTTAACAACAAATGCTATGAAAGCAATACAACTCCACTGAAAATAACCTGGCATACTGGCAACTTCTTGGCTCTGGGATGGAATTAATAATTTTGAGGGAACACGCAAGGCTTGATTTCCAAGACAGATACCTTCTACTGAATGAATAAGCAATAAAAGTTCGATAATCTTTCAAACACAAAAGCCTTTCCACCCTTTCCGGTCTTATCAGTAGCAGCACCTTCCAGCCAAGTTCAACTTGGAAACAACAGCTTTGAATGTGGCATAATTATGCTAATACAGTATGTCACAGTTTTTCCTCACTTCCTACATTATTGTAACAATAACAGAGCCAGGCTCTTCTCAGTGGTGCCCAGTGACAAGACCAGAAGCAATGCCCACAAACGCAGGAGGTTCCCTCTGAACATCAGGAAATACTTTTTCACTGTGAGGGTGACTGAGCCCTGGCCCCAAAGATGCTGCGGAGTCTCCATGCATGAAGATACTCAAAAGCCATCTG